>OVBL01000894.1:600000-947148 GCA_900406555.1 Pseudoturritis turrita | reverse complement strand
CCGAAGTCAAAATCATACGAAGTCGCTCTGGCCGAAGTCAATCTATACGAACCGAAGCGTGGCCGAAGTCATTTCCATACGAAACTGTCTGGCCGAAGTCAATCTATACGAAGCTGCTGGCCGAAGTCATGCGAAGACGTCCTGGCCGAAGTCATTCCATACGAGCTGTCCGGCCGAAGTCATTTCCATACGAACCTGGCCGAAGTCAAGTCTATACGAAGCCAGAAGACGACGCGGCCGAAGTCATTTCTATACGAAGACAACAAGCCCATCTTCGGCCTACAACGATACAGAGGCCCACGAAGTCAAGCCGACTTCGCTAAAAAGGAAATCCCAAAGGATTAGGAAGTTTTCCTTATCCCTTTAGGATTGACCTGGCCGACTCAAACTAGTATATATATCTATGTACATCCTTTGAAAAAGGGATCCGCAATTTACTTAGCAAAAAACCCTAGACTTTTTTGCTCTCAAACTCTTGTACGAAAGCTTTTCGACACAGCTTAATAAAAACCATCTTTGGATCTCTCCGTTCGTGGTTCATCCGCAGAAATTTCATCCCCCTTAACAAACCTCCGACAAATTCTAATTGTGTTGATTTCGACTCCCACAATTTGGCGCTAGAAGGAGGGGGATTTGAAACTTTCTTACTCCAAGGAACCACCGCACGAACGATTCGAAGAAGATGACTAGCGACGGACGAACCGACGACCCGCAGGACACGGGGATCGATGGATCTGGAGCAACAGATACACCAACGCCTGCAGTCGTGGAGACGAGCCCAGAGGCCCTATCACAGATCAAGACGATGCTAGAGACGCTGCTCAAGAAGGCGGAGGAGCAGGACAAGCTAAACACAACGATGACCGATAAGCTCGAAGTCCTTGCAACGGCGAGCCGAGTCCGTGGTAGAGGCTCAGGAGTTGACCTAATGAGGCGCCTCTTCGACGTCTCAACCCAACGGCCCTCGATTTCTCAACACCCCACCATACGACGAGAACCCAGAGCGGATTGCTCCCTACAAACCAACCAATCACGACCGCAGAGCTGAACGCAACACCGCAGGAGGCAAACACGCAGACTATGGGCGGGATGAATCCAGTGATCAACCTGGAGGATAACCCAGAGGGTGAACACGACTCGGAACACCGCCGCGAATCTGAACTCACGGGTGCGACCAGAACTCGAAACGAACGAAGCAACACCAACCTTGGCCATGATCAGGACCTCACCGAAGAGGAGGAGAACATCCTCTGGGCCCAACGAGCCCAGATCGAGGAAGAGCGCAAAGCGATGATTCGAGCCCAAAAGGAGGAGATGGCCGAAATCCGGGCAGGCATGGAGCGAGCTGCCGCCGAGATGAAATTCGTTCGATCTCAGATGCATAGGGCTACTAGCAAGGCTCCCGAACTTGACCGAGTGCTTGAAGAAGCACAGAACACCCCGTTCACGGCTCAAATCACTAAAGCGAGGGTTTCTGACCGGGGAAGATGAAGATACCAGTCTACGAAGGTAAAACTGATCCAAAGGAGCACTTGACCGCCTTCGCAATAGCGATGGGACGAGCAAACTTCAGAGAAGGAGAAGAAGACGCTGGACAATGCCTCTTGTTCGTAGAACATCTTAAAGGCCCAGCTCTCCAATGGTTCTCCAGGCTGGGAAGAAATTCGATCGACAATTTCAATCAGCTGTCGTCGGCGTTCCTCAGACATTATGCTATATTCATGGAACGCCGAACGTCCGACGCGGATCTGTGGACCATGGGGCAAGGACAGAACGAGACACTGCGAACCTTCATCGGACGGTTCAAGTCGGTACTGTCGAAGGTAGAAGGGATAAGTGACGAAGCCGCACTGCAAGCGTTAAAGAAAGCCCTGTGGTTCGACTCCGATTTTCGGAAGGAGATTGCGCTGAACGCACCAACCACGATTCAGGATGCATTGCACCGAGCGACGGACTTTGCCTTCAACGAAGAAGAAGTAAAGATCCTAGCCCAGAAACACGGAAAGGCGAAGCCCACAAACCCACCTCCCTCCGCTCCAAACCCACCGAATAACAGAAAGGGCAACCAAGGTCCTGGATACATCCAACACGAAGGAGGATTCAAAGGAGCCCACAACTACCAAGTTGATTCGTCAAGCTATGGGCAAGGACGAGGTCAAGGCCGAGGAAGGGGTACGTGGAGCAGCACGTGGACCAGAGGCCAAGGATCTTACGATGAAACGGCTTATTGCGAACATCACCACATCTTCGGACACTCGACTGCAAATTGCCGCATCCTGGGTTTGAAACTCGCTGCCAAACTGGCGGCCGGCAAGCTCAAAGGGGATATTAGCCTCAAGGACTTTGAAATGGATACCAACGCAAATTGCCCAGAACAGGCAAACGAAGATCTTCCTAAACGAGGAAGGCAAGACGACGAAGCGCCACAATCTGGCCCAAGAAGACGGATCAACATGATAATGGGTGGATCTCACTACTGCTCGGATACCGTCTCATCGATTAAAGCGTTTCAACGACGAGCCGATGTCAGCGTTAACTGGTCCGCGCCCTCCAAGTTCCCAGACGACGTCATCTCATTCGCCGAAAGGGAAACAACCGGAATCGACAAACCGCACGATGACCCTCTCGTAATTGAGTTAATCATCAGTGGCTATGATGTAGCCCGGGTGCTGGTGGATACGGGCAGCACAGTGGATATAATCTTCAAAGAGACTCTCAAAAGAATGGATATCAATCCGTCCGACATAGTGGCTACCCCTAAACCATTGACTGGATTTTCCGGAGAAACGACAATGACAATCGGGACGATCAAGCTGCCTGTAGAAGCTGGAGGTGTCATCAAGCTCGTCGAGTTCTCGGTAGCCGATCACCCAGCGATCTATAACGTCATCGTCGGCACACCTTGGTTAAATTCGATGCGCGCCGTAGCCTCGACCTACCATCTCTGCGTCAAATTCCCAACACCGAGTGGAATCAACACGATTTTGGGAAGTCAGAAGGAGTCCCGCGTATGCTTCCTAGCTGCACACAAGCTCAGGAATCCAGTCACCGATCCAATAGCCAAGTCAGAACGCAAGAAGATGAAGACAGACAGGGAGCCAGTAAAAGCGCTCTCCAAACTCTTATAGCAATTACAGATTACAGAGGATCGCGAAGACGAACCAGCTGAACAGCCCTGCGACCCCGTAGTATCAGTCTGCATCGACGACGAACACCCAGAACGATGCATAGAGATTGGATTCGGCCTCGATGAAAAAATCAAGGACGAACTGGTTTCATTCTTAAAAGAAAACGTGGACACTTTCGCGTGGGCAGCAGAGGATATGCCCGGAATTGATATCGGCGTAACCAGCCACGAATTGAACATCGACCCAACCTTCAAACCAATCAAGCAAAAACGAAGAAAGTTGGGCCCTGACAGAGCGAAAGCAGTGAACGATGAAGTCGAAAGGCTCTTACGAGTCGGGTCGATAATGGAAGTCAAGTACCCGGATTGGCTGGCGAATCCTGTTGTAGTCAAAAAGAAGAATGGAAAGTGGCGAGTGTGTGTCGATTTCACCGATTTAAACAAGGCGTGCCCGAAAGACAGCTTCCCACTACCACACATTGACCGACTGGTCGAGGCAACGGCCGGTAACAAGCTCTTATCTTTCATGGACGCATTCTCTGGATACAATCAGATTCTAATGAATCCCGACGATCGTGAGAAGACAGCCTTCATTACGGATCGTGGAATCTATTGCTACAAGGTGATGCCTTTCGGCCTCAAGAACGCCGGCGCCACGTATCAGCGCTTAGTAAACAAGATGTTTGCTAGTCAACTGGGAAGAACGATGGAGGTTTACATAGACGACATGCTGGTGAAATCGCTAGAGGCAACGGATCATGTGTTACATTTGGGGAATGTTTCCGACAGCTCAACGCGCACAACATGAAACTCAACCCAACAAAGTGTAGATTCGCAGTCACATCCGGCGAGTTTCTTGGCTACTTGGTTACCCATCGCGGAATCGAAGCAAATCCAAAGCAGATCGACGCCCTCACCCAGATGGCTTCCCCAAAATCAAAACGTGAAGTACAGAGACTGACTGGCAGGGTGGCTGCACTCAACAGATTTATTTCGCGGTCCACCGATAAGTGCTTACCATTCTACGACACTTTACGAGGAAACAAGAAGTTCGAATGGACAGAGAAGTGCGAAGAGGCTTTCCAGCAGTTGAAGAAATATCTCGCCAGCCCCCCGGTGCTTGCAAAGCCAGTCGAGGGAGAGCCGCTCTTCCTATACACCGCAATCTCCACCTCGGCAGTAAGCGGAGTACTCATTCGCGACGAACGGGGCGAGCAGAAACCAATCTTTTACGTCAGTAAGACCCTCACCGACGCAGAGACAAGATACCCGCAGATGGAGAAGCTGGCTCTATCGGTGGTCATGTCTGCCAGGAAACTAAGGCCGTACTTCCAATCACACTCCATTGTGGTCCTTAGTCCTTTACCCCTACGATCGATTTTGCACAGCCCAAGCCAATCCGGGCGATTGGCCAAGTGGGCTATCGAGCTCAGCGAGTACGACATCGAGTATCGCGGACGAACCTGCGTAAAATCGCAAGTGCTTGCCGATTTTTTAATCGAACTCCCGGAGGAGAGCCTCCCCGAAGGAAACCCGAATTCGACTTGGCAACTTCACGTTGACGGCTCATCATCCAAAAATGGTTCAGGGGTCGGAATACGTCTAACGTCACCAATGGGCGAGATACTTGAACAATCCTTCCGCCTAGGTTTTCACGCCTCCAACAACGAAGCAGAATACGAAGCTCTCATTGCCGGGATAAAACTTGCACAAGGACTCAAGATTGATTGCATTCACGCGTTCTGCGATTCACAGTTAGTCGCGAACCAGTTCAGCGGGGAATACGCAGCTAAGGACGATCGCATGGAGGCATATCTGAAAGTTGTCAAAGATTTGACTGCACAGTTTAAAGAGTTCACACTCACGCGTATTCCACGCGGAGAAAACACTTCGGCTGATGCACTGGCCACCCTTGCTTCCACTTCTGATCCAGCCTTGAAACGAGTCATTCCGGTGGAGTTCATCCAACACCCGAGCATCACCCCTCCAGAAACAGTGAGTGTGGTTACGCGGTCTCAAGCCGCCAGGCCTGCAAGGGAAAACGCCGGCGCACCGGACAATGCTGTAGATGATGCTGACGAACGGGACGCAGTAATCAGCGACTCCATGGTCCAAGACGAGACATATGCGGCAGACGACGGACTCACATCTCGGATGGAAATAGATGCAGTCGACAAGGACGAAGATCCTGCGACTGCCGCAGAAGAAGCAACATCTATGGATGAGGACTGTACATCCCTCCCTTCCAACGTCGACCCCTGTCACGAAACTAGAGTCATCGAGATGAATGGGACATGTACGGACTTACAGTACGGCTGCGACAAAGGGTGGCTTGATGGCATCCGCGGGTACATCTATGACGGTACTTTACCGTCAGACAAATGGGCAGCTCGAAAGCTTCGGGCGCAAGCAGCGCGCTACGTCTTGCTCGACGGCAATGTTTTCAAATGGCGACTCTCGGGGCCTTTACTCACCTGCGTCGAGGGAAAGGAGGCAAGGGCAATCATGGAGGAGGTCCACGGCGGCTCCTGTGGCAACCATTCGGGAGGACGAGCCTTGGCAATAAAAATCAAACGACACGGCTACTACTGGCCCAGCATGATACACGATTGCGAGAAATACTCGTCCAGGTGCGAGAAGTGCCAACGTCACGCACCAATGATTCATCAGCCAACCGAGATGCTGTCTTCAATATCATCGCCCTATCCTTTCATGCGCTGGTCCATGGACATCATTGGACCTTTGCATCCATCAAAGCAGAAACGATTCTTGCTGGTCCTGACAGACTATTTTTCAAAGTGGGTGGAGGCAGATTCGTATGCCAGCATCAAGGACGCACAAGTCGAAAGTTTTGTATGGAGGAACATCATATGCCGACATGGAGTCCCATACGAGATCGTCACCGATAATGGATCACAGTTCATTTCCACAAGGTTCGAAGCTTTCTGCGCAAAGTGGAAGATTCGGCTAAGCAAATCCACCCCACGATATCCACAAGGCAACGGCCAGGCTGAAGCTATAAACAAAACGATTCTCGACGGTCTCAAGAAACGTCTCGACCAGAAGAAAGGCCGGTGGGCCGATGAACTGGAAGGTGTATTGTGGTCTCATAGAACGACACCGCGACGAGCAACCAACGAAACTCCGTTCGCTCTCGTCTATGGGACAGAATGCGTCATTCCACCTGAGATAAATTTTCCTGGAGTCCGCCGAAGACTACTCCCAGAACAGGAAGGACTCAATCACTTGTTGATGCTTGATGAGTTGGACTTGATCGACGAAAGACGGGATCAAGCCTTGATCAGAATTCAGAATTACCAGAACGCAGCGGCAAAATACTACAACTCTCACGTCCGAAATCGACCGTTCTACGAAGGAGACCTGGTCCTACGGAAAGTTTTCCAGAATACTGCGGAGCAGAACGCCGGCAAACTCGGAGCAAACTGGGAAGGACCTTACAAAATCACGAAGGTAGTCCGACCCGGCGTGTACGAACTCGCCAACATGTCTGACGTTCCAATACCAAGATCGTGGAACGCAATGCACCTCAAGAAGTACTATTCTTAGGATACTTCAAATGAACTACGTGGCGGCTTGATCCCTGCAAAGGGTACGTAGGCAGCTCATCTTCGGATGGGTTCAGCTGCCCCCTCCTAAAAAAAAGGGGGGGAGTGGGTACGTATACTCGTATACTCCCACCTTTGTAACAAACTCCGCGTCTACTTAATCCACGCTTCTCGAAGCAATTTTCGTCATATCACGCCCTCCACGAGTTACTACAGCCTTAACGGAAACAGGCACCACATACGCACTTTTCACGAATCACTTAAAGTCCTAACTAAAACAGGCATCTCTCTTCACCCTCGCTGCTGCTGGCCACAGCAACGAACTACTACATCCTTCGCGGATATAACTACTACATCCTAGCGGATTAAAAGCGCGCGCTATATAAATAACTGTGTCCATTGTCGGAGCGGATATGCTTATGATAGCATACCCGTAAAACCGAAATGTTCATCTTAAAACCCAACAACCAAATCGTTGGTCCTGACAGTACTACATGTCCATTGTCGGAGCGGATATGCTTACGGTAGCGTAACCGTAAACCGAAATGTTCATCCTAAACCCAACAACGAATCGTTGGTCGCAACAGTACTACGTGTCCATTGTCGGAGCGGATACGCTTACGGTAGCATATCCGTAAACCGAAATGGTCATCCGAAAACCCAACAGACAAATCGTTGGTCAAAACACCTATGCTCATAATCAAAGCAAATATGCTTGCACTGACGTAATCATTCCAAACGAAACAAACGAATCGTCGGTATTAACGCCAACACAAACTGCAGCAAAACCGATCAGTCCACCTTGGATAAAAACTACCATTCAAGCAACAAGTTTCGTAACAAAGAAACGACACAACCAAAGCCAAAGCCACAAGGCAAACATAACGAGTCAATACGGATAAAGCCATCCAGGCACCATATCCAAATAACATCAAAGCATAATTAAAATGATGACGTGGGCAGTTCCCCATCATCATCATACCTTACCCATTAAAAACGCACCCTATTCATCATCAGAGGATTCAGCCGTCGTCTCGGATTCAGAGGCTTCGTTCGAACCAAGCTTACCCCTGTTGGATCCAGAGAATACGCGAACGCCGACATCCGCCGCTAACACCTCAACAGATTCGTTACCAAGCGCGACATCGGCCGAGTCTTCCGAGATCGGCGAGACCACTAGGTCGCTCCCCAGCGAGGCGACCAACTGATCGAACTCGTCATCAGCACCAGCGTACCTTGCTCTCCATCCCTCGAGTTTCTCAGTTTCGGCATCCAGCGAAGGTGGGTTGTCACCGCGGAGCAGCGCAAGGAGTTCAAGGTTCCCGTCAACTTGGGCAAGATCGACGACGCTGTTCTTCGACGATTCTCCCAAGATCTTGATCTTCTCCTTGGCTCGGTCGACTTTAGATCGAAACTTCTCGGCCAGTCCGCGTATCGCCCCCTTCCTAGCCCGCTCAACCTTCTTGTCGGTCATGGCCCTCTCCGAGCTCAACATCCGCTGGAGCTCGGCCACTTGAGCCTCTTGCTGGACCCGATAGGATTCCAAGTCTTCCTTCCATTTCGACGCTATCTCCGTCGCAGCATCGCGCTCACATTCGGCTTTGGCAAGCTTCGAGTGAAGCCCTTCGGCCAGTTTCCGTGCACGCTCGGCCCTCCTCGCATTCTTACGGACGTCCGCCTCGTAACCGGACGTCATCTTGTTAATAGAGGCCACGAACTGAACGAAGAGAAAAAGAGAGATCAGGCATCGCATTTTCAACAGGATACAAAAAAAAGGAGGTCGACGCGAACTACCTTGGCACCACGGCGAGACATTTCGGCATATGGCTTACTCCGGGATAGAGTATCAGGAGGAGGAAAGCATTCCCCCTTGGAGAGAATCTTGGAGAAGAGAGTGGCCGAGGCCGACGCATCGTCACAAAACATTTCGGAAGCAAACGTCTGAGATACAGGTTGCGAGGGCAGCTCGTGCTCGGCGGCACTACTAACCAATGCGTTACGCCTTTTTCGTCCAGGAGCGTCATCCTTTCGCGGATCTTTCCCTCCGTCAGCCTTTGCCGGGACACGTCTCCGGACTGGCCTCACTTGATCGGTATCCTCACTTGTAGCCGCAGCCTTGCCCTTCCTACGATGAGCCGGAGGCGGTTCCAATCGCCCAAGACCCAGCACGACCTCTTTCACGATGGGGATCGACGGAGCCAGCACGGACGGTTCAACGGATACGTCGCCCGAGGGAAAAACAAGGGCAGCACTTAGCTGCTCCGCGGAAATCTCGGTTCGGCCGACCTCTGCCTGCTCCATCGCGGCACGGCTTTCGGACTCCATCCTTTCGCGAACAGATGGTCTTTTCCCCATGGTTCTCTTCGTACTGTTAGAAGAACACGAGGGAGTCGAACTCGGAGAATAATACCCAAAGTATCGTGCCCGCGCTCTCTCTACTCTCTCAAGAGTAAAATCTCCTTGCCAGTCGCACTCACCGGAAGCTAGAGTCTCACGAAGCGTAATTATGTTCGGAGGGCACGTCGGAAGTGGATTAGGAACTACAAAACCAACAAACAAAGCAGAAAATCATGACATGTTCGACAAGACAGATGAGCTCGTAAAGCTATGGATCGGCTACCGATTTTTCTCCATGTGGTCCTAATTTTGTTAACCCAATCTGCACCAACCGAAGCCTCGGAGATGGGCACAAAGAAGAAATAATCCTCCCAATATCTGTCTTTACTTGGGAATCCACCGATAATTCGGCGGTGAGCTTTGTTCGAAAGGGAGTAAAGAAGCGAATCCTTGGAGCGAAATGTCCGGAAGGATAGCAGGTTCAACAAGTGATCCACGGTGATTTCTTCGCCACACTCGAAGCTGCGGACCACGATCCCAACCAAGTGTCGAATTCCCCGCGGAGTTATTTGCGCCAGAGCCAGCCTATGTTTCCACAGATACCCAAGGATGACCCCCGGTATTGGGAACCATATGAAGCACATGTAGAAACAACTCTCGTACAAGGTGAAAAACCCTTTTGGGGGTTCACTGGCCCGATCCGATGGCAATGGAAGGATGAAGTCAATTTCTTCGGAAATGTTGAAACGATGCCTAAGGGTCTCCAAAGACTCAGCAGTGGATAGAGTAGATCCTGGTGGATCAGGCGCCTCATGCTTATATGTGCCCTTAGAAACTCGCCGTGTTGAAGAACACGCCCGAAGGCTCGCATCTTGCTTCATCATAGCACAATCGGAACTCCAATTCTCCATCTCGATTTTAACATTAAAAGGACTCTCCATTTCGCCCAGCAAAGGAAATTGCTTCGGCGAAAAAGGATTTCGGCCGAGCACCACCTCGGCAAAAGACTACTTCGACAGAGAAGACTTCGACAGAGAAGACTTCGGCCGAAAACAATCTCAGAGACAAAAAAAAACAACAAAACAACCTAAAAAAAAATCTTCAAGAGAGGGAGAGAGAAGGGAGGAGAGAAGTTACCTTGAGATTTTTGAGAAGTGAAGAGGAAGTGAGGAGAAGGGGAGCATATATAGGCTCATAAAGCAAAAGATGATGTCATCATACATTGGAAGCTGTGCCAGAACACAGTTGAGTGAAGAAATTTCTACTGGAAAAAAGGATTATCAGTCTGAAGACAGAGAGCCTGGCAGATTTCAAGAACAACGGACTCAGTGTCACATCAGCTCAGTTCGTACCTATAAGACGCGGCACATTGATCCCAGCTCAGACTTCTTCTACCTCGGCACCATCATCACTGAGACTACCGAGCTGGGGGGCTAACTGTTGGGGTCAAAACCCACCCAGCTGTGATCAATGGGAACATGGCTAAGTGTGAAGATACGAAGAATCGGACAAGGCCGGAATTACGCCTAAGTCATTCCTGTGCAAGCCCACTTAAGCACAAGAGAGGCCATTCTAGCCAAAGCAGCTCCAGTTTCGGCCAAGGAAGCTTCATTTCGGCAAAGAAGGAGGCTTAGGCAAGTTTTGTCTCCACTTAGGCAAGTTTTGTCTCCACTTAGGCAAACCTTGAAGGAAGCGTCGCTTCGGCATGGAGGCTTCGGCAGAAGAGACTTCGGCAGGCCTAGCTCACTTCGACAAAGGAGACTTCGGCAAGCCTAGCCATTTCGGCAAAGGAGACTTCGGCAAGCATAGCCACTTCGGCACTGGAGACTTCGGCAAGGAGGAATTCGGCATTGGAAAGCCTAGCCATTTCGGCAAAGGAGACTTCGGCAAGCATAGCCACTTCGGCACTGGAGACTTCGGCAAGGAGGACTTCGGCACTGGAAAGCCTAGCCACTTCGGCAGGCTTAGCCGCTTCGGCGTTGGAGACTTCGGCAAGGGAGACTTCGGCGCTGGAGACTTCGGCAAGCCTAGCCACTTCGGCAAAGGGGACTTCGGCAAGCCTAGCCATTTCGGCAAAGGAGACTTCGGCAAGCCTAGCTCACTTCGGCAAGCCTGGCTTCGGAACAGCCTGGCTTCGGCAAGCCTGGCTTCGGCAAGCCTGGCTTCGGCAAGCCTGGCTTCGGCGCAGCCTGGCTTCGGCAAGCCTCTACTTCGGCATGGCCCTGGCTTCGGCAAGTCTCCACTTCGGCACAACCTGGCTTCGGCACCGCCTGGCTTCGGTAAGCCTGGCTTCGGCACAGCCTGGCTTCGGCAAGCCTGGCTTCGGCAAGCCTGGCTTCGGCATAGCCTGGCTTCGGCAAGCCTCCACTTCGGCACAGCCCTGGCTTCGGCAAGTCTCCACTTCAGCACAGCCTGGCTTCGGCAAGCCTGGCTTCGGCACAGCCTGGTTTCGGCACAGCCTGGCTTCGGCAAGCCTGGCTTCGGCAAGCCTGGCTTCGGCACAGCCTGGCTTCGGCAAGCCTCCACTTCGGCATGGCCCTGCCTTCGGCAAGTCTCCACTTAGGCAAGCTTTGGCTCACATCGGCAAAGCTTTATCTTCACTTAGGCAAGCCTTGTCTTCACTTAGGCAAAGCTTTGTCTCCACTTAGGCAAGCTTTGGCTCACATCGGCAAAGCTTTGGCTCACTTCGGCAGGGAGACTTCGGCAAAGAAAGGAGAGACTTAGGCAAGCCTTGTCTCCGCTTAGGCAAGCCTTGTCTTCACTTAGGCAAGCTTTGTCTCCACTTAGGCAAGCTTTGGCTCACATCGGCAAAGCTTTGGCTCACTTCGGCAGGGAGACTTCGGCAAAGGAAGGAGAGACTTAGGCAAGCCGTGTCTCCGCTTAGGCAAGCTTTGGCTCACATCGGCAAAGCTTTGTCTTCACTTAGGCAAGCCTTGGGGCATGGTCACATCGGCAAGCCACATCGGCAATGAGCCGCGGCTTCGGCGATAACCCACTTCGGCACAGGATGTTCACTTCGGCAAGCCACATCGGCAACGATCCATGGCTTCGGCAATGTCACTTCGGCAAGGACCCGTGGCTTCGGCAAGGACCCATGGCTTCGGCAATGTCACTTCGGCAAAGACCCACGGCTTCGGCAATGTCACTTCGGCAAGGACCCGTGGCTTCGGCAACGATCCATGGCTTCGGCAACGTCACTTCGGCAAGGACCCGTGGCTTCGGCAATGATCCATGGCTTCGGCAACGTCACTTCGGCAAGGACCATGGCTTCGGCAATGTCACTTCGGCAAAGACCCACGGCTTCGGCAATGTCACTTCGGCAAGGACCCGTGGCTTCGGCAAGGACCCACGGCTTCGGCAATGTCACTGCGGCAAGGACCCGTGGCTTCGGCAATGTCACTTCGGCAAGGACCCTTGGCTTCGGCAAGGACCCATGGCTTCGGCAATGTCACTTCGGCAAGGACCCGTGGCTTCGGCAAAGACCCACGGCTTCGGCAATGTCACTTCGGCAAGGACCCGTGGCTTCGGCAACGATCCATGGCTTCGGCAACGTCACTTCGGCAAGGACCCGTGGCTTCGGCAACGATCCATGGCTTCGGCAACGTCACTTCGGCAAGGACCCATGGCTTCGGCAATGTCACTTCGGCAAGGATCCATGGCTTCGGCAATGTCACTTCGGCAAGGACCCACGGCTTTGGCAATGTCACTTCGGCAAGGACCCGTGACATCGGCAATGCCACTTTGGCACACACGGCAGCCCACTTCGGCCATGCCCACTTCGGCCATGCTCCACTTCGGCCACGCCCACTTCGGCAAGCCTCCACTTCGGCCACGCTCCTCTTCGGCCACCGAGCTCACTTCGGCACTTCGGCCATGATACGAATCCACTTAGGCATGATACGAGCTCGTTTCGGCCGAAGTCGATTTCTATACGAAACTGTCTGGCCGAAGTCAAAGCTGCCGAAAACAATCCTGGCCGAAGTCAAAGCTGCCGAAAACAATCCTGGCCGAAGTCATTTCTATACGAAACTGTCTGGCCGAAGTCAAAGCTGCCGAAGACAGTCCTGGCCGAAGTCATTCCCATACGGAGCTGTCTTTCCGAAGTCATTTCTATACGAAGCTAGAAGACGACGCGGCCGAAGTCATTTTTATACGAGGACGACAAGCCCATCTCCGGCCCGCGCTGGGTCAAAGGCCCACGAAGCCAAGCCGACTTGCTAAAACGGAAATCCCGAAAGATTAAGAAGTTTTCCTAATCCCTTTGGGATTGACCTAGCCAACGGGAACGAATATATATATCTATGTACATCCCTTGAAAAAGGGATCCGCAATTTACTTAGCAAAAAACCCTAGACTTTTTTGCTCTCAAACTCTTGTACGAAAGATTTTCGACACAGCTTAATAAAAACCATCTTTGGATCTCTCCGTTCGTGGTTCATCCGCAGAAATTTCATCCCCCTTAACAAACCTCCGACAAATTCTAATTGTGTTGATTTCGACTCCCACAATTGTTAATTGTTAGTATGTTAGGATGTTTGCGTGTGTCTAATACCTATATTAAGTATGCCCATATGGTGTTATGTGTGGTGTATCCGAAGGATCATGTAGGCCGCCGGGTTTATCCTTACTGAGTAATTTTCCTGAATTACTCACCCCTCCTTTCTTTTTAGGTGAGGTGTAGCGGTTTGAACCTGGAGTCGCAATGGTGTTGTTTTCTGGGAATAATGAACGTTTATTTTATTTAAAGATTTTAAAATATTATTGGATTTGATTTTCATTTTAAACATAAGTATTGGTTTTATTGTTAAGAGGTTTCAAGTTTTCGATTTGATTTTTAATAAAGAATTTCAGATTTTAATTGAGTATTTATGAGTTAAGAAATGGTTACAATTAGGTGGCATGTCTCAAATGTTACAAGCGGTCTCCCCCGTTCGAAGGCTGAATCTAGCGAATCCACCCTGTAATTTGGTATAGAGGGAAAAAAATGATCAAGTCTACTAACCTATGTTAATGAAAAAAACAAAAAAGGAAACGAAAAGATGGTTGGAAAAAAAAGAGAGGAAAGAAGAAAAGCAATAAAGAATGGGTCCAATAAAAACAGAGCCAATGAGTGGCCTTTAACACGTATCGTGTCTCCAGCTGTTTCCCCCACACTCTTTCGAAAAGCGCACCGACGATGGCGTTTTGGTTATTATAACGGTAACACGACCCTAACGTGGCCGCTTTTTTCTTCTTTTTTAAAAAGATCCCCAAACACTCCTCTAATCTCTCTATCTTCTTCTTCTTCTTCTCTTTCTATTTTGAACCACTCTCTTTTTTCTGCTTCACACAGCCATGGCCTCCTCCATTACTATCTCCTTCCTCCTCCTCCTCTTCCTCCTCTGTTCAGTGGAGTCTAAACGGACTTACATCGTCCGTGTTAAGCATTCCGATAAGCCCGACTCTTTCCCTACTCACCACGATTGGTACTCTTCTCAACTCCAATCTCTCTCCTCCGCTCCTCAATCGCAGTCTCCTCTTCTCTACACTTACACCACCTCCTTCCATGGCTTCTCCGCTTTTCTCGACTCTCACGAAGCCGATGCTCTCCTTCGCTCCCCCTCCGTTCTCGATGTCTTCGAGGATCCTGTCTACACGCTTCACACTACTCGTACTCCCGAGTTTCTCGGTCTCAATTCCGAGTTTGGTGTTGCTGCTGGGTACACTTCTCAGAATCTCGGCCAAGCCTCTAATGGTGTGGTTATTGGGGTTTTGGATACTGGTGTTTGGCCTGAGTCTAAAAGTTTTGATGATATGGGTATGCCCGAGATCCCGTCTAAGTGGCGAGGGGAGTGTGAATCTGGACCTGATTTTGCTTCCAAATTGTGTAACAAGAAGCTCATCGGAGCACGAAGCTTCTCTAAAGGCTTCCAGATGGCTTCAGGCGGCGGTTTCTCGACCAAGCGTGAGTCTGTTTCTCCCCGTGACGTCGACGGCCATGGAACTCATACTTCCAGTACCGCCGCCGGATCTGCCGTGAGTAACGCCAGTTTTCTCGGTTACGCCGCCGGTACGGCGAGAGGGATGGCCACCCGTGCTCGTGTGGCTACTTACAAGGTTTGTTGGAGTACGGGATGTTTCGGATCTGATATCCTCGCCGCCATGGATCGAGCCATCTTAGACGGCGTCGATGTCCTCTCGCTCTCTCTCGGCGGCGGCTCAGCTCCGTATTATCGTGATACGATCGCAATCGGAGCGTTTTCCGCCATGGAGAAAGGCGTTTTCGTCTCTTGCTCAGCCGGAAACAGTGGTCCCACAAGAGCTTCCGTCGCCAACGTAGCGCCGTGGGTCATGACTGTCGGAGCCGGAACCCTAGATCGAGATTTCCCGGCTTTCGCGAATCTCGGCAACGGGAAACGTCTCACCGGCGTTTCGCTTTACAGTGGCCAAGGAATGGGAACGAAACCGCTCGAAATTGTCTATAACAAAGGAAACAGCAGTTCGAGTAATCTGTGCCTCCCTGGCTCGCTCGATCCCACGACGGTGCGTGGCAAAATCGTGGTCTGCGACAGAGGCGTGAACGCTCGTGTGGAGAAAGGAGCTGTAGTGAGAGACGCAGGAGGTTTAGGGATGATAATGGCGAACACGGCGGCGAGTGGAGAGGAGCTTGTGGCGGATAGTCATTTGCTTCCGGCGATTGCTGTGGGGAAGAAGACAGGTGATCTCCTTAGGGAATACGTGAAATCTGATTCTAATCCAACGGCCCTTCTTGTTTTCAAAGGAACGGTTCTTGATGTTCATCCTTCTCCTGTGGTTGCTGCGTTTAGCTCGAGAGGTCCAAACACTGTCACTCCAGAAATCTTGAAACCTGACGTCATTGGTCCGGGAGTTAACATCTTGGCAGGTTGGTCCGACGCTATTGGTCCCACAGGTCTCGAGAAGGACTCGAGGAGGACCCAATTCAACATCATGTCAGGTACGCTTCACGGGTTAAAGATTCCACTTTGCATATTCAGTTATTGATTATCTATGGGTCATAAAGAGGGATTTGGGAGATTCCTTTTGTTTGAAATGAAAAGGGTTTTGATTCTTGTTAGGTACGTCAATGTCATGCCCACACATCAGTGGTTTAGCCGGTCTTTTGAAAGCAGCTCACCCTGAGTGGAGCCCAAGTGCCATCAAATCGGCGCTCATGACCACAGCTTACACTCTTGACAACACCAACTCTCCTCTCCGTGATGCTGCAGACAACAGCCTCTCGAACCCACATGCTCACGGCTCAGGCCATGTAGATCCTCAAAAGGCTCTCTCGCCGGGTCTTGTCTACGACATCTCAACCGAGGAATACATCAGGTTCTTGTGCTCTCTAGACTACACTGTAGATCACATTGTGGCGATCGTGAAGAGACCTAGCGTTAACTGCTCAAGGAAATTCTCTGATCCTGGTCAGCTCAACTATCCTAGTTTTTCGGTTGTGTTTGGGGGCAAAAGGGTTGTACGGTATACCCGAGAGGTAACTAATGTGGGTGCAGCAAGCTCGGTTTACAAGGTGACGGTTAACGGGGCACCTAGTGTTGGGATCTCGGTCAAACCGTCAAAGCTTGCGTTTAGAAGCGTGGGAGAGAAGAAGAGGTACACTGTCACGTTTGTTAGCAAGAAGGGAGTGAGTTTGACGAACAAGGCTGAGTATGGATCCATCATTTGGAGCAATCCGCAACACGAAGTGACAAGTCCCGTGGCATTCTCTTGGAACCGGTTTTGATAAAAAACAACAAAACACGAAGCTAACATCCCTAGTGATGTTTTCTTTTTAAGTTTATTTACTCTTGGGAGGGGGGATTTCGGTTTCTAGATGATTGGGTTTAGGCTAAACCAAAACCCATCCTTAGCCATAAGCATAGAACCGTTCTTGTTTGGTTTGGTTTGGTTTGAGTGTGTAGGTGAAGGCATCCCAAAAAGTTCGGGATGGTAGAAGAAAATGTTGTCACGTTGATGTTATATGTATTGCTTCTGGTTTTCCATATTTAACAATACTGATGTAATAGTCTGTTTAAAATAAGCAACAAGAAAAGTAATGTGACATCACTCAAGAGCCTGGACAAAGCGGAGGACGTGCGTTCAATAAATGATCACATGAAGCTAACATGTAATGATGACGTATTACTAAAAGTCTCGAACGGTTTGAAACTTCGATGTTGACACAAATGCGGAGAACAAAATATTTAGTAAAATGCATCGACTTGGCATGGGATATTCAACTAAAAGACAAACAAGTTGACGCAATTGGATAAATTGTTACCAGAGCAGCCCATTACAAAGCACATTAATCTTTGTGTTTTAGCCTTTGGGACACCTTAACATTTGAGAAGCCACAGTGTTGATTCTACATTAGTGCAATGGTTGGAAACTGGGGTAAATATTCAACCAAGTTTTTGACCCAATTCAACCATGAATCCTAATGAATTAATATTTTTTTTACTATAATAGATTGATGGATCAACTGAGTTGATAAGTCAAATGAGTTGGTTAGAAGTATAATTATCCCATGATCTACTTAACATTCAAATCATTTGGATATCAATTAGTTTAGGTTGGTTTAACTATTTTGACATTTCTAATTGTTATATTTCCAAATATCTTATTATATGAGTAAATTACATCCAATAACAAAATTTGAGAAATCAATTAACTAAATGATAAAGACATTTATTTTTCATTTGAGCATTTTAGACGATTTTAATCCTTTTTTTTTAACATTTACGAGGCGAGTAATTTTTATCTGTAGCGTGTTATTTTTTCTGCATAGACATTTAATTGATCAAATAGAGTTTTTATACGGTTTGCTTATATAATTTAAATGTTGAGTTTTTTATATAGTTATGCATGTATCACGATATCTCATATCAATATTTGATTTATTATTCTTGTGGCTATAATTATGTAACTCGTTAAATATTGATTTACCTGTGTACGAAAATATTAACTGTATATCTTTTAGGGGTTTATTTAAAAAATAACGAGATACATTTTCACCATTTTTTTACTAGTACCATTTTGCTATTTTCTAATAACAACTCTAGAAATTTTTATTTATTTACACACTTCTTCATTTCTTGCCATTTTTGGGATAGTGTAGACCTGCTCTCGGAGTATCCCTGACAGACTAGATCGCTAACGTGTGTGAGATTTTACCTTATGATCCAATGATTTTGCCGCAAGTGCACAACGATCAATTATAGTACTTAAAAATCAAATACAAGGAAACAAGAGTGCACAATCATAATCTTAAACTAAGAATTAAGCTAAGTATGCAAATAAGAGGGTTTTGGGGAGGGGGGGGGGAGTTGATGCAATATAATAAAAAGGATTTTCTGAAAAAACCCTTCGCAATTATTTTTTTTGCAAGATTACCCTTCAACTTAAAAAAATGCAGGTCAATCTACTCAACTCAATGGTCACCCGCAATATAGCCCTCATCCGTGTATAAGTTTTTCAATCTGTATAGGACCATGTATTGTAATCAAAACTACGTCGTTTTGATAATTTTAAATAGAACAAAATAATGTAGACAGTGTAGACCTGCTTTCGGAGTATCCCTGACAGACTAGATCGCTAACGTGTGTTAGGTTTTACCTTATGACCTAATGATCTTGCCGCAAGTGCACAACGATCAATTATAGTACTTAAAAATCAAATACAAGGAAACAAAAGTGCACAATCATAATCTTAAACTAAGAATTAAGCTAAGTATGCAAATAAGAGGATTTTGGAAGTTTTTTGATGCAATATAATAAAAAAGATTTTCTGCAAAAAAAAACCCTTCACAATGTTTTTTTGCAAGATTATCCTTCAACTTAGAAAAATGCAGATCAATTTACTCAACTCAATGGTCACCCGCAATATAGCATTCACCCATGTATAGGTTTTTCAATTTGTATAGAACCGTGTATTGTAATCAAAACTACGTCGTTTTGATAATTTTAAATAGAACAAAATAATGCATCTGGCAAGATTCGAACCCTTGCTTTCTGGTAATTACTCACAACACACAATCACTTTGCCACTACAAATTATGTTAAAATCACAAACATGTACATATATAAACAACAATCAATTTCTCTTTTCTCTCCTATGTAACTATGAAATCTGCTTCTTCTATGTTCGTCTTCAAGCTCCAAGAAAAGGTATTTCTATTTGCTTGTTAAATGGCGATATAGAGAGTAACGATACAGAGAGCCACGTTGTGGTGTTACCTTACCCAATTCAAGGCCACCTTAACCCTATGGTTCAATTCGCTAAACGTCGGACCCTAAATGTCTAGTCTCTTAAGGAGTGAATTTTTAGTACGATATCGGTGTTCGATGCTGCTTTCCTCAATATCGAGCTTTCGAAACCGACATCGATCTTCAGTCCCCGATTATGGGTCGTAATTTGAATCTTACTCGGATCTCTAATCGTCATAGCTCTCTTCCTTCTGTCTCTTTGTCTAATCTCTCGCCGGAAAAATTGCAAACCGCGAGCTGATTTTGCTTCCGCCGCCGTCGCTACGCCACCGATTTCTCTTCCGCCACCGATTCTAAGCAGATTAAAGAGATCGATCATGACCACCACTATCAAATGCAGCCTGTTCCGGCAGAGATCCAGATCGAGAATCATTTCCTCACCGTAACATGAAGCTTCCCGTGTTCATAGTTTCATAAACCAAATTTTTTTCGCAGATTACAACAAATCAGAATCAATTCCTCGATTGTGTTCTTGTTATTGTTCCAATTGCAACACATGGTCGAATTGAAATCTGGGAACTGGATCTCGTTGACGTCTAAAAATCGTATTATATATGTATATGTTTGTAAATCTAATGAAAACTTATCATGACAAAGTGGCCGGGTGTTTCATATTTGTTTTCGAGATCTAGGTTCGAATCTCGCTTATGTATTGTTTTGTTCTATTTAAAATTATCAAAACAACGTAGTTCTGATGACAGATACACGGTCATATACAGATTAAAAAATTTATACATGGGTGAGGGCTATATTGCGGGTGACCATTGAGTTGGGTAGATTGACCTGCATTTTTTAAAGTTGAAGGGTAATCTTACAAAAAAAAACATTGTGAAGGGTTTTTTTTGTAAAAAACCCTAATAAAAAGCAATGAAAATAAAAGTATTGTAAAACAATATAATTAAAACTTTGGGCATTCATGATTTTCTTAGGATTTCATAGTTCGAATTATTCAGGTTCTATTCCTAGAGGTAATTGACATCGTTTTTCTTCGTTCTAGAACTCAAATCACTATCATATATCTAACACACTCTCGTCGCAATAATCATCTATGCCTAACTATCTTATTAATCAACTCTCGCAGTCAATAACATAGTTAAATAAGCATTTATATTCAGGTTCCATTGTTCACCTAACTCAGTAACTTAACTCTCGCAGGTTAAAGCGCCAGGCCCATCAATATCATATCTAAACGATAACTCAAGTAGTGTGCAAGCCGAAACTATTCTAATATCAGTTACTAGATTATCAATTAAGAAACATGCATTAAAGAACATATCTAGATGAAAAACTACTCTAACTTATCAAGAGCGCCACTATATTCCTAGAAACCTATCTATCGAACCATGAAAATCCCCTTGAATGACCCCTAGTCCCAACAATTAAACTACCCAACCATGACAAAGTAAATCAAAGCAAAAATAATAGATAAACTTATAATCATTAAAAGTAGCAAAGGGTTCAGAAAAATTCTATGGAGATACCACGAGGCGAGATCTTCTCCCTTATCGAACAAAAGCAAAGAAAGAACAAAAGAAACTAAAAGAGTTTTGGATAATGAAGAATTTTGGTAGCTATGAGAGCCTACTGATTTTTGTGGCCTCTCTGATGGTTTTATAGGTGTATAAGTCGGCTAGGGAGAATCATTGAAGATTTAGGAGATAATCTTCGATAAATATGGAAAATTGGCACGATCGATCGATCGTTATATTGAGCATATCATGAGATTGCACAATTGAATTTTCATGATCTAATATGGAAATCGAAGCTAACACTCCCATCTATCTTGTGGTACGATTAAACTTGGTCAAACGGTGGAAAGGTCTCCATCTGATGGAAATATTTGACGCTCAAAATTTGTTTAATCTCCAAAATACTTGTTTTGCATCCTTTTGGTCCAAAATACTCTAATTTCATGTAAAGACCATAAAACTACAAAAACACTAATAAAATGCCAAAACCAAGTAGTTTCTTTATTAAAAAAAACTAAAAACATAGCAAAAGCGGTAAAATACAAGGTATATCAGTCACCCCTATAGCCCCACCTACTGCCCTCCGGAAAAAGTGTTAGCCATCCTATGGAAGGTATGGACGATGTGACTAGACAGAGGATCTCGGCTGAGCTAGAGGCAAGAGGTAGGTGAAATTCTTCTGTAAATACTCAACAAAAGACCTTCAAGAAAAAGGTTGGCTGGAAGAGATGAGGAGGAGATAATGGAGAATAAGGGAGACGAATAATAAAGAAGAGACAGAGACGGATATGCACGAGGAGACAAAATACTGAGGAAGAGAAGTTAGCTGTAGAATATTCCCACGGGAATACCCTAAGGTTATCCACTCCATAGGAAATGATGTAAGATCAGTAGGAGTCGATCTTACAGGGTGGATTGATGGAGGATTCTCTTACAGGCTATACGACTCTCTTTAGAGGATTCAATAGAGATGATTGATGAACTGAGATTGCGGAAGAGGGATCGATAGACGCCACACAGAAGATGGATTATTATGTGATAAGCCTGAGCACTAAAACCAAGGCTTTGCACACAAGGATTTTAAGAGTGGTTACGAGTTTCTGAAGAAGAAAACTAGGGTTTTTTTATTGATTAGATGATTGTATCTACAAATCTGAATGAAGAGCTTTATTAATAGCTCAGTAGTGCGACCTTCTAGGGTTTAATTGAAAGAAAAGTAAAGAAAATTCGCATCAAGATACAAGGAAATAAGCTAAAACAGAAGAGAAAAAAAATTCTGCAAAACAGAAAAGGAAAAATCTCGCAAAACAGAAAAAAAGGAAACTTGTCAATATTTCAAAGAATTCAAATGTATACCTTTGCACTACGTCTTCTAGAGAACTCTAAGGAGTTTAGAGTTTCTGGCCCTCCTTTAAACATGCTTTGAAATGAAAAATAAGGTTGCATCCTTGTTTCCTTGTAAAACCGGAAAAAGATGTTGGTTGAGCCTTCAGCTGCAAGTAAGCGGTCTCTTGCGTTCCTTGGATGGTTTCAGCTCCAGAATGTCTTTCAAGCTCAGTATAGTTTGTGTCTTGAGCTGTCTCCACGTTTTGAGTCTCCAAAGAGGTTGGATCGTCTTGTGACCCGATTGGTGTCTCTCGGGTGATCTCCTTCTTAAGAAACTTCTCTTTAAAGTTTTCATGCTCTATGAGTGTGATCAGACTCTCCACTGATTTGTTAAACTCCTTACGCGCGCTCGTTGTTCATGATCTGATCCTTGGGACTTGTCTCATGGTTCATATATTGATGGGATCCTCCTCGGCTTCGGATAGGCTAGCATATATATCCTCATCATTCCCTCCCTATGGAAAAGGTTATGACCTCAAAACTGGTTCTCCTGCATTAAAACGAGCTAAGTCGGCAACATTAAAGGTTGGAGATATATTCAACTCACTTGGTAGTTCAAACTTGTAAGCGTTGTTGTTAACACGCTCAAGGCCTCTGAATTGGCCATCTCCTCTCGGTGAAAGTTTGGACTTCCGTTGGTTTGAAAATCTCTCCTGCCTCATGTGTAGCCAGACCCACTCTCCTAGATCAAATGTGATCTCCTTTCGGCCCTTGGCAGCTTGTTGCTTGTACTTCTCGGTTTTCTTCTCCAAGTTCTCTTTGACTCGTTGATGGAGTTTCTTCACGAAATCTGCTTTGGTATCTCATTCAATACTAGAATAAACAGTTTGTGGTAATGGTGAGAGATCTAGTAGAATTAAGGGATTGAATCCATAAACAACTTCAAAAGGGGAAAGTTTAGTAGCCGAGTATTTAGCATGATTATAAGACAACTCGATGTAAGGCAAGCAATTTCTCAAATTTTTACCAACTGTGGCTCTCAATAGAGTTGAGAGTGTGTTGTTCCCCACCTCTGTTTGGCCATCGGTTTGAGGATGACATGTTGTTGAGAAGAGCAGCTTGGTTCCCAACTTCTTCCAAAGCGTTTTCCAAAAGTGACTCAAGAACTTTGTATCACGATCTAAAAAAATTGTTCTAGACACTCCATCAGACGCACCACTTCTTTGAAAAGAGATCATATGTTTGAGTTGCATCATTGGTATTTTTGCATGGAATGAAGTGAGACATTTTTGAGAATCTGTCCACAACTACAAAGATGGAGTCTTTGTAGTTGATTTTTGGCAAACCTAAAATGAAATCCATCGATATATCTACCCAAGGTATGTTAGGGATAGGTAATGGCATATATAAACCATATGGATGTGACCTGGATTTTACCTTTAAGCAAGTGATGCATTTGGCGCAGAACCTCTCCACATTTCTTTTTAAGTGTGGCCAAAAAAAATGCTCCTTTAGCACACTTAGAGTCTTGTCTCGGCCAAAATGTCCCATTAGCCCTCCTACATGAGCTTCTCCGATTGGTAGCTCTCTCATTGATCCTTGAGGGATGTAAAGCCGTTTGTCCTTGAATAAGAATTCATCTTGTTGGTAAAATGCTCCAAAATTGGCTTTGCTGGTTTCTTTGAAGCCTTCTTGAAAATCTGGGCCAACTCCATATAACTCCTTGATATGCTCAAACCCCATAATCTTTGTTTCCACTGTGTTGATTAAAGCGTATCTCCTAGACAATGCATCAGCCACAATGTTCTCTTTGCCTTTCTTGTATTTGATCACATATAGAAACATCTCAATGAACTCCAGACATCTTGTGTGTCTCTTTTTGACTGTGGTATGTTCTCTAAGGTGCTTGAGAGTCTCGTGATCTGTATGAATAACAAACTCTTTTGACAGTGAATAATGCTGCCAATTTTCTAGAGATCGTACCAAAGCATAGAGCTCATTGTCATAAGTTGGGTAGTTGAGTGTTGCTCCATTGAGTTCTCACTGAAGTAGGCCACTGGTTTCCCTCCTTGAGTTAAAACAGCTCCTATACCTATCCCTAAAGCATCACATTCAATCTCAAAGGTTTGATCAAAATTAGGGAGTACCAAATAGGCATCTTTGTGAGACTGTCCTTGAGTTGATTGAATTCATCTTCTTGTACTTAACCCCATTTGAAGCAACATTTTTCTTGATCACCGAGGTCAATGGTGAAGTAATGGTACTAAAATCTTTCACAAATTTCCAATAAAACTGGCCAAACCATGAAAGGTTCTAACATGTCCAATTATTGATGGAGTTAGCCAATCTTGTATAGCTTTGATTTTTGCTTCATCGACCTTCAAACCCTAAGAACTCACAATGAATCATAAAAATACCACTTAATCAGTGAAAAATATGCATTTCTTAAGATTGGCATATAGGTTTTCTAGCCGAAGCGTTTCAAGAACGAGTTCAAGATGTTTTAAGTGATCTGAAAGGCATGTGCTATAGATCAATATATCATCGAAATATACTACCACAAACTTACATATGTATTCTCTTATGACATGATTCATGAGTCTTATGAATGTACTTGGTCAGTTTGTGAGTCCAAATAGCATGACCAACCACTCGTATAAACCTCTCTTAGTTTTAAATGCAGTTTTCCATTCATCACCTTCCTTCTTTCCGAGTTGATGATATCCACTCCTTAAATCGATCTTGGAAAAGATTATGGCTCCATTGAGCTCATCCAGCATGTCGTCAAGCCTTGGAATGGGATTCCTATACTTGATGGTGATGTTGTTGATGGCTCGGCAATCTACACACATCCTCCAAGATCCATCTTTCTTAGGTACTAGAAGGACAGGAATATCACATGGGCTTAAGCTCTCTCGGATATAGCCTTTTGACATGAGATCTTGAACTTGTTTCTCTAATTCTTTTGCTTCCTTCGAATTGACTCTATAGGCTGATCTATTAGGCAATGGTGCACCATGATCTAGATCAGTCTGATGCTCAATCCTCTGATTGGTGGCAGCCCTGGTGGTATCTACTCTAGAAACACATCCTTAAACTTCTCTAGTAGCTCAATTATCTCAAATGGTAGCTCTGTTTCTTCTTGACCTGAAAACAAACCTTCCTTGAAGATCATTAGTAGCACCCCTATCTTGTAAGTCAAGTGATTTTAAAATAGTAGTAGGTGTTACATATAAGTTAGTTTTACTTATCTCATATCCTTTGGCAATGGCTTTTTGCATCTCGTGCATTTTTTGTGGAGTAAGAGGTGCTAGATTATGCTTGCGGCTATTGTGAGTGAAGGTGTAATAGTTCGTTCTGCCATTATGCATTGTCTCCTTGTCAAACTACCGCGACCTCCCTAGTAATAGATGAAGAGCTTGCATAGGGACCACGTCACACACGACTTGATCTGCATAGTTGCCTATGCTGAATGGTATGGTGACTTGTTCAACAATCTTGAGCACAGTTTCATCGTTGAGCCATTTCAGCTTGTATGGCCGTGGATGCTTTGTCTTTTGAATACCTAACTTATCAACCAAATACTTGCTGGCCACATTAGTGCAAGATCCACCATCTATAATCAAACTAAATACCTTAGAGTTGATTGTGCACCGTGAGTGGAATATGTTTTCTCTTTGAATCGTTTCTGGATCAAAGAGTGCACTAAGAGCTCTTCTTGTAACTAGTAATTCTCCTGAGTCTGGATAGTCTACTATGTCATCTTCAGATGCTACTTTCTCTTCTTCCTCTTTATCTTGAGATTTATACTCTCCATTTGACTTAGGTTGTGGCGTCCAAGTGGTCATTCTTCTGTTTGTGGAGATAGCTTTTCTCTTGATGTGTTGCTCGGCCTGAATAGCTAGCTGCAACAACTCTTCTAGATCATGGTAAGTCTGCCTCTCCACTTTTCTAGCAACTTGATCATGTAGTCCATCTAAGAATTGTGCCATCAAAGTCTCCTTAGAATCTTCAACCTCCAATCTGTTTTTGAGTGTTTGAAATTCTTCAAAATATTCTTCCGCAGATTTTGCTGTCTTGATTGAGCTTTCTGAATTTCTTCTTCAAGTTTCTGTGATAATAGGGTTGAACATATCTCTTCCTCGTGTTGAACTTCATATCTCCCCAAGAATTGACTTGCCCATGTATATGCCTTCTTCTTTCGGACACATCTTTGTTCCACCAAGCTAAGGCATTTTCAGTGAGTTGAGAAGCAACTAGGGACACCTTTCTCTGGTCTGAGTAGTTATAGTACTCAAAGATGTACTCCATACTCCTTTTCCAATCAAGGTAAGCATCTGTATTAACCTTTCCAGCAAAGTTTGGTGCATTGAGCTTGATGCCTTGACCCCCCTTGACTGGCATTATCTTCATCTCTGCCTTTATCACGATTATACTGTCTCCTTGGCCTCTGATTAAGATCAGGGTCCAGTGCTAGATTTTCATTGGCTTTTTTTTCTTTAAACCGAAAACGAATCACTAACTAAAAGAACAAATTAGATCAGAAGCAATGGACCTTTTTATAGATTTTCGGATTGTTAAATGAACACAAAACAAAACAGAAGCATATTTATTTTTATTTGGTTTTTTTTTTATAAGAAACTAAAGCAAAACAGAAATGAAATTGAAGCAGATAAAACATGGGGTTGAGGAGTTTTTGAGCTCTGATACCAGATGATGTAGGATCAGTATAAGCCGATCTTACAGGGTGGATTGATGGAAAATTCTCTAACTGGTCGTACGACTCTCTTTAGAGGATTTGATAGAGATGATTGATGAACTGATATTGCAGAAGGGGGGATCGATAGATGCCACACAGAAGATGGATTATTCTATGATAAGTCTGAGCACTGAAAACCAAAGCTTCACACACAAGAGTTTCAAGAGCGGCTGCGAATTTCCGGAGAAGAAAATGAGGGTTTTTTATTGATTAAAAGATTGTGTCTACAAAGCTGAATGAGGAGCTTTATTAATAGCTCAGCATTTGCGACCTTCTAGGGTCTAATTAAAAAAAAACTCGCAACAAGATACAAGGATATAAGCTAAAACGAAATGGAAAAATTCTGCAAAACAGAAAAAAAAGAAACTTGTCAATATTTCAAAGAATTCAAATGCATACATTTGCACTATGTCTTTTAGAGAAATCTAAGGATTTTAGAGTTTATGGCCCTCCTTAAAACATGCTTTGAAATGACAAATAAGGTTGCGTCGTTTTTTTCTTGTAAAATCGGCAAGAAAGATATTGGTTGAGCCTTCAGCTGCAAGTAAGAGGTCTCTTGCGTTCCTTGGACGGTCTCGGCTCCAGAATGTCTTTCAAACTCAGTATAGTTGGTGTCTTGAGCCGTCTCCACGTTTTGAGTCTTCAAAGAGGTTGGATCGTCTTGTGGCTCGATTGGTGTCTCTCAGATGATCTCCTTTTTGAGCAGCTTCTCTTTGAGTTTTTCATGCTCTATGAGTGTGATCAGACTCTCTACTAATTTGTTGAACTCCTCACGCGTGCTCCTTGTTCATGATCTGGTCCTTGGGGTTTGTCTCATGGTTGGTATGTTGATGGGATCCTCCTCGGCTTCGGATAGGCTAGCATATATGTCCTCATCAGGAAGAGAGCTCCAATCCCACTCTCCCTAGGGATACTTCCCTTCTTCTACCCCCTTTCACCCTATAAAAATCATACGGTGGCCTCGATATTTGGACGTGGCCCGAAACGAAACCCGCACATACTTTCCGGATAAACTTACTCTCCAGTAGTAGTCTGACTTGGGCGTCAGAGAATTTTCGAGAGGAAAACTCCTTCTCGTTCTTCCGAAAACCTTTTTGATGGTATACTTCTTCATGCTCTGACATGCCCCCCGGAGGTTCGTTTTGACCATTTTCCCGGAGATGGCAATTCAAACAGATGTGCATCTCATCCTTCAGAGGACGGAACTCCTCCCCGATACTCTTTATTTATTCCCATAAGACATCCTAAGATCAACGCAAGAGATTTACAATCCCGTACGGAGAATCTGAAATTCGATCCGAACATTATTAGCATCTTCTATTATTTAAATTTTTTTTTTTTGAATTTTTTTTAGAAGAACTGCACTTGTCCACATTTTGATTTAAATTGGTAAAAAGAGGCAAATCAAAATTTTCCATGAATGGAAACACATGTAGTTCTTCTTCTCTTGTGTACGGATTGTCTTCAGCCCGCACCTCCATTCACCGCCTTAATCTAGCCGATGTCTTGCGTTTTTCTGGAGGCTCTTGAAAATACGACTGCTATTGTTTATTTCTGTAATTCGCCTGTTTTCTACAAGCAAAAAATTGTCTCAAACAAATACTAGTTCAGATCTGTCTCAAGTCTGAAAATGTGTCCGGCAATGTGGCACAACTAGACCAAGAATCTATCAACAACAGATTAGTCTACCCTCCAACTAATTAAAATGTTGTCATCTCCTCAAAAACATTTTAAAGTTTCCTTTTACTAAAGTCAATGACAAGTCAAATTGACTACACACGTATCATTGAATTTTTATGTGCATAGTCTTTTTGACCCAAAGAAGCAACAATTGGTTCTTAATATGAACCACGTAAACATAACATTAGGGTTTTAAATATAGGCAGGCATCCACCTTTTTTTTATTAAAAAAAGTAGTAGCTAATACTATATTAGTAAGAAGCACATACACACATATATCATCTCTTTAGTAGGTAAATAGAAAATTTACAACTTTTAAATTACATTCATGAATATTATTTAATGGCTGGAAAATGAGGGATTTCTCATTTTTCTTATTATGGAAAGTAAGCTATTTATTTTAAAATGGGTAAGAGAGAATAAAAGAAGATGAAAAAGGGGGGTTTTGGCTTACACACAATTGTCCTCCGTCTTCACAAGTAATCAATCTCCCACACGAATTCGCATGTCACTAAAACTTCTCATATATTCCATTCCTCCCCGAATTTTTTTTCTTTTCTATATACCAACGAACTTCAAATTTTGAATTTGAAGTTTTTCGTGTCTCAAGGAACATTCTATGATTTATGATTCAATTCCCTCACTGTTTGGTATTTACCGGATAATAATACATAATAATCTATATAATTGGAACTTACACATTAAGATTATAATAGTGAGAATATTATTATAAAAGTACTCAATACCAAAAATGAAAATTACATTGAGACGTGGTGCTTAAAAGTCAAACGTACGTCGCCAAACATTTGAAAAAGTGACCAATTAGTGGACCATTTCTTCTTCTTTTGCTTTTCTTTAGAGTCAAGAAATTAAATGAAAAAAAGGTAACCCATACAACTATATATATGAAAAATCCAAGAGTTTAGTTTTGTTAATAGAATTAAGAATAATGAAAGCTGTGGTGAGCAAGTTGCATTGTTCGTCGGGGGAGGAGGTGATGGTGGTGAGACGGCGGCCACACGTGGTTAACGGCGGTGGCTTTGTGGTGACAGATTGCAAAGAGAAGATCGTTTTTAAGATCGACGGTTGTGGAGTTCTTGGCACCAGAGGAGAGTTAGTTCTCAGAGACGGTGATGGTAATGATTTGCTTCTCATCCACAAAAAGGTACGTTACCTTTTTTATTATGCTAAATTTTCCCATGAAAATCTCGATTTAGACCAACCAATTAATCATTAATATAAGTTTTTTTTTATCATTTAGTGAGTTTTATTCTTTTAAATTTTAGGAAATAAGCTTTTAAAAGAAAGGTGATATAGACTTATTGTGGTGAAGGAGCTATCTAAACAACGACTAGTGAAAAATGATTTTACGTTCTATCAAGTCGCTTTGTGTATATATTATCAACGGCTTAGTCAAAATCTTAGATATATATTATGAACTATAATTTCTAAGTTTTCCACGTACAAACAAGGTCCATGCCCTTTATTTAAAAAAAAAAAAAAAAAACAAGGTCCATGCCTAGAGAGTTTTGAAGACCCAAGGCAAATGAAAGAAAATATGAATTTTTCTTATAAGTCAAACATAAAATAACGGCGTAAATAAAATTAAAATTAACGTTTTTAAAAAAATAATGAAATGGAATTTAAAAATCAAGAACTAAGAAAACATATTTTACCAATATACCAGATGAAATTTTAAAAACTTGAACCCCCAAAGTTTCTATAATAATTAATGGACCTAAAATAAATAGTTTTTTTTTGGTTTGTTTATTAGACAGTACCCCTTTGCAAACAACCAATAGCTAGGTAGATATACATTAACTGGTGAGTGGGTTACTCGACAGCTACACTTATTTTGGAGAATTAGTCGGGTGGTAAAAACTCGGAATCCCTAATTTAAAAAAAAAAAAAAAAGTTGTTAAAGCAACCCTTTTGATATATCTATGCATGTTCCCTTCAGAGGAGAAAAAGTGAATTGGCGTGGTTTGTAGAATTATATGTGCTTTGTTTATTACAAGTCTCATGTGTTGAGTGGTGCAGGGAGGAATAGTGCAGGCTCTGAGCATTCATAACAAGTGGAAAGGTTATAGTTATGACTACCAAGGAAGCCCTAAACCGGTTTTCACATTGAAGGATCCCAAACACTCTTGCTTTTCCATAACCGGTTCCATCCGCATATCGGTCCAACCGGGAAATTGCTACTTTGATGTGAGAGGGTACTTCCCGGATAGAGATTGTAGCATCATTGATTCCACCGGAAATGTTATTGCTCAGGTAAAAGAATGGATTGGAAGCAGAGATATATATAAGGTAGTGATAAAAGCAAGTGTGGATAAAGCATTTGTTTTTGGAGTAATCGCCGTACTCGACTACATCTATGGTGAATCTACAAGTTGTTGATCCTTTTCATCACTATCTGAATATCATCTGCACATTACTCTTTGCTAGACTCAACATGTGCGTGTTTGTGTTGTTCCATGTAAAGTTTGGGGACTCGTTGTTATGCAATAATTCTTTTAACTTAGTTTATTTTCTACATTTTCACAAAAAAGTTTATATTCTACATATCCTAGCAACACTTACCCTTACTTTTTTTTATAATAGCTAAAAGTCAATATTAAGGTGTTTTAGATTGTTATAATTCAATCTTTAGAAACCTTAACCTATCTCTTAGCCATGCGCTTTGCTCATTCGACCCTAATTTGACACCATTACAATGCAGCTAAGATTAAGACGAACTAAGAAAGCAAATGATCCAAATGGAAACTACACGATTCATAAGACTGGTGGAAACAAGTTTCTCTGAAATCTGAAAGATCTTAGAAAGATTTGAAGCGAAAGGAAGAGATGCAAAGTTTGATTTAATGTTACATTGAAAAGAGATTAGTCACGTTCACTAATGGCCGTCAAATGCTCATCGATCTCCTCCGTTTTCAGGGAACGGAAGATAGGGTTATCAGCTCTCACAACTCCCACCTGCCAGGAAAAATATTTACATGACTTTCACAAGCTTTAACCAAAACTCATTTCAACATGAAGTAGTAAACCAAATAGTTTCCATTGGTTTCTCCTTGTCACATGCGGCTCTTTTATTCCTAACCAAGAGACAACTCTGGCCAACATAAATACAAAAAAAGAAATATAGAGAGTGGAGAATTGATACCTCAATCTCAGTTGCCTTGAAGTCTTCTTGAAGAACAGATTGCAGAGCGGATATGGCAGTCTACAAAAGTATGATATATCTCAAAGTCAGGAATAATGGGCTTTTAACTATAAAACAATAAAGCTTTTAAGGTGTATGCAAATGAACATAGGAAATGATCAATCGGCACAATCGGTAGACAAACATATGCTGCTTCCCATCTACAATTATGGAAAAGGAGAAGAAAAAGGAAGATAGGCCATAACTTACCTGCACTGTTTCATCATACGTGAAGGCAGGGTTTTCTTTCATTTTCTTCTCCAAGAAATTGATTGCTTCTTGTTCTTTCATACCAGCACTAGTTGCCTGCATCATATGTTTGCTTACTTGTTAGTTGAGACGCTATATAATAGTAGCCTCTTATTCCATGGAACAACAACATTGTACATTGTAGCCTCCTAAAAGTGTGGGTATGTGGTCCAGAAGTAACATATGTACGATGTATGTAATTTAACTAGATCATACTTAATAGTTTGCAATGTGTAACAGTTTATATGTTATGTAGGGGTAGAAGAAAATAAGATAAACACTGATAACTTTTCACAATACAGTTTCTTGTTAGACAATACTGATAGAAAGCTAAATTACAGAAGAAGCAAGTGCAAGATAGTAGTAATGCATATTCCCCACCGGGTGGTATTTTCCCCACAGGCTTACCACCCGAGGTTCTTCCATGTTACCAAAGGCAGTAGTCTATATCAATATGCATGTAAAATACGAGACAAGAGGATTAATTAAGAATAACGGTTAAAATGGTATTACCTTGTGACCGTAAAAATGTCCGGCTGGGTCACACTTGTAAAGTAGGGGTCCTCTCTCTTCATCAATACCCAGAACCATGGCAACTTCAGAAAGACAAAGAAACAAGAATGACTTTTTGTCTCCAATTAAATATAACTAGCAGTAAACCACACAGATAAACAGAAGCAAATGTATAGATATGCATCAGGCAAGGAAGAGATAGCAAACTTGCCTACTCCAAGGGGTCTCATGTAAGCATGTTGAGTGTAGACCTGCGACTTATCTGCAATCCTGTCAGCCAAATAGTTCATTATTAGTAATTTTTCAGTGTAGGCGTAGATAGAGTGACAACTTAATTCCCCATCAATTAACTAAGAACTAATTAAACATATGATATACAAGACTACCAGGTTAGTTTGCAAAAGTATACCATTTAGCAAGAATGTCCGCCGGCATCTCGTACCCATATTGGAACCTAAACTCAGCTGCCTCATTCCTTGCTTGTGTGACCAAGGACCTTGAATCAGCTGGAATTCCATTGACGGGTACATAGTTTAGATAAACACCCAAAGCAATATACACAAGCTTTGCAGAAATATATTAAAATCGATCACAAACTCTACAATTAAGTAAGACATGCTAGTGTTTATTACCGAAAATAAAACGAGCATTGAGATATTCCTACAACACGGAGAACAAAGTGTGGGGGATATACCAACCTGTCATGCCAGTGGCTAGCAACCCAAGGTACTTAGTGACAGGGAAAAGGTGAGATACGCTAGAATGATCTAGAAGCTTGTCCTGCACAAACGCAAAACATGAAAGCTCAGATAAAATTGAAAACTTGAATGGATAAAAGGGTCAAAATCTCAAATTTATAGGATCCCAAATGCTCGAAACCCTCACTTAAGCGCCTTATCGATCTACGCCCTAATACAAGATGCAAGCTCTTCGCACTTTGATCCAAAACCCTAAAATCGTCAAAGAAGCAAAAAGGGACTAACCGGAACTTTCTTCTGCGTAACGACGCATACTGAATCTTTTCCTCGCACCCCGATCGATGTGATTCCAGCTGCCTTCACGGCTTTGAAGGCATATTCTACAAAATCCGAAACCAGTAATCTAAGTTTGAAGGAAACGAGAGAAAGAAAGTTTCGACTGAAGGATTCGATTACTAACCCACTTGAAAGAGACGACCTTCCGGAGAGAAGATAGTGATGTGACGATCGTAGCCAGCGCCGCTTCCTCTGCTCATCTTTTTCTCTAAGCAAAAACCCTTTTTCTGAATCCGATTTCAATTTTTTGTTTCTTCTGTGATCTATCGAATGTGACAAGCGAAAGCAAGAGAAGAAGAAAGCTTTGCCTTCAAGACAGAAATATTTACCAAAGGGTTAGAGTACATTCCTAAAACACCCTCGAAAGTAATATCAATCTCAACCAAGCCTCATCCAAATGGGAGTATAATTTTCAAGGGAAGCATTGGGATGGCCAAAATTCCTGAACCAAACCGAATCGAATAACGTAATTTGGTTCGGATTCGGATAATCCAAATAACCCAAATGGATCAATCACTAAACTTATTTGGTATTCGGTTCAGTTCGATTTTTTACCGAATATCAAATTACCCAATTGATTAACCGACATTAAAATACATATCACTATTAGAATTTCTTATATTAGTTAATTGGTTGTAGATTACTGTTCACAACTTCATTAGTTTTATACTTTTGAGATTTGCAGTTTTGACTTTTCGCTTGCTCTTTTTCTAACATTGTCGTTTTGTCTCCGACGAGCGAACCTAACACTAGTGTTTATAGCGAGTGAGAATAACAAACAAAACATTTGAGAATAGAAAACACGAGGACATTTATTTATTTTTAAGAAGTATAAACGTTGGAGTTTTATTTGTTTTTAAACGTTGGATTTTCTATTATGAAAATGTGTTTTTTAAACAGAAAAGCAACTAAAATTTGGTCAATAAAAATTTGATCAATAAAATAAAATAAAATTAATTGGATAATTGCTTCCAAAATCCGAACCAAAATGAACCGAATTAAAAGTACTTATTTTTCTAAAACCGAAAAAACCGAAACCCAAATAACCCGAACCGAAACCGAACCGATTAACCGAATGCCCACCCCTAGGAAGCATGGTAACAAGGAAAAGTACAAGCATAATGAGTTATTGAGCCAGCACAAAAGATTCGTCTCACGGCTTCTATAGTAGAATGAGGGTTCCTCAATATATTTGATCTAAAATCTTCTTAGTATTGAGTTGTAGCCTAAACTATTCAGTTGGTTCTTCAATAGATTTGATCACCTGCTTCGAATCACTGTCAAATATGACATCCTTAAAATTCCAGATTGTGAATGCAGGACATATCCCAAATTAATGTTGTAGCCTCATCTTCTAATATTCACACTATTCTCAGAAAAGCCTTACTTCGATACCATTTGACCTCACCATGTTCGTCCCTAAGAAACCACCATATGCCACATGTTGCCAAGTCTTTGTTTCATGTTGCATCTACATTGCATTTGTATAAATTAGAGGGTGGAGGCATCCATCTTGTGGCATGCCTTTGTAGTTTGTTGGGGGTAGCTTGATGGTTCACATGTGCATCTTTCCACTCTTTTTGGTCATCTAATGCTTTCAGGAGAACATGATGAGCATTAGCCTGATTTGTAGAGAAGCAGTATTCGTTTCTTGATTTCCGTAGTCTCAATACCAGCCAAAGGAAGAGTTTGACCAGGTCCTTTAACTCTGCATTCTCTCCATCTTGATATAAGCATGTACCAAAGTTTGAAAACAGAAAGTTAGATGGAGTAGGATATGTTACCACTGCCATGGGAGAGAAAACCCACACCAGCCTTGCAAATGGGCACTGGAAACAAAGAACTCTTGCAATCTAGAATGGTTCCATTCACCCGAATTTCCTTCCCTTAGTAAAGATAGTGATGGCATAACCTGATGGTGGCTTGAGAGAAGTCTTGGAGCCCTTGGGGTTTAACTGGTAGCCACGAATCCACAGCTACTCTAACACTCTCACCATTCCCCACCTCTCTCTTCATTCTTTTTTTCATCAATGCTTGAGCTATGTGTATACTCGTCCGCGCAAATGAGGATTTAGACCCAATAAAAGCTTCAAAGGGGTTACATTTGAAGAAATATCTACCTTTGTATACTCTTGCAAGCAGAAAAGAGGATTAATTGCCAATCTCCGGAGCTGCTTCCCTAATAGTTGTGCTAAAGCTTTCTAAATCCCTAAACCCCATCCCTTCTTCACTATTTGGAACATTGATTTTCTCCCATGATTTTCAGTGAATTCCTCTCCCGAATTCTTGGCTTTTTCACCAAAACTTGGCCATGAGAGAGATTATACTTGTGCACACAGTCTTGGGGAGTTTAAAGTAGCAGATGGAGTAAGTAGGGAGGGCTAAGGCAATAGCTTTGAGAAAGGTTTCCTTTCCACTTTGAGATAGGAATATGATATGCCAAGATCTGATTTTCTTCCGGACATTTTCCTCTAGAAAAGATAGAGTTTTTTATCTTTGATCCACTGAAACCTCTGGCAGACCCATGTAAATACCGCCATCTTTCTCAATGTCTATCATTTTCTTCAGTTATTCCTTCATGACACTTCTACTTTGCGTTTTACCATTTCATAAGTTTTTTTCCGTTAACTAATTTCATTTTTTAAATAAGAAAGAAAACAACAAATGATAAATTAGATAATTCATGTTCTAAATGATTTTAGGCACTAATTGGGTGACCAGGATAGACTTAACGATTAATCAACAAATACTAAATATGCTTAAAAATCAAAATTTAGTGGTTCTTTTGCAATTTCTAAGATTTGACCTCGGCCATTTTCGTTTGGACAGTTCGCGCTGTCTTAAGCTTTTGATCGTATGCCCTAGTATGGCAATTCGACAGGCCCACCATCTGGACATAAACTTAGCACATTAGCAAAGAAGAAAATCAATAAAAGATGAATAAGAACGAGACTTATTTAGTCAAGTAAATAACTTACTCTTGTTGTGGCACAAGCCAACTCCTTATAAGCTTCTGTCTCTTCGAGCTCATCGGCAGGCGAAAGAGTGCGAGAGGGACCACCGATGAGGTGGCACAAGTTGGCACTTGCGTCCCAATCGTTCATGATGGGTTCGTCCTTGTTGACATACCGAAAGGAGAAACGATGATCGATTCCTCCTGATGTAGTAGAGGCTTTGCATTTTTAGAAGCCTCGATGTTACCATCGACCTGCGTATCGCCCCCAACAGGTCTTTTCTTTGAGTGCGCCACCTTAGGCGCAGATGCAGGAACCAGAGCGTTAGCGATCGGATCCATAACTTCGGTTGAAAGCTTCGACGAGCTCTCAAGAATCCCTCCAGCTCGATCGGAAGGGACCCTATTTGCCGACTTAGCAACGTCTTGCTCTCGCTCCCTCTACTTCCTCTTCTCTTGCTCATTCCGCTTTGAAGCCTCTTTGTTTTTAGCCAACTCTGCGGCCTTTAGTTCAGCCTCCTTGGCCAATTGTTCTGTTGTGCCGACATGGACCTTGGCAATTTCTTTTCCAGCATCGGAAGAGGATCCTAGAGCATCTTTCAGCTGAAGGTCATATTTCGGGAGAGTACGGTTAACTTTTACCATTCTCGAAGACGGAGTTGAATCCCAACTAGCTGTAAAATAAAACTAAGTAAGAGAACATCTACACAAACAAAAAACAAAAAAGAGGCCTGACTGACCAGAATTAATACGGCTATACTCCTCGTAATCGGCTCTCGAAAGAGTTCTGGCCACTTCTGTTTGCCTAACGACCCGAGCTTCTCAACAACGTCGAAGAACTCCGGAGGAAAAGCTTGACTGGGAGGGTGACGAAGCGAAACAAACAAATGGAGTTAGACAAGTATAAAATAAACAAGACATAAAATAAGGTGAGCCAAATATCTACCAACGGCTGTGTTCCAACTAGTTCTACATGCCATGTCGACATTGGGAACTGATGCTTCATTTACTTTGATATAAAAGTATCTCTTGTTCCAGTTATAAACTTTGTTGGAATGTCCGGTTATGAGATTGTATTTCGGCTTCATGTTAACGTAGAAATACCCGAGACTTTTCTTGTTTACATTAATCAATGACATATCCTCAAAAAGGCGACAAGTGATGTCGATATCACTTTCAGCTCCCAAAACCAGCAGTCCGACCATATGAAAAACTGCAGTAGTCATAAGTTGAGTGAACGCTATATTACGCCGAGCACAATAAACAACAAAGAGATTCGGCAACAGGAACTATATGTTGCATTGAGGGAAGAAAGATTCATATAGGCAAATGTAGCTGCGAGGAGGAGTCCAAGGGCGGTCATCCTTTTCAGGAATCATGAATTCCAATTCAACGGGCATACCACAAGAAGAAAACATTTTAGCCAGCGAGCCTTCGGCTCTCTTCGACGGTCGGATATTGAATAGGTTATCTAGGTCAGGCCGATGAGCCAACCTTTCCTCAATCCTCGAGTTACCTAAGTCAAGTTGAGGAGCTAACTCTTGATCTTATTCATCCCTTAGCTCGGGGATAACGATCTCTAAATAAGATGAGCTGGGAACAGCTCTGTCACGCTGAGTAGCAAGCTCACGACGAGCTAACTCCCTGTTCGGTGAATCTTCCTCATTCGCTGAACTGCCATATGAGGAGATATTAGGAGAGCCCTCTTCACCGCGAGAACTATTTAATGAAGGGCTTGACAGATGTGAAACTTCCTCATTAGAAGAACCATGAGTAGCCGAATTCCATATGATCGAATCCATGATATAGTAAATGAGAAAAGAAGATTGGAGAATTGACAAAGAACATGATCACGAGATTCTGGAAAATTCAAGGATCTTCAGATAAGATCGGAGAAATCAAGCCGTAAAACCCAGAGAACACGGTGTAGATGTGCCGGAAAGATTTTTGAGCTCGAAAAAAAACAAAATAAGCGAAGAGTAAAAAAATAGAAGGGGAGAGCATTACCTTTTATAGACTAGGATTGAAGTGGAGAGAATGAAGGATTAGGGGAGAATATATAGAGAGAGAAAATGGTTACCGAGGAGCAATCATTGCCCCTACGCGACTCCTCGTGTTCTCCACCTATGTAACGGATGAGATTTTCCAACAATTCAAAATCTCGCCAAAACAGGCCGATCTAGATTAATGCCGAGTCAAAAGATTCTCAAACAAATTTCCCGAACTTGAACAACTTTAGTTCGACGAACTGGGGGGGGGGGGGTTATTGTTGGAGATGGGTTGTGCACCCTCATTGAAAATCCTGCCTAAATCTAGTTTGGCCCATTAGGCCCATCAAAGCCCACAAAGCTCGGCTTAGATATCTGCGGGAAAAAGAAAAACCTGCCGGAAAAAAGAAAAACATCATTTCGATGAGTTGACCCTTTCTTGTAATTCGCCGAGTTTTGAGCTTTATTTTAACGAAATTCTCCGAACCCCTAAACTTTTTTAACTATTCAACACATAGCTCCGGAGATTGGCAATTAATCCTCTTTTTAACTATTCAACACATTGCACTATTATATATAACAAAACTTTTTTAACTCCTAAACTTTTTTAACGAAATTCTCCGAACCCCTAAACTTTTTTAACTATTCAACACATTGCACTATTATATATAACAAAAATCGTTTTTACTCATTCTGAATATACTGCCTCTACAAAGTTGAATTTTATTAGTTTTGGCTGAGAGGTAAACCAAGTATCCAGGTAATCTTGGACTGTGTCTATACTTTGGGAGTTAAATCACTTTGATTTGTTAAGAGCTATAACTCCTATGAAAAATATGCACCTCCTATGAAAAACCTACAACTATTTGGAATATATAAACCTGCAACTTTTTGAAACATAAAAATCCGTTTGTTTTTAATAGGTTATGTTCTGTTTTTACCAAATCATAGCTTGCTTTATATCTTTGTTTTGGAGCTGTGTTTAAACAATAAAACCTGCAACTTTCTACTCTTGAGGACCGTTTTCTGTCTGGAAAACGTCATTGATACTTTCAAGCGAATCTATGACAAGTCTATAAATTAAAGGTCATGTGTGTTTCTGATTTCTGATGAGGATGTGAAAACACAATTATAAGTCTTTAAACTATAGAGTTTTATTTTTATTATATGCACAAGATTTGAGAGTTTTCTTTTTACTCTTGCAGAATCAGAGGTTCTGATTTATCCTCCTAATAAGTTTTGTACTCTAAAAACTTGTAAATGTGTTGCACTGACTGATTCCTCCGCAAACAACATTGACTTGGATTACATATCTTGTCCTAAGCTGCAGTGAGTGAATCATATCTTTGTTTTTTGTTATTTCATCTTCTCAAGTTTTTATTTTTAATTAGCACATAGGTTAGCTCAGAGATGCGTGGAATAATAAAGTAGAATATATATCGAGAAGTTGCAGGACATTAATGGACAAAGACAAAGCATAAAACAAAAGTCTTTAAACAACAGACTTCAGACCTTTTACCAAACTATACAAAAACTTGTAGGCAAGACTTATCCGATACCCACGAGTCACAACCTCTCTTGCAGATTTCAAGTAAGCTTTAGATAGCTATTTGCCTGATTTTGTTTTCTCATTAGGATCAAACAAAGACTTGAAGGCACCAAGGTCCTTCTCTCTCTGCATCATCCTTCTCTTATGCTTGAGCTTCTAATCCACAAAACTCAATTGTGGCCATGAACGAAGCACCAACACAGTACAAAAATTGACGACGAGCAAACAAAGATGATTGCCCCATGGGTTATGGCGGGGCGGGTTTGGACATCTTCAGAGTGTCCACTCGGGTTGGCCCGTTGAGGTCCAGAGAGGCAGAGCGTCCAGCAGGTCAGCCCGTCTGACAGCTACTTAGAGCGTAATCATGGGTTTTGATAAAAAGATATTCTACAAGTTAGCTTCATTGAAACCATGTCATGGACAGTCTCTTGTGTACTCTTTGAAACGACTCAAAGCTTCATAGAATTGCTTGATGGAACCTTGCTGGAAGGTTCTTTGCTTGGTGAAAAATTGGCCAAGAAAATATTTCTTGTATTTGGCCCAAAATGAGATCAAAGTGACTTCCTCCATATTAGTGCTTTTCCTACCAAAAAAAATGTGAAGAGTTTAGAGCATTTCCATTGGAGGTTTTTCCATGAGTTTTTCAATGAGGTTCTCACATTAAAAAATAATAAAAGTACAAAAAGTGAAGAGTGAACAAGAGTTCGATTGAGAAACCCCACATAAGATTTGTCTTAACATGATTTGTTCAAATTTTATTTATAACTTAAAAATTAATTACTATTAATTAAATTATTTTAAAAATACTAATATTTTATGGATGAGATACTTGAAAGAGTATCTCACCATTGGAGATGCTCTTACATCTAAAATAATTTCTAGAACTAACACCATTGGAGCTGCATATAAATTTTTTTTTTTTTTGGGTTCAGGCATAGTGGCATTTTTTTGCAGCAATATCAATTGTTCAAGAATATATAGCTAGCGAGTTTACTTATAGCTAACGAGAATGGTTTTTAAACAAAGGTTTATGATTCTGAATACGAACATCTCTATATATATAAAACACAAGTTACAAAGAGAGTCCTAAATTACTCTCAGAGTAACACCTCATCAATTTTAAGAGGTGTCATCTTCTCAAAATTTTACGATTTTTTTTTAAAATCTAATTAGCCTAATTAACTCTTTTTCTAACCTAATTCATTCAAGAGAAAAAAAAATCTTTTAACTTCCTCGAAAATTGCTCTCACGATCTCCACTTCCTCTCTTGAACAATGGAGGCACAAAACTGTCGACTACTAATTTACAATCGAAACCACCAATCATCTCTTTCAATTCGACTATCTCCAACTTCTCTTCTAACTTATTCTCTTCAATATGAAAGAATTGTAAAACATCCAAATTGCAAAAATCAGCTTCTGTCTCGGTGCTTCTTGTCTGGCGCAGGGGAAGATTCTGCGTCAATGTCACAAGTGGATTGAGTAACGTTTTGCACAAAATGGAACCAAATTTGCTTTAGGTTCGAAGAAGAAAGATGAGCAAACCCCTCAAAGTAAGGATTCTAAATTTGTGTCCTCTTACTACTCCCCCCCCCCCCCCCATTACCTTTCTCAATTTCCACGATCTCCATCTTCTTTTTGCTTTATGAATCTTAGGATCCAATTTAAAAAAAAATTAGAAATTTAAAAATTATTTGTCTGAGCAAAAATATTTCACAGTTCCTCTTCCACTCCTAATGTTTCTTCTTTACTATCTCCTATATTTGCTTTGCAATTTGCTCACTTTTGCCTTGGTCTTTCCTATATCACGAGGTTAAACTCTTTTCAACAGAGAATATTTGCGAGGGGATAATCTTTGTTATAAGAATTTGGAGCCTGTTAAGTTGTCTCCACCATAATCAATATCGTGTCGATCTCAAACTAATTCAACAAAAGGTTAATTTTCCAAGCTCTTTTATGTTATCGTAAAGTCCCCAACAAAATTTAGTCAGGATTCCTAACATTCATCTCGGTTAGACAAGTCGATGCATCATTATGCTCCAACAAGATTCTTATGAAATAAAAACGAGGTTGGTTATCACTAATTCCATCTTTTTCCATTATTTTCTTATCTAATACGATTATATTTTTACTATCAAGTATGTTGTGGAGCGGTTGACTAAAAAGGAGCGGTTCAACACATTTTAGTCATTGGGCTTAATGATGGTGCGATCTGAGAGAGGTGGCCCACCTCAGGTGGACGAGACCTAAAACTTAAACAGGAGGGAGGGAGGACCTAAAACTTAAACAGGAGGGAGGGAGGTTGGCTCTGCTATGTTGCATCTGACCTTCTGCACTAGTGGCAGCATCTAACACGGCGGTTTAGGCGCCGGAGTGCTTCCTCGGAATCAGTTCCTTTTACGCTTTAATCGTCTCTTGAGTGTTTTACCCTTTGACCAAGAACTAAAATATGAAAGACCATAAGAATTTGAACTTAGCGCCTAAAGAAGATATTTTATACCTAGCCCGAGTTCCTGATACGGGAACTCGGGCTTCGTGCTTTGTCTCTGGATGTCGGGAAGGGAGATACATGTATGCCTGATCACCTGGTTCCAGGCCCTGATCACCCCGAGTAGCAGGATACGCTTCCCGAAATGGGCTAGGCCCATGTGACTCCACCTGTATGTTTGGTCCATTGTAGATTCAGACCCAAACTCCTCTGTGGGCCCTTGTCAAGAGATAAGCTCCACCAAAGGAGTTAAACGTTTCCACCGCGCCATGTGATACGTGGCTTCAAGCGATTTGCTTAACCCAAAGGGGATTATTTTATCCCGAAAAAATGCCCCATTCATTGTTCGAGCCTGAGTCGAAGGCTCGAACAATGGATAAAAATTGCTCTTTCTTCTTTTTCAAGTATAAGTGTAAGTGTTCCACTGGTAACAAGTGGGATTATGACCTTAGACACAGCTTGTTATTTATCATGCATCTAAGATCTTCCTCCCGCTGTCAGGTTGTGATAAAAGCTCGCTATTCAAGCCTGAATTGACGATTCAGACGACGGTTGAACAAGAGATTTCTCTCAGGTTCGCAAGTTTATCCAGGATTCCAACCTTGAACGCAGTCAACTGATCACGCGCTCAGTATTTTCATCCCGTTGTCGGTCATGGACGTAGCCGGGAGCAATGCGTCCATGACCTCTAGGCCGGAACCCGGGTCCGGAAACCTGAGGGCAAGAGATCCCTGGAGGCCTTTGCCAGAGTCCGGAGACCTGGGAGGGCTCGAGATCCCCCTCGGAGGTTGTGATAACCTAAGTCCGGAGACCTGGCGGGAGCATAAGAACTTCCGCGGAGGTTGCAATAACCTGAGTCCGGAGACCTGGCGAGATCTCTCTCTCTCTCCTCTATGTTGATGGTGACGGAGATGAAGAAGAAGAAGGTGGCGGATGGTGGTGGACGAAACGGTGGTGGATGGTGGTGACGGAGACGGAGACGGTGGTTGTGACAAAAACGGAGACGGTGATGGATGGTGATTTTGGACGGAGACGGTTGTGGATGGTGGTGGACAAAGACGGAGACGGTGGTTGTGGACCAAAACGGAGATGGTGGTGGATGGTGATGGACAAAGACCGTGACGGTGACGGTGGTGAACAAAGACGGAGACGATGGTCGTGGACAAAGACGGAGACGGAGACCCTTGACAACGACGGAGACGGTGGTCCTGGACAAAGACGGAGACGGAAACGGTGGTGGACAAAGACGAAAATATTGTGGACGAATATGTATACCATGCTGAAGAAGTAATAACTAAAGGTATAAATATCTTTTTTATTTCGTGAATAGTGTCACTTATGATAGATTTGGAAAGATATTTTTAATTATGGTAGATTTGGAAATATGTTTTCAAAAAAATGGTATTTTTGGCGATATTTCCTTGAAACAATTACATAACAAACTACTAATAATATTATTAAGCAATTTTACATCTCTATTACTTACTGCATCTAGAAACATTAAGAGATGCTCTCCCTACAATTTTTATCCAATGTTTTATTATGATAAAAAAGTCAAACAATCCCCTACAGTTGTTATACGCAGATCTCATCAAATGACGTTGCATGCGTAAGAATCGATAATGCGGGTAAATCTTGATTTGTTGTATATCATTTTACCAAACCTTCTAAGTTTGTTAATTAAAAAAAAGATATGGAAATAAGTAAGAGAAGAAAGCTATAATCTTATTATTAATAAATTTTTAAAAAAAGGGAACCGAAGCAGAAAAAGAAACAAAACAATAGTAAAAGCTCAAAAAAGAGAATTGGAAAGTAAACAGAACCAAAACAAAATTGGAAAGCTGTCAAGAGGATGTGTTCAATATGTTTAAGTCCTAAGGAAAGGGTATAGCTCATACCTTAACATTACATATTGTACCCAAAACTCTCGCTCCTTGTTTACTGTAGCGGCACTTGGAAAGCTCCCTTATACTCCATGCCAAACAACCCTTACAATCCGATATGTCTTCCGCACATTGCACCATTGCATACAATTTATTCGTCCCGAGATTCTTCTCCCCTGCCGCACAATATAAGAAGTTGACGCCGTCCACATCAGTTTTATCGGCTTTCAGAATCAGCTCGTAGAGGAAATCGCTCATCTTTTTTCTCACGTTGTTTGGATTTTGGTCATTGATCATAATAACATCCAGAAAACACTGATCGTACCATATTGTTCCTTCTTTGTTTCTAGGACATCTCCTACAAAACTAGAGGTGGGCATTCGGGTACCCATTCGAATCGGATAATTCGGATTTTCGGGTTTAGGTATATAAGACTCATTCGGGTATTAAAAATTTTTGGGTCGGTTTGATTCGGGTTTTGTCGGGTTCGGGTATAAGTTTGAAACCCGCTAATACCCGAAATATGTTCGGGTTCGGGTATTTTCAGATTTTTTACCAAAAATACTCAAAAATTATCTGAAATGCTCATAACTACCATAATTTTTTTTACGGATTTGATTCGATTTAACTATTTTTTACTCGAATTATCCTAAAATACCCGGAAAATAACAAAAATAAATTATAAAAATTCAAATAATATACCTAAATTGGTTATTTTTACCCAAATATATCCACAATACCCGAATTGATCGAAAAAACAAAAAAAAACTATAAAAAATTACCTAAACTATATGAACTTACCCTACTTTAAATCTAAATATCTTTAGGTTAATTTATGTTTCGGGTACTTCGGGTACCCGTTCAGTTTTCGGTTCGGTTCCGGGTTCGGTTCAAGTTTTTCGGTACTATGTGTTGAGGATCCGTTCGGATAATTTTAGAGAATCGATTCGGGTTCGGTTCGGGTAATTCAAGTCTGGTTCGATTCGGTTTTTCGGTTCCGAGTTTTTTTGCCTACCCCTATACGAAACTGTCATATACATATATGTTTTTGTATCATTTTAAATGATGATATGTATATTAAATGATTAATTTTTAATGCTTTAAAGAAAGTGCAAATATAGAAAATGATTTGCAACTTTTCTTAATACGTTAGCATTTAATAAAAGCTTCAATTCATAGATATAAATTTCCATGCAACAGCTATGATAATTGTTAGTGGTTGATGCCTATCACCGACTCAGAAAAATTTCAACTCTAATCTGAATTTTGGTTTCCTATAGTCATTTCTCTTTTGGCTTTAAAGTAGTGGTTGAAAATGACATAAAATCTAATTACTGCAAAGAATTAGGAAATACGGTATAGGATTAGGAAATTTTTTAAAAAATTTATTGAAATCGGGTTTTTAAGACTTATATAAGGATTTCATAGAGTTTTGTATAATTTATTCCACAACTTAATAATTAATTAAGAAAAACCTTAATCCAAATGGTATTTGTCTCAAACTTTTGTTTTCTTCTTCGATTGTTTGTCAACCGAATTTGCAACACTAGTGTTTTACATTGCACCACAAAAGTGAAGATGTAGTATCTTGCGTTTTCAAAAAGCATAGGTTTATATATGTAAATATGTGACGGCTAATCAATAATGTTGAATTGACATTACCCCAGCGACGGCAGTGGCAGCGCATGAACGGCATTTTGACCCGTAGGAGTCACCACGGCACTGAAATATGACAGTGGCGGGATTGGGATGTTTCCAGAAGTTATGTGTGCGAAACCGTCTCGACGATAAGGTAGGGAAGAGATCTCACGGAAGAGACCGTTGAGGTGGTCCTCGTACTTACTTCCAGGCTTATATTTTCCTTGACTAACGAGGCATTTGTGGTTGAGATACTCATTGGTAAGGTTCAGCGACGAAACACTGCTTGTCAGGAGGAGTTGTATGGCCAAGATAGAGATAGAAACGAGGCGTTTGGATAGCGTATATGAAAAATACATTGTTTTGGATTTTTAATCTTTTTCAAGAAATAAGGAAGCAATGAAGCGTTGAGATTGAGATGTTTTATAAAGGAGACTCTAAACAGTTTCAGCTGATTGGCTTCATTAGTAACTAGATCAACTAATTGTTTCAAAGCAGTATTCTTTTTTGGTTGCCTTGTAGAAAATTTGATTGATCATTTCAGTTTGTACAAGAAATATTGTTCTTTGTCTCTAACAGACAGGAGAGAATGGAGTGGATATTTTCGGCGAGGGAAGGGGAGGGCCGATGAAAAAGTCAAAGTTCGAAATGGTTTACTAATTTTTTTTTTTTTTTTTATAAACCGTGGGAGTTCCGGGCCTTCGGCTCATAATCTTTTCCAATATCCGGGATCAGCCTTTAGATATTCCGATTTTAAATAATAACCCTCCATCTCAAAGAGAATTTGATATAAGACTCGTTGCAGAGACTTATAGAGATGGCGTGATGGGAACATTAAGTTGGCTTTAACGCTCTCTTATTGCTCAGTGGATGGATGTGAAGAGATGAGATCTAACAAGCTGGCTTTATCACTCTCTCCTGTTGGATCTAGATATGATAAGGCCGATGGATCGAAGGCACCATAGAGATGATGAGAAGGTCTTTGATACTGCAAGGGTTGCCCGGTTAAGTGAATCCACACACAAGAACAAGATCAAAGATGATTCTCGACAAGACAAAACTTCAGGAAGAAAGTGCGTTATTTTATTGATAATTGCAAAAAAAAGGTTGGTTTACAATGGCTGCAGTAGAACCTTATTAATAGGTTCTTCGCCTAGACCTAGAAAGGTCCAAAAATGCGTAAATGGAAAGTACAAAAACGCAGCACAAAAGACAAAAACAAAATACATAAAATTGTCCTAAGTAAAAAAGGAAAAACTACTTAAGTAAAAAGGAAATAACTACTTAAATTACTTGTGGCCTTAGCTGAGGTTCGAACTCTGGTCTCTCTAACCTCTATTAACCAATGGTTTGGTCCTTCTTACCTGCCTAAATTATATAAATTGAGAATACCTGGTTTCGGCCGGCATAGACCATAAGTGAGCTTGGTCGGTCTTGGCTTGTTATGGTTCGTTTCTTCGGTGTACTCTTCATCTTGAAGTCCCCCTAAGTCCTCGTAGTGGATATCTTCAAGTTCTTCCACGTCCTTAGCTTCTAAAACGTCTTCTTGCTCCATTTGGACTTTATCAGCTAAGCTGCTTGTTTGGCGACATCTTGAGGCTCTGGTGCTGTCTCTGAGGCGTTTTTGATGTTTTGGATGCCTTTTCCTGTCAAGTAAATAGACTTACTTTGGTTGGTCCGAAGCTGAGCTTTCTTGATGCTCAAACGTGCAAAATTCTCCATTAAGTCTAAATCAGATGCGTTGGAGCTTTCTTGGAGGTTGTTCACTTCTTGAGTGGTTTTGAATGCGGCTCCAAGTTTCATTGTATTTAAGAGGGTATCTACTATCGTGTTGAACCCTTCTCTTAGCCTCCTGGTCTTGGGACATGTCATAGGAGCGAGCCTCCTTGAACTCGGGTACATGCTCTAGGTCTAAGCTTGGGTCAATGTCCTCATCATTCCCTCCCTCTTCAGAAGGTTTTATCCTCAAAACTAGATCATCTACATCAAAAAGAGATAGATCAGCAACATTAAAGCTATGTGAGATGTTAAACTCACCAGGTAGCTCCAAACGGTAGGCATTGTCATTTCTCTTCTCTAGCACTTTGAATGGGCTGTCTCCTCTAGATGAGAGCTTGGAACTCCTCTTCTGTGGGAACCTCTCGGTTCTCATATGCAGTCACACCCACTCTCCTGGTTCAAATACCAATTGCTTGCGTCCCTTATCAGCTCGCCTCTTGTACTCCTTTGTTTTCTTCTCTATGTTGTCTCGGACCTTTTGGTGAAGTTTCTTTACGAACTCTCCCTTTTTTAAAACATCAACTTGCTCAAATCGGGGAATTGGTGAGAGATCCAGAGATGTTAATAAGTTAAATCCATACACAACTTTAAAAGGAGACATCTTAGTAGTCGAGTGAGTAGCATGGTTATAAGAAAATTCAATCAGAGGCAATGTGGGAGTCGAAATCAACACAATTAGAATTTGTCGGAGGTTTGTTAAGGGGGATGAAATTTCTGCGGATGAACCACGAACGGAGAGATCCAAAGATGGTTTTTATTAAGCTGTGTCGAAAAGCTTTCGTACAAGAGTTTGAGAGCAAAAAAGTCTAGGGTTTTTTGCTAAGTAAATTGCGGATCCCTTTTTCAAAGGATGTACATAGATATATATACTAGTTTGAGTCGCCCAGGTCAATCCTAAAGGGATAAGGAAAACTTCCTAATCCTTTGGGATTTCCTTTTTAGCGAAGTCGGCTTGACTTCGTGGGCCTCTGTATCGTTGTAGGTCGAAGATGGGCTTGTTGTCTTCGTATAGAAATGACTTCGGCCGCGTCGTCTTCTGGCTTCGTGTAGACTTGATTTCGGCCAGACAGTTTCGTATGGAAATGACTTCGGCCGGACAGCTCCGTATGGGAATGACTTCGGCCACCTCGTCTTCTGGCTTCGTATAGACTTGACTTCGGCCAGGCGACTTCGTATAGATTTCACTTCGGCAAGACAGTTTCGTATAGAAATGACTTCGGCCAGGCAACTTCATATAGATTTCACTTCGGCAAGACAGTTTCGTATAAAAATGACTTCGGCCAGGCAACTTCGTATAGATTTGACTTCGCCAAGACAGTTTCGTATGGTTTTGACTTCGGCCAGACAGTTTCGTATGGTTTTCACTTCGGCAAGGCAGTTCGGCCGAAGTGGACTGCTTGGCCGAAGTGGACTGCTTGGCCGAAGTGGACAGTTTGGCCGAAGTGGACAGTTTGGCCGAAGTGGCCTGCTTGGCCGAAGTGGCCAGCTTGGCCGAAGTGGACTGCTTGGCCGAAGTGGACTGCTTGGCCGAAGTGGCCTGCTTGGCCGAAGTGGCCTGCTTGGCCGAAGTGGCCTGCTTGGCCGAAGTAGCCTGCTTGGCCGAAGTGGCCTGCTTGGCCGAAGTGGCCAGCTTGGCCGAAGTGGCCAGCTTGGCCGAAGTGGCCAGCTTGGCCGAAGTGGACTGCTTGGCCGAAGTGGCCTGCTTGGCCGAAGTGGCCAGCTTGGCCGAAGTGGCCTGCTTGGCCGAAGTGGCCAGCTTGGCCGAAGTGGCCAGCTTGGCCGAAGTGGCCGAAGACCGCGGGTTGTTTGCCGAAGCCTCCGTGGGTCATGGCCGAAGACCGCGGGTCATGGCCGAAGACCGTGGGTCATGGCCGAAGTCTCCGTGGGTCATGGCCGAAGACCGCGGGTCACGGCCGAAGACCGCGGGTCACGGCCGAAGTCTCCGTGGGTCATGGCCGATGACCGCGGGTTACTTGCCGAAGACCATGGGTCATGGCCGAAGTCTCCGTGGGTCATGGCCGAAGACCGCGGGTCATGGCCGAAGACCGTGGGTCATGGCCGATGACCGCGAGTTGTTTGCCGAAGTCTCCGTGGGTCATGGCCGAAGACCGCGGGTCATGGCCAAAGACCGTGGGTCATGGCCGAAGTCTTTGTGGGTCATGGCCGAAGACCGCGGGTCATGGCCGAAGACCGCGGGTCATGGCCGAAGACCATGGGTCATGGCCGAAGTCTCCGTGGGTCATGGCCGAAGACCGCGGGTCACGGCCGAAGTCTCCGTGGGTCATGGCCGAAGCCAGGTTGTGCCGAAACCAGGCTTGCCGAAGCCAGGCTGTGCCGAAGTGGAGACTTGCCGAAGCCAGGGCCGTGCCGAAGTGGAGGCTTGCCGAAGCCAGGCTATGCCGAAGCCAGGCTTGCCGAAGCCAGGCTTGCCGAAGCCAGGCTTGCCGAAGCCAGGCTTGCCGAAGCCAGGCTGTGCCGAAGCCAGGCTTGCCGAAGCCAGGCGATGCCGAAGCTAGGTTGTGCCGAAGTGGAGACTTGCCGAAGCCAGGGCCGTGCCGAAGTGGAGGCTTGCCGAAGCCAGGCTATGCCGAAGCCAGGCTTGCCGAAGCCAGGCTTGCCGAAGCCAGGCTTGCCGAAGCCAGGCTTGCCGAAGCCAGGCTGTGCCGAAGCCAGGCTTGCCGAAGCCAGGCGATGCCGAAGCTAGGTTGTGCCGAAGTGGAGACTTGCCGAAGCCAGGGCCATGCCAAAGTAGAGGCTTGCCGAAGCCAGGCTGTGCCAAAGTGGAGACTTGCCGAAGCCAGGGCCGTGCCAAAGTGGAGGCTTGCCGAAGCCAGGCTTGCCGAAGTGGAGACTTGCCGAAGCCAGGGCCATGCCGAAGTAGAGGCTTGCCGAAGCCAGGCTGCGCCGAAGCCAGGCTACGCCGAAGCCAGGCTTGCCGAAGCCAGGCTGCGCCGAAGCCAGGCTTGCCGAAGCCAGGCTGTTCCGAAGCCAGGCTTGCCGAAGTGAGCTAGGCTTGCCGAAGTCTCCTTTGCCGAAATGGCTAGGCTTGCCGAAGTCCCCCTTTGCCGAAGTGGCTAGGCTTGCCGAAGTCTCCAACGCCGAAGCGTCTAAGCCTGCCGAAGTCTCCTTTGCCGAAATGGCTAGGCTTGCCGAAGTCCCCCTTTGCCGAAGTGGCTAGGCTTGCCGAAGTCTCCAGCGCCGAAGTCTCCCTTGCCGAAGTCTCCAACGCCGAAGCGGCTAAGCCTGCCGAAGTGGCTAGGCTTTCCAGTGCCGAAGTCCTCCTTGCCGAAGTCTCCAGTGCCGAAGTGGCTATGCTTGCCGAAGTCTCTTTTGCCGAAATGGCTAGGCTTTCCAATGCCGAAGTCTCCAGTGCCGAAGTGGCTACGCTTGCCGAAGTCTCCTTTGCCGAAATGGCTAGGCTTGCCGAAGTCTCCTTTGTCGAAGTGAGCTAGGCCTGCCGAAGTCTCTTTTGCCGAAGCCTCCATGCCGAAGCGACGCTTCCTTCAAGGTTTGCCTAAGTGGAGACAAGACTTGCCTAAGTCTCCTTCTTTGCCGAAATGAAGCTTCCTTGGCCGAAACTGGAGCTACTTTGGCTAGAATGGCCTCTCTTGTGTTTAAGTGGGCTTGCACAGGAATGACTTAGGCGTAATTCCGGCCTTGTCCGATTCTTCGTATCTTCACACTTAGCCATGTTCCCATTGATTACAGCTGGGTGGGTTTTGACCCCAACAGGCAAACAATCTAACCATGTTTTTAAATTTCGACCAAGATTGACCCTAAGTAAATTAGATAGAGTACAGTTTACCACTTCAGTTTGTCTATCCGTTTGAGAATGACAAGTTGTGGAGAATAGTAGCTTAGTACCAAGCTTTCTCCATAAGGTTCTTTAAAAGTGGCTTAGAAACTTAGTATCTCGATCAGAGACAATGGTTCTAGGGACTCCATGTAAGTGTACCACTTCTTTGAAGAACAGGTCGGCTATTTGCGTGGTATCATTAGACTTATAACATGGAATGAAGTGAGCCAACTTTGAGAACTGATCCACAACAACAAAGACAAAATCTGTGTGTCTGATCTTGGGAAAACCTAGCACGAAATCCATAGAAATATCTACCCATGGTGCGTTAGGAATAGGTAAAGGTAAGTAAAGACCATGAGGATGTAACTTGGATTTAGATCTGTGGCAAGTAACACAACGGGAGCAATGTCTCTCCACATCTTTCTTAAGATGTGGCCAAAAGAAATGATCAGACACCACTGCCAATGTCTTGTCCACACCAAAGTGACCTATAAGACCACCACTATATGCTTCCTTGAGTATTAATTCTCTCATTGAGCTTTGGGGAATGCACAAGCGCTTGTCTCGGAAAAGAAACCCATCATTTATGTAGAATGAGCCGAATGTTCCTTTTTCACAAGCTTGGTAAGCTTCTCCGAACTCTGGATAATCTTTGTATAGCTCCTTGATGTGCTCGAATCCTAGCACCTTTGCTTCTATTGTAGAGATTAATGCATGTCTTCTTGATAATGCATCTGCCACCACTTTTTCATTATATTTCTTGTACTTGATCACGTAGGAAAAGGTCTCTATGAACTCCAACCACTTAGCATGTCTTATCTTGAGTGAAGTCTTCCCTCTCAAGTGCTTAAAAGTCTCATGGTATGTGTGAATAATGAACTCCTTGGACAACAAGTAATGCTGCCATGTTTCTAAGGCTCGGACCAATGCATAAAGCTAATTGTCATAGGTCGGGTAGTTAAGCGTAGCTCCACTCAACTTCTCACTAAAGAAAGCTACTGGTATCTTCCTATGGTGCAAGATAGCTCCAATACCTATTCCAGACGCATCACACTCTACTTCAAACATCTCTTCAAAGTCTGGTAATGCCAAAACAAGTGCTTGCATGATGCGTTCTTTAAGTGTGTTGATGGATGTGAAGAGATGGAATTTAATAAGCTGGCTTTATCGCTCTCTCTTGTTGGATCTAGAGATGATAAGCTTGATGGATCGAATGCACCACAGAGATGATGAGAGGGTCTCTGATACCTCAAGGGCTGCTCGGTTCTTAAGTGAATCCACACACAAGAACAAGAGCAAAGATGATTCTCGATAAAACAAAGCTTGAGGAAGAAAATGCGTTATTTTATTTATAATGGCAAAAAGGTTGGTTTACAACGGCTGTAGTGGAAGCTTATTAATAGGTTCTTCAGCTAGACCTAGAGAGGTCCGAAAATGCATAAAAGGAAAGTACAAAAACGCAACACAAAAGACAAAAACAAAAGACATAAAATTGTTATAAGTAAACAAGGAAAAACTACTTAAGTCAAAAGGAAATAACTACTTGTAGCCTTAGTTGAGGCTAAAACGTCTCTGTAACCTCTATTAACCACTGGGCTGGTCCTTCTTATCTGCACAAATTATATAAATTGAGAATATCTGGTTTTGGCGCGGCATAGGCTAGAAGTCAGCTTGGTCGGTCTTTGCTTGTTCTGGTTTGTTTCTTGAGTGATCTTCGGTGTAGTCTTCATCTTGAAGTCCCCCTAAGTCCTCACAGTTGATATCTTCAAGTTCTTCCACATCCTTAGCTTCTAAAACGTCTTCTTGCTCCATTTGGACTTTATCAACTAAGCAACTTGTTTTGGCGACAGCTTGAGACTTCAGTGCTGTCTCTGAGGCATTCTTGATGTTTTTGACGCCTTTTCATATCAAGTAAACAGGCTTACCTTGGTTGGTCCGAGGCTGAGCTCTCTTGATGCTCAAACGTGCAAAATCCTCCATTAGATCTAAATCGGATGCGTTGGAGCTTTCTTGGAGGTTGTTCACTTCTTGAGTGGTTCTGAATGCGGCTTCAAGTTTCATTGTGTTTAAGAGGGTCACTACTATCGTGTTGAACCCTTCTCTGAGATTCCTGGTCTTGGAACGTGTCATTGGAGCCTTCTTGAACTCGGGTACATGCTCTAGGTCTAAGCTTAGGTCGATGTCCTCATCAGGATTTGCACTCGGGACACAAAGAAACTAACTCTTTGTGTTACCACTAGACCACCATTTAAATTAAAACCCTTACAAAATAGAATGAGACTCATACTCGTGCACCACCTTATCATTCATGGATTCCCCCTCAAAAAAGAAATCAAAAGATGGTGCAAGTACATTACAATACTTTTATCAAATAATATTGATCTAGTTTTTAAATATCATATATGGTTTATAAATTAATATCATAAATATAAAAATATTCTATTAAGATAGTTAAAAATAAACTACCATAAAAAAGTATCAAATGATTTAGCAATGTCGACTTTGAATGCAGTTCTTTTGGTCCTTTCTACTTTTGGTAATTATTTACAATCTTTTCAACGAGGATAGTATTTTTAGCTAACAATCTTCCTTTCACAAAACAGTGTAGTTGGATCGGATCATGTCTAAAAAGTGGGTTTTAGTATTGAAACCAATAACTTAATAACTAACGGAACAATCGCATAAATAACTTTTAAGATAACCTTCACTAGCACTTTAAAAGATTTTTGAATCGCAATGGATAGAGTTCACCTAAACGATGAGAAAATAGACGATGGATATTGCAAACTCTCCGTAGAGTACCTCATGGGACCATCTCTAAATTGGTTCTCAAAGTTAGAAGAGAAGTAAATAGAAAACCATAACTAGCTATCCGTAACTTTCTTGAAAGATTACTTAATGTTCATGACAAAGATGGCTTCGGATGCAGAGGTATGGGCATTATCTCAAAGGCCTACCAAACCTTTAAGATATTACTTAACAAAGTTTAAAGAAGTCTTCTCAAAGATCTCACTACTGAGGTACTCAACGACTTTTGTTGCACTCTGGAATGGGATATGGCATGAATCACGGTTCAGAGAAGATTCTAAGGCTCAATGAACCGACCACAATCCAAGATGCATTACACCGCATGACGAGCTGGGACGCAGTTGAAGAAGAGAAAGCCATGTTGGAGGGACATACTGATTCCTCCTCCGAGCTCGACATCGAGATAATTTTTTCTGAGAAAGACACTGAGGGACTTAATGGACCTCACGATAACGCCTTGGTATCAACCTTAACATCGGAGAAAACTGTGAAGTGACTAGGGTTTTAATCGATAATGGTAGCTCAGTCGATCTATTGCTTTTATAAACATCTCCGAACGAGGATAGATAGGTCGAAGATCCAGGGGACCTCTAAGACCTCTGACTGCATTCACCAGAGTAGCTACAATGTCTTTGGGATAGTTGAGTTGTGAGTGTCAGCGGCCAAAGTAATAAAAAGGTGGAGTTTACTGTGATTGATAGACCGGAGGCCTATAATGTCATCTTGGAGATACCATGGATTTATTCCATGAAAGCAATCTCATCCACTTACCACCAATGTGTGAAATTCGTATCGTCACATAGGACACAAATGATCAAGGAAAGCAAGAGAGCTTTCGAATATGCTATATGAGTAACTATAAATTGAAGTTGCAATTGCAAGGTTAGTGAACCACAAACTACCAAGAGAAAAAAGATGATTGCATTGTGTGATCACATAAAAGAATCAAAGGCAATCACTCAATAAAAAAAGAAATCCTAGAAGAAATGTCATAGGAAATAATTCGACAAAAGAATCGAATTCAGGTTTAGGCTTGCTTCTAATTAGGTACGTAGACAACTCGAATCCTAAATACTTGAAAGTACAATAGTAGATCATGGAGAAGCTATGAATGTCGGAGAATCTCCTCTATATTATTGTCGAGCTCTAGCTCTTATGTTCCAAATTTAGTACAAATCAACCAAATTACGGGAGGTAAAAGGAAAGAGAAGAAGATGAAACAAACCAACAAGCTCGAATTCTATCTTGTCAAAAGGAAAGATTATTAATTTTCCCCTTTTTACAATAATATGTTACTCCTTTTCATTCGTTTTTTTTTATTTGCAATGTCCATTGAACAAGAGACAATTATCTAAAATACTCCAATCTTGCCATACTATCTTCTATCATACTTCTATATAATCTGATCTACTCCTCTAGTTTAAGAAAATAGGCAAAACCTATTTTACCCTTACTAACTCATTTTCACGAAAAAATAAATAATAAAATTGGCTAAAATTCGACCAATCAGAACAAGGTACAATATTCGGATCGGATTCGGGCATTCCCATTCTCGTTGACCCGAAAGCCACAATCCCAATCCCAGCTCCATCCAGCTCCGTCGAAGCTCCGTCGAACCTCCATTGCGCTTTCCAGTTGATTTGAAGCTCATCCCGTCGATTTGCATGAACCGCATTTCCGATTCTTTCACCATTGAGCTCGTCATTGAGGTCGCCACTGAGCTGGCCATTGAAGCTTGAAGCTAAAAATTGAGGTGAGTTCTTCTAGCTGACTGCTCGCCATCGATTATGTTGATCCAATTAGATGTATATTTTGTTATTGTATATTTTGCGGATTTGGGGATTTCAATCTAATTTAATTTGTGGATTTGGGGATTTCAATAGAATGGATTTGGGAATTTGGTATGCACATTGGGTGTGAATCAATTCTGGATTTTAGTGGTTGAATCGTAGCTAGATTAAGATTATGCATATGTTGAGCTTAGTCACTGTATCCGTATCCGAATTCTCCAAATTTGCAGATATAGAATACCTAGTAGAACTGGTTTTACTGAGAGAAGTGGTATAACAGGTACAACTGGTATTACCGATGAAAGTAAATATGTGGTAATGTAGTTATTTAATCTTTTTAGGATACACAATGAACAAAACAGTCATATATTTTGAATATAGAGGGAAATACGTAGAGACAGGAGATGGGAGTCGATGGATTTCAAAAGAAGCTAAGTTGTATGGTTTGTCGTTTAAGGAGGAGATAACTTATTCAGTGTTAGTGGATAGGATATGCAGGAAGATTAGGATAGATGAAGCTACGAGAAATGTGAAATTGAGTTACATTCCATTGCTATTGAAACCTCTGAAAGTTTTGATTATTTTGGATGATGATGACGTTGATGGTTATCTATCGAGCATGGATAAAGAACAATGTACAAGTGCCTTGCATGTGGAAATAAATCAGTGCTAGGAGCAAGTTTAAGAGGAGAGGGAGGGAGTTCATTTGGTCTGAATTATGGCGAGATGGATTTAAATGCTAAAGTAAACGATGGTGCGATTATTCTTGTCGATGAACCAGAGCAACATTATGGGCCGATGGATAAAGAACATGTCAGAGATGGTGAGAATGTAGCACGTGACTATGTGGATGACGGTTTTGATAACGGTTTTGGTAGGGATGAATATCTTGAGCTTCCATGTGATGAAAAAGAACAACAGTTTGTAGAGGAATGGGAAGATGGTACGAGTATCGAATTAGGACAGGAATTTGTGAGTAAGGAACAAGTGCAGAGCTTAGTGTTGAGAGCTTCACATAAGAAATGTTTTGAATTCGAAATATTAAATTTGGATACTTGGAGATAGGTGGTCAAATGTCGTGTAGAATGGTGTAATTGGTATCTCTGAGTGTCGAGGCCTGAACATTCAAAGCAACAAAATTGGTCGGCTAAAGTATACAGAAAGATGCATTTATGCTCTCGGGCAACTGCAAGTACAACCAAGAACAAAAGGAAAAGCAATCCAAAATTAGTTGCGGATGTTTTACAAGAAGATTATCCTGGTGCATTGGAAATGCCAGCTCCTAAAGCTCTCATGGATGTGGTTCAGGAAAAAGTTGGAGTGAAACCATCGTACTCAACTGTTTTGAGAGGGAAATACCTAGCTGCATCTGTTGTGCGTGGTAGTCCAGAAGAGAGTTACAAGATGTTGCATTAGTATTTGTACATGTTGGAGAAGTTGAATGTTGGGACGAAAACAAGTTTGCTGTTGGATGAAGGAAAAAGGTTCAAGTATTTATTCGTTGCTATGGGAGCTTGCATCGAAGGGTTTAGGACGATGAGGAAAGTTCTAAGTCTGGATGCAACTTTTCTCAAGTATGGTGGTTTACTTGTGATTGCCAAATCTCAGGATCCGAACCACCACCATTATCCCATTGCATTTGGGGTGGTGGATGGTGAGAAAGATGTTAGTTGGAAATGGTTTTTCACTATGTTATTGACTGTTGTACCGGATGATCCAGAAATAGTTTTCCTTAGTGACATAAATGCAAGCCTCGTCAAGGCAATTGCTGATGTGTACCCGAAGTCTGAACATGAGTTTTGTGTGTATCATTTGTTGCAGAATGTGAGAGGAAAAGCTTATAGCGGCAACAAATATATAGTTGGAAACAAATTCAGGGAGATAGCGGGGATTTATACACATGTTGAATTTGAGAAGGAGTATGGAGATTTTAGGAGAATGTACCCTAAAGTAGCCGAGTATTTGGGTAACAGTGTAGATGTTTCTAAATTGGCAAGCTGTTATTTCAAAGGAGCAAGGTACAACATCGACACTACAAACAGTGCAGAATCTTTGAATAATATTTTCAAGAAAGCAAGTGATACGATTTTTCCCAAGAAAGGCACTCTTTAGTTGGTGAGATAATCCTTGACTTCAAAAGGATTCGTGAAACAAGAACCTTGGGTATGTTAAACTCAACACCCAATATTCACTTAAGACATTTCCAAGCAAAACAAGGAGGTGGAACCTTGGAAGAAAGAATTTGTGTGGTTAAAACCTTGAGTATATGAAACTCAACACCCAAAACCAACTTAAGACGCTTCTAAATCCCTTGGCTAGTGAATGGCCACACAAAAACTGATGGATTTCTCTTGATAAACCATTTTGACTATTGGATATGACACACCAAGCAATCGGTTTGTTCACAAAGAACAGATGAGAATCACTCTCAAAGAAGAAGTTTGATAAAAAAAAAACTGGATGATTTCGTTTATGATCTTATAAGAGTATTTAAATAGAATAAAATGTGGTAAAAACCAAGCAAACTCGAAACTTATAAGCAATAACTATTTAGAGCTGAAATAAATTGAAGTTTGAATGACTCTTCAGCTGATTTTCGTCACTCCTTTGGGCCATAAATAAAAGGCATTTATTCTGGGCATTTTTTACTGGATAATAGATTCAGAATGGGTTGGACTTGATATATATTATTCCCAATGAACTTCTGAATGTTCTCCTTGTCCAGAATCTCTTGAATAAGCCCATTAAGTGCATCCTTAATCTTTTTAGCTCGTGCTCTTGTAACTGGACCAGCAGGTACAATCATTATATCCTCAGGTACAAGCTCAGCTTCCACAGGTTCAAGTAATGCTTCCTCTTGAACAGCCTTAGAGCTCTCCATGATCGCATCTCCCCCTCCTCTTGAAAAGGATTTGACTTCAAATCAAGCTTACCTACATCAAAAGGAAACAATTCAGAAACAAAAAAGCTAAAGATCAAGTAAGAATTACCTTTCAAATCTAGCTTATAAGCTTTGGCATTGTTCTGTTTCAGAACTTGGAACTGATCATCTTTTCTTGGCGTCAGCTTTGATCTCCTTTGATACCACTCTTTGCTCAAATGCTTCTTTGGCCCATAGTCTACTTGTTCAGGAAAACTTGAATCAACCACGCCTTTGGAGTAGGATCTTCAACATGTATACCATGTGCTTTCACAAAGACTAGAAACTCCAAATAAAATGTGCAAAAGGTATACTTTTTCCAAAGATCAATCAACTCCTCTTTTCCTAGGTCATCTAAAACCGGTTTTAAGTAATCATCATAAACATCATAGACATTATTATAGACCATAATATCATCAAAGCACAAAATAACACAAATTCATTTGAATGATCTTAAGACAAACAAAGCTTTATCAGGAAATTGCGCCATCTTAGAGAAGTTTTCAACAAACACGGGATCTTTATTAGTCCTAAAAAGTTCTGTTTCAAGCATTTTCCTACACAAAGAAGCTCTCAAAGTAAGATTATGTTTGCACATTTTATCAAAGAGAAAGTCTTTTTTGCCTAAAGAACTTCTCATGCTCAAGTTTCTCAAAAGTTTGAATCATATTTTCATAATCATGATTAGAAATGTAAAACTCCTTAATTTGTTCAAACCAAGTGATTTTTCTTCATGAGCAGAAACTAAAACAAATAACCTAGGCAATGCATCAATCAAACCAACTTCTTTACAGTGCTTATTTCGGTTGTCATAAGGAAATGACTTAAGAGTTGATCATGGCATAAGGTTGGCCGGATGCTCCATCACACAAAGTGGTGGTAGTCTTCCATGTGCTTCCTCCAGTGAGACTCCCTCATAAACCTGCAAAAGAAAATCACTTCTACTCGGTAGCATCGGTTCAAAGTTAGTAAGACTTAAACAAGCCTCTTTGTTTCCAAGCATATTCATAGATTGATTAGAGAAAATATCTCTCTTAACTTCACCAGCTCTCACAAGAAGGTTGATGTGTTTCCTCACGAGTTTGCTCTCACAGGCCTTTAACTTGGCTTTTCTCAAGCTCTCACTCTCTTTTTGGTGATCAGTGTTTGGGTCACTCACACTCTGTTGCTCTTCCTTCTTGCTCATATGCTTTTGATCTTGGTAAAATTTATGTGGTGTCATTGGAACAAGTGTGATTGTTTTACCTTTGAACCCAAACGAATGTTTGTTGGTATAACCATCATGTGTAACCTTGTGATCATATTGCCATGGCCTCTCCAAGAGAATATGACTGGCTTCCATAGGCAAAACGTCACAAAGAACCTCATCCTCATACTTGCCAATTGATAAAGGAACCAAAACTTGCTTAGTTACCTTCATGTTCCCACTTTCATTTAGCCACTAAAGTAGATAAGGCCTTTTGTGTCTTGTTGTTTTCAACCCGAGCTTCTTCACCATGGTCTCACTTGCCAATTTTGTACAACTTCCCCCATCAATGATAAGGTTGCACACTTTGCTCTGAACATAGCACCTTGTATAGAACAAATTTTCTCGTTGCTCAGTCTCCTCTGCTTTGACTTGAACACTTAAAGACCTCCTTGCAATAAGTAGCTCTCCTTTAGCTGGCTTTTCTTCACAATCCTCCAATGATGATACTGAGTCTGAAACCACTTCTTCTTCTGTTCCGATCTCACCATTTTCGAAAAGGACCATGGTCTTCTTGTTTGGACATTCACTTGCAAAGTGTCCCCTGCCATGACACTTAAAACATTGGACATCACGGTTTCTTGTAGTAAAGATTTCAGCTTTTCCTTTAGTTTCTTGGCTGGTGGTAAAGGGTTTGTCAGCTCTTGGTTTTGAGATAGCCTGCTCCTCTTTTCAGTAACTCTGCCTTACGTTTTGTGTACCAACACCAAAAGATTGGCGTGTTGTACCCCTCCTCTTAAGTTGTTGCTCAACCAAGATTGCCTTATGCAACATCTCCTCCAAGTCCACATAGTGTTGCATCTCCAAACGATCTTGAACCTCTCTGTTTAGCCCACTTAAGAACCTTGCCATGGTAGCCTCTCTGTCCTCTCCAATATCAGCCCTGATCATGAGAGTCTCCATTTCTTGATAGTAATCCTCTACACTCTTACTACCTTGAGTGAGCCTTTTTAGCTTCTGGTGTAGCTCTCGGTGGTAATGGTTAGGAACAAATCATTTCCTCATTATGGCTTTCATCTCATGCCATGTCTCAATGGGTCTTTCTCCATTACGCCTCCTGTTTAGCACCAACTGATCCCACCAATTAATAGCATAGTCATAAAACTATGTGGCTGCTATTCATACCCTATTGGATTCACTGTAGTATTGGCAATCAAAGACAAGCTCTATCTTCTTTCCCATTCTAGATAGGCGTCTGGATCATTCCTCCCATGAAATAGTGGAATTTTTAGTTTGAGACCATCAAGGTTATAAATAGGTCGTCCTCTGTCTCCTCTGATGCGTCCAAGTCTCCTTTGACTCTCTTGAGAAGAGTCGCTATCACGGCTGTAATAATAATTTGCCTCCTCTCCTCTTGGCTGTCTAGACTAGTTCCTGCCTCTTCTATTAGGCCTCTCATGTGGTCTCCTTTGTTGTACCTCTTCTTGCACTAGATCAAGCCTTTGATGAACCGCCTCCATCTCAGTTCTCAACATACGATGTATCTTTCCCATCAAAGCCTCCAACAAGAGATTTGGAGCTCCTTGTTTTGGACCTCCCTCCGGAATGTTGTTGTTGTTTTCACCATTATGTTCAGACATCTTATCCCTGCAAAGATTAACAAACGGATTCAAAAAAAAAGTCCTCACAAATGTTTCTCTCTAGTGTTTCCCTCAAAGTGTTTCTCAAAGGTTCATATAGAATAAATCAATCAAACCCAATGAGCAATCCAAAAACCATGAAAAGAAGAAGAGAAAAAGATAGACAGTTGAAGAATTTTTTTAGTTAGTTGATTAACCAAGTCCTTTGATGAACAGATTAGAAGATGAACAGTTGAGAAGATGAGTAGATGAAAAAAACAGAAATGAATCTCTTTTTTTCTTTTTCTGGAAATTTCTTTTGTGTTGGATCTTTTTTTTTATTATTATGGCTGGCTCAACTAGGTTTAGATAGACAGATAAAACAGAAATGAAATGAATAAGATGAAAAGATGAGAAGAATGAATAAGAGATTGAGTACCGAACATAAGAGTGTGCTCTGATACCACTTGATACGATTTTTCCGAAGAAAGGCTCTCTTAGTTGGTGAGATAATCAATGACTTCAAAAGGATTCGTGGAGAAAGAACCTTGAACCTTGAATATGTTAAACTCAACACCCAATACTCACTTAAGACGTTTCCAAGCAAAACAAGGCGGTGGAACCTTGGAAGAAAGAATTTGTGTGGTTAGAACCTTGAGTATATGAAACTCAATACCCAAAACCAACTTAAGACACTTCTAAATCCCTTGGCTAGTGAATGGGCACACAAGAGCTGATGGATTTCTCTTGATAAACCGTTTTGACTGTTGGATATGACACACCAAGTAATCGGTTTTTTTACAAAGAACAGATGAGAATCACTCTCAAAGAAGAAGTTTGATAAAAAAAACTAGATGATTTCATTTATGATCTTATAAGAGTATTTAAACATAATAAAATGTGGTAAAAACCAAGCAAACTCGAAACTTATAAGCAATAACTACTTAGGACTGAAATAAATTGAAGTTTGAATGACTCTTTAGCTGATTTTCGTCACTCCTTTGGGCCATAAATAAAAGACATTTATTCTAGGCCTTTTTTACTGGATAATAGATTCAAAATGGGCTGGACTTGACATATATTACTCCCAATGGACTTCTGAATGTTCTCCTTGTCCAGAATCTCTTGAATAAGCCCACTAAGTGCATCCTTAATCTTTTTAGCTCGTGCTCTTGTAACTGGACCAGCAGGTACAAGCATGATATCCTCAGGTACAAGCTCAGCTTCCACATGTTTAAGTAATGCTTCCTCTTGAACAGCCTTAGAGATCTCCATGATCGCATCAGCAAGGATGTATGCTTTAGTACCTATGATTGATGTGATAGTTGGAAAAATCACAGAGTGGTTCAACAAACATAAGAAGGAAGCCGCTAGTGGACCGAGCACCCACAAAATGGTGCCCTTTGTGGAGAATGAATTGCACTCTAGATGTAAGGTATAAAGCAAATTAACGGTGCATGTGTTGAACTCCTTTGAGCTTCAGTTTAGTGTCATTGGTCACGATGGCAAGACCTACTTAGTGGATTTGAGGAAAAAAAGTTATACTTGCAAATGTTTTGATGTAGACATGTATCCTTGTGTACATGCAGTTGCCGCTGTCCTTGACTACGGTAAGATGGAAGATAGACCAATTGACATCCATGTATATGATTTGTGCTCGAGATATTATTTCTTAGAGCAGTGGGCGTTGGCGTATTACAAGACGATTTATCCAGTACCGCATACGTCTCAGTGGGTGATTCCGGATGATATACAAACAATGAATGCCTTACCTCCAAATTATCCGAAAAGGAAGGACAGATATCAAGAAAACAAGTATCCGTCGGCTGGAGAAAGTTGTAAGAAGAGAAAAAGATGAGTAACAGGTCGGTGCCAGGGCAAAACTTAAGCAAATGGTTTGGGATCCCTGGGCGAGGTGAAAATTGATATTTTCTCTGCCTCAAACAACTAGGTTCAACTGGTTCGACTAAGATGTAATTTCTGTTTCAGACTCTCTGTTTGTATAACTACGTTTTCTGGTAAAATTATGAACGTTTGTGGTTTGATTTTTCGTAGTTTTGGTTTGATTTGTTTTGAAATCGTATTGGTTTTACATTTTGACAAATAAATAACCTAGTTTGGAAAATTACCATAATACAAGTTTAAATAACATAAATAATTCCATTTTTTACAAATAAATGATTAATTTTACAATAAAAAATAATTGTTCACAAAAATTCTCAAGTTGATTTTTAAAAAAGATACATACGATACGTATCAATCTCAACTAATAAACATAAAATACATGTTATATACAACTTCAATTTTTTTTTATAATGGTCAACTACCATGTGATACATTTCACATATAACACCTTATACTTTTATGATGACATTGAATGTACTAACCACCTTATGATGCGAAAGATGCATACAATGTGTTTCTACACATATTACTACGTGAAAACCCTGGAAATGGACAAGAATTACCAAATGATCTTTGTACAATAAAAAAAAATTAATTTGACAATGGTATAACTACTATAAAGTTAAAATCCGAAATGTACAACTGTTTGATTTTATGTAAAACCAAAATACTAGGGACAACTATTTGATAAATTCTGATTAAAAACATGTTTTCCACGTTTTTAAAAAAATTTGAATTTTAAAAAAAAATTTAAAAAATTCCGCCTAAAACGAAATTTTCAAATTCCCACTAAAACAATTATTTCTCATTTTCGGATTAACTCCATTTCTCATTTTTTTTCTTCATTTCTAAGGTTCGTTTTTCAGAGAAGAGAGAGGACGACGTAAATCTATTTTGAGAGGGTTCGAAGAAGAGTTGGGACTAAGCAAATTTCTGATTCAATTCGACAAGGTAAGCTCTCGATTTTAGGGGTTTTCGATTTTAGTTGATGGATTTAGGAATTTAGGGGGTTTCGATTTCACTTGATGGATTTTGGGATTTTTTATTTCAGTTGATGGATTTAGAGATTTAGGGTTTTTCGATTTCAGTTAGATTTTGGTTGCAGAGTTTATCATTTAACTTGGTTGAATGCAGTGCCATAGCAACATGCCCCGTCACAAAAGTTCCAAGTTTGGTTACGGTGAGAACAACAGCAACAACACATCCTCGAGATCTAGCATTTGGCCAATCACAGACGATCAGTCTGGCATTCCGAACCGATGCTATTATAGTGTTCAAGCTGTGATTAAGATGACAATGCATGGTCTGAATATTGGGAGAAGATACTACACTTGTGATTATAGTGATGTAAGGATTTTACAACAAATTCTATATATTTATGGTAAATATTTTGGTTGGAGTGTTTGATTCGAATTGACACATTTGATTATTGATTAGGATGGAGATTGCCACATTTGAAAATTGTGGGACGACGCAATTATGGAGAAATTACGTGATATCAAGACCAAAATGCATGAGCTAGAATATTCTGTTGACCCTCGTATGATGTGGGACTTGGTTCAGAGTTGTGAGGAAGAGAAGGAGAAGCTCAATGAGATTAAGGAGATGGTTGTCAAACTTCAGAGGATGGTGTTTGGAGAGAAAGAGATGAAGCTTATGATTGGAGTGGTGTTCTTTTGGTTATCCTCTGCTATAGTTTTTTCTACTTGTTTAAGTACATGTAATTTCGTACTCTCTGTTTTGACCTACTACTAGGTATAACTAGTAAAACTATTGCCAAGTTTGTAACCTTAACTTAATTATTTTGCTAAAAAGTAAAAACCATAACTCAATGTGGTGTTTTATCCCATAACTTAATTATAACTCAATTCTAAAAATCTTATAAACCAACCAATATACTACAAATAACACATCCATTCATGTTTGGGTTTATAGTTTCCAAAACCAAACCACAAGCAAACAAAAAGCAAACGTACTGTCATAGTTTTACCGAATACTACCAGTAGTATCAATCCAAAAAGATAAAACCAACATAAACAAAGTAGATTGAGTTAATGTTCAAGAATCCGTGCGGGCACGCGTGTTTGGCTTCTCCTAAACACATGTCACAAGTTTTGAATAACTCATCTTCTTTTTCTGTTTCTCTGCATCCTTCTTCTCCTTCACCTTTGACGATTCACCACCAACCACTTCCTCAGCCGTTGACGATTCACCACCAACCACTTCCTCAGCCGTAGCCACTTACTTCTCACCACCAACCACTTCCTCCAAACCACCAGCCACTTCCCTCGGTGGAACATACTTTTCCATATGCCTGATTCTTGTTTCGAAGTCATCAAGCTTCTCCTTCACCTTTGTTTCCATGTATGTCATCTGCTCACTGACTTGCTTGAATCCAGATTCCATAATTTCCTTCAAATCTGCATTGTCCTCAGTCACAGTCTATTTCTTCTTCTTAGCCACAGCTACGTTTTCATCTTTCCGACCATCCACATCTTGGTTGTACAACTCTTCAAACCATATCTTCTTGTTTTCAACCAATATGCGCTTCTTCCAACCGTCAACAATTACATCATTATAATCCTCCAAAACCACCACCATCAATGATTCGCCTCATCAGAGAAACCTCATCCAAGGTTGGTTCCTTTGAATATCATGTGATTAAAAATACCGATGATAAATGTAACCAATGATTAAAAATACAAATGATAAAAAATACCAATGATAATATGATAAGGATAACATGATTTCTAACATTTGTGTTGCCAAGTGCATCATTAATTTCAGAAAGTGGAAACCTCTCATGGAACTTGCTTTGAATTTGGTCTTGCACATCCTAGGACAACCACTCAACGCATCTCTAACCTCTTCTCTAAAATTTTTCATCAAATCAGGGATGGCCTCAAACGCTAGAAGCTACACTTATTAACATTAAACAAATAATCACATAATCAAAGGGCATACACTAAACTATTAAATCACATCCTCATAATTACCTCCAAATGAATGATGAAACTTGGAAAGCACCATGTTGGTTTGGCGACTCCGGTACATTTTTCCATCATATGGAACATCTCTTTCATAGTGTCATCGAAACACAATCGACCCCACGAAAAAGTTTTGCACCACTCGAGATCAGTAACGGCTCTCATAAATATCTCTTCTACCATAGGTGCTCCATCTTCTATCTTTGCATTTCCTATGATGATGCTCGATAAGTACAATACCGCCATCTTCAATATGTTTGGACAATATCTCATTGACAGAAGTTTCTTCTCACTGGCTTTATAGGTTGCTTTTCCTTTTTGAAATGCTTCTTAACAAACTTCAAATCCGAAATTTTCAAAGTTTGGTGGATATGCGTGGCAGTTTAATCTAGAAACCAGTGCGTGTTTCCTCAGATAATATCTGATTGAAACCCCAATGACCACAAACTAAGCTTCTTTTCTCTTCTCTGTCTGGGCCTTGCGGACAAGGAGCATCCACATGCCCATCGTCTTGTGGTTTTTGTCTTTCGGGATGTGAAAAAGTGACAAAACTGCGGGTGTTAATGGAACCATTCCAACTCCTCGGGTTCAAGTAAACCCTCTAATGTCGCCACAACCTTAGCAACATAACACTTAGTTCCAATTTTCATTGACTTCCCATACTCAATCTTAGGGAACCACATCTTCAATGGTTGCACTGGTTCAGTTTCTTCATCGGTTCACATTGTCTTAGAGAATATAGGTTCACGATTTCTACAACAAATCCAAACCCAACGGATTTCTACACAAAATCAAAAAGAAAACACGATTTCAACTTACCTAACTCTTGATTTCGATTTGAATTCTTCCTAGTTTTCCCAGTTATACTTGTCGTTTGAACGGTTTTGAAATCACGAGGGAGAATCGAGATCTTGGCAAAGAGATAGAGAGAATCGGATTTGATAATTTGGGGATTTGAACGGGTTTTTTATTCAATCTGATTTCGACCCGGATTGGATCCAATTGGATCAGAAATCGGGTGGATATTGCCTGGTTGGATCTATAATTTCGTTAGTTTTGTCTGGTTTTACTGTGATTTCTTCGTTTTTGTATTTAAAAATAAATGAAAAAAAAAATTTCGTTATAACGAGAGTGTTTGAGGATTTCTTTGAGTTAAGAGGAGTATTTGAGCCATTGATCCGAGAGGTTAGTGAACCACAAACTACGAAGAGAAAAAGATGATTGCATTGTGTGATCACATAACAGAAAAGAGTCTGAGGCAATCACGCAATAAAAAAAAAAAAATCCTAGAAGAAATGTCATGGGAAATAATTCGACAAAAGAATCAAATTAAGGTTTAGGCTTGCTTCTAATTAGGTATGTAGACAGCTCGAATCCTGGATACTTGAAAGTAGTAGATCATGGAGAAGCTATGAATGTCGGAGAATCTCTAAATTGTTGTCGAGCTCTAGCTCATATGTTCCAAGTTTAGTGCAAATCAACCAAATTACGGGAGACAAAAAGAAAGAGAAGAAGAGGAAACAAACCAACAAACTCGAATTCTTAATTTTCCCTTTTTTACAATAATATGTTACTCCTCTTCATTCGTTTTTGTTTTATTTGCAATGTCCGTTGAACAAGGCTAGCCGATTATTACTGTGTTTCTATTTCGTTAAACAGTTTTTGCTGACCAGAAATTTGTGTGTACAATTGTTCTTTGCTCTTTATCTTCAATTTCATCGGACATCATAAGCTTCCTCATTTCATCTTCTTCCGCTTAACAAACTTTATTAGCTAACATACACCAATTAAGCTACCGGCTAAAATGTATTATTGCTTGTCGATTATTTCTTATTTCGGACAATCTTTACCAAAGTGTACCTGGTAGTTAAAACATTACAAAGCTCATTGTTTGTTACAAAGTAATGTGATTTGTTGCAAGATTTTAGAGAGGGGGAAAATCTGCAAATCGCAATGCTGACGACTACAACTTCAACCAGATGAGTTTCCTGTCATCTTCTGGGCAAAGCTGCTTATGTCAAATGCACCATTGCCATTTTTTGTTATGACCCCCTGAACTTACACGTTGACAGATTAAGATAAGTGAGCATATATATCTTCAGGTTTATTCAAACCCCAGAATAAACTGGAACAAATAAGCTTGAAGAAACAAACCTTCTCGGTTATGATTCCTGCAATCAGCTCAGCTGGAGTCACATCAAAAGCTGGGTTCCAAACCGCGATCCCTGGTGCTGCGATGCGTTCACCAAGTCCTCCATGTGTGTTCAGCAACTCTTTTGGGGATCTTTCCTCTATCACGATTTCTTTCCCGGACGAAAGTGACAGATCAACTGAGGTGAGAGGTGCAGCAACATAAAATGGGATCCCGTGATGTTTTGCGCACAGTGCGAGACTGTAAGTCCCAATCTTGTTAGCAGTATCACCTAGAATATATGAATGGATTGGTCTAGGAAGTGATTCGTAAGGAATCAGATTTATGGAATAAACAGATTATCTTAAGGTGTTCGAGTGCACCATTTGAAGCCACGCGATCTGCTCCAACGATGACACCATCTACACGACCATCTTTCATCAGTGCAGCTGCAGCTGAGTCTGCAATGAGAGTTGCAGGGATTTTCTCATGCACCAACTCAAACGCTGTAAGCCTCGATCCCTGTCAATTTTCATCCTTAATAATTCAAAAGACTTTCAACAGATATATGAAAAATATCGAAAGCAATGGATCCAAGCAGTGGCAGCAAGAATTATCTGTCCTACTTTACTTCATGGTTTTGAAGCTTTTACCATCTTATTGATGAATAAAAATGCCAAACTATACAGGTAACTACGTCCCAAACAACTTACCGTATTCTACGGATTCTCATTCTTACAAATATTCAAAGAGAAGAAAATATTAATTTAGGATTTTTACTTGATTGAATGGACGAGTTTCTGTGCAGTACGCTCTTTCTAAGACTCCTTGAGTCTGGAGTGCACGGATGACACCGAGGGCAGTACCATATCCGGCGGTAGCAAGGCTACAGGGAAAAAAGAATTCTTAGTTACTGCCTTACTGGTAATCTGACACACACATAAGAGAACACAACTCTATTTGGTTGAAACTGCAGGCTTATATGGTATAACTCAACTTCAGTGAGTTTTGCAGTACATATATAGATAGTTGTGTAGTTATGCAATTCAGAATCCATCTAAAACTCATACCTGCCAGTGTTGCAATGGGTCAGAACAGAAAGCTTGTCAGGATTTTTGGCTTGCTGCCTTAATAAGCTTGAACCAAAGGTTCCTATTGCTTTGTTTGACGCGACATCATCTTCGAGCATATTCTCAGCAGCTTGAATATATGCCTGAGGAACAACAAGGCACAGAGAATGAAGTGAACTTACAAAAGCAAAAAGCTCAGCTTTGGCAGATATATGATACAGGAAAAAGTACATTCAATAGACAAGCTATGATTCCTAAGCCCAAATCCAGTTCTCTAAGCTACCATTCCTCAGTCCAAAGCCGAATAAAGTACATTCAAAGACGAAGCTACCATTCCTCAGTCCAAATTGGTTTCTCTAAGCTATCATTCCTCACACGAAAGCCAAATAAAGTACATTACGAAGTTTCATTCCTCAGTCAAAATCGAGTATCAGGAAGAAACGAAAAAACCTTTGGCTTTTACGAAATGTCGTGTTACCTTGAAAATGGACTTAGGTTCAATGGCAGTCGCCAAGGCATTTGCTATAACTTGTTTAAGTTTCAGTGCAGCATCTGAAAGATTAACTGCTGTTGGCCGGCTGAAGAAACATATAAAACAAAGACTTTAGAATCCAAGATGCAAAATTTACCTAATAATCCATCAAAATTTTAGTACCTTGACACTAAATAATCCAACTTCTTGTGGAGAGAAGCAACAGCATCTGCAGATGATCCATCGAAAGCATTAGAGTTGAAAACTTCAACAGCCAAAGAAAGAGCTGCGGCAATGGCTATAGCAGGAGCACCACGTACCACCATTTCCTGTATCGCACTCCTAATGAACATCAAAACTATTATTAAAACATTTGCACGATTCCCTTATTCAAGGAGAATCCAATCAATCAAAAGCTATGATTTTTACCATCCATCTGCAGTATCACGGATCTCTAAGTAGGTAGTCTCCAAAGGAAGTTTCCTCTGCTCCGATTTTAGATGAAATTTGAGATTGGAACAAGTGTTAACTTGTAAAAAATTTATACAAGTGAAAGGGTTTTTAGAGGAACCTGATCGAGTAACTGGAGAGAGCCAGGCTTGTAGCAGATAGACTTGAGGGTGGTGTCTCCTTCGGTGGACATGGATGGACTGTGGAGTAACCTTGAAGACGATATCGTTTCGATCTTTGAATGAGAGAAAGAATAACTTCTTCGACAGTAAGACGAACAAGGAGAAGACTGTCTGGGTGGGTAAGGGAATCAGATGCCTAACATAATAAAAAAAAGGCGGCGTGAAACTAGCAGGCTTCGTTTTTTTTTTTTTTCAATCAGACTATAATATATTGAAAATATGTGAAAATATGTTTCATTCGTGATTACCATTCGAAAAGAGAACGTTTTTAAAATTAAAAACAAGAAGGCGTAAATGAGAAATGAAGAAAACCCAACCTCGCCAACACAGCTCGTGAGATACATCGACAAGCTCATAGAGAACCGGCTCTCTTCCGGCGTTTTGGCTTATTCGTATCCAAATTTTAGGTTGCTAAAATTTCTGCATACAATGTGAAAAAGTGCTGAAACATACCCGAACTTAATAATATTTAAATTATCCTACCCATTTTTAAAATCCGGCGTATACATACCTGATGGGTTGCCGTGTTAGTTTCGCTGTTAACGGTACTGACTAGCCAGCTTAGTCATACAAAACGGGGTTTATGAGTCAGATTTGTTTAATTTTTTTTTGTATTTTCATGAAACAAAGGGGATGGTTAAGACATTTCAGGAGGAGCATACTTGTTTCAAAGATGGTCATTGCAGGATTTTGTCAGACAATGTCATTGCTAACTTGTTCATCAATGATGTGAGGAATGATCCAAAGCTAAGGCCTAAATTCGTGTAAGATCAAATCCATGAGCGTTTCAATTTGGTTGCATCATATGACAAATGTAGCAAGGCAAAGAAGAAGGCAGTGGATCTTATCCAAGCTGAATTTGATGAACAATATTCAAGGATAAAAGTATGAAACTGAAATCTTGAGGTTAGTAATCTGTTTTTTTATATGATATAGAAATCAAAAAGCTTCTAACTTAATATGTGAGGACTGAATTTGTGTTTTCATTGCATATGACCAATCTTGGTTCCACAACATAGCTACTAACAGTAGAATCTGAAAATGGAGTGGAAAAACTAGATAGGTTCTTTGTTTGTTTTGCACCATTAAGAAAGGTATGGTTGAGTTATTGTCGACCAATCTTTGGGATAGATGGTTGCTTTCTCAAGTCCACTTCAAAATGACAACTATTGACAGCCGTTGGTAGAGATTCAAACAATCAAATCTACCCCATTGCTTGGGCATATGTGCAAGTAAAGAACACAGATACATGGGCTTGGTTCATTCAGATGCTGAAAAGAGATTTACAGCTTAGAGATGGTGATGGTTTTACCCTTGTTTCCGATAGACAGAAAGTAAGTTAAGCTACTGTAAAATTCTTATCATTGCTCTAAGTTTAAATATTCTTAACATTGTTTCATCTTTTGTCAGGGTTTGTTAAAGGCTGTTGGTCAACAATTACCAAAGGTGGAGCATAGAATGTGTGCAAGACACATTTATGGTAATATGAGGGCAAGTTTCCTAAGAAAGCTAGACTAAGAAGCTTGTTTTGGAAAGTTGTAGAGAGTCACAACAGTGCTGACTATGAAGCAAGTATCAAGGAGATGAAAGAATATGATCTTGCTCTTTATGAAGACTTGATGGCTAAGAACCATGCAACCTTCAGTCGTGCATTCTTTGAAACAACATCATGTTGTGAAGATGCTCTGAATAATTTTTCAGAGTCTTATAACAGTGCAATTGAGAAAGCACGAGCACTACCTCTAGTTGAGATGCTGGAGACCATGAGAAGATAAACTATCGTCCGGATAGACCAAAGGAAGACAAAGACACTGAAGCATAAAGGTAAATACAGTCTTAAGGTTAGTAAGATGATTGCCTTAGAGGAAAAACAGAGAAAGTGATGTAAGACTGTTCCTGGACCAACTCATACTTTTGAAAGTGTTGAGAAAGGTACATCTTACAGTGTCAACATGAGGATGCATACATGTACCTGCAGGATGTGGGATTTGACAGGGATTCCATGCTGTCATGCGTTGCATGTGGTCTTGGATAGGAAGACATATCAAACAGATGATTTGATCTCTGATTGGTATCTTACTTCATCATGGAGGGAGCAATACAATGATTCCATAAGACCATAAATCAAAGGGTCGGAATAAGAATCCTGAAAAAAAGAAAGAAGGGCATCAATGAGTCTCCAAAGAAAGGCAAGAAGGTTACAAAACATGGAAGAACTATGCATTGTTATCGGTGTGGTATGGCTGGACATAACTCATTCTCTTGTTCTAATCCCAGAGTTTCATTTAAGCCTAGGCCTCCTAAGAAAGCCAAAACCCAGTCTCAAAATGTACAAGCTGACACTTTTACGGTTGGATGTGGTGAAGGACCAAGCCAAAGCCAACCAACTCAACCTTCTGGTCATGAGTAAATACAGGGTATTCTTTTTCTCTCTTTCAATGTTTTATGGTTGTTTATGAAGATGGTCAAGGCTGATGGTGTAAAACCTTGCTTTTGGTTCTCTTTTTAGGACATGGTCGACTTTTGTAATGGACCAAGCCTTTGGTTCTCTTATTAGAACATATTCTATGATCGGCTTTTGTAATGGCAACAAACATAATTTTGGTAATCTTCTACCATACTTTGGTTTTCTGATTGTGTAACAACAACTACTCATATCTAAAACACACAACAAATTCAAAACTCATTCCATAACACAATTCCATAACTCATTCATTGCATTTGTCTTTTATCTTAAAAACCAACACACTACAAATCTATAAGACACTACAAATCCATAACTCATTGCATACTTATGCCACAAAGCAATAATAAAAGACAGCCATGAAAAAACCACATACAAGTATGTTCTTCAAGCTATGAATCTCGTTTGCGAGTCCTTCGACTTGTTGAACCATATTTTTTATTTCTTCAATCTCTTTCTCACATCCAAGAACACTCGCTTTTATATCTTTGATCTCCTTCTCAAAACAACTTACAACAACTTTACAAGTTATTGTCTCAAATTGCAAGTTCTCCATATCGACTTTAAGGTCACCTACGATTTGCTTCAAATCTTCAACCTCCTCTACAATAGATTCATCGGTCCATTTGAAAAAATGGTAGTTATCCTTCAAAAATATATTCATAACTCAGCTTTAATTTCTTATTATAGTGATAATTGAGCAATATTATTGAATTTCTTACCCCTTCAGATCCATTTGGACAACAATGAAAAAGTCTTCCCGGATTTTGGCTGGTTTTGAAAGTTTGAATCAATGAATCTTCTCCACACCTACAACTTCTCGGCATCCCTCTCTCTTTACCACAACCGCGACGTCTCCAATTACCTGGATAATTTTAGATCTAATTCATGTTTTGAACCTTACATTTGTGACTGCTTATGAATTAACATTCTGAGAAATTAACTAACCTAAAGAAGACGAGGAGATTTGATTTGACTGAGACATTTTGCTCGCCATTGTTGATTTTCTGAAACCCTCGAACTCAAGATGACCTAATTCTGCTTCAGACTCGTAGTGGAGAAGACGAGCATATGGTTTTTGATTTGCAGAGAAACGACGTCGTTTGATGTGTTTTTGTGTTTGCTAAACAAAACATGAAAACGACGTCGTTTTCATTTCCTAAAACTACAAAAAAAAACAAATCTGATTCATAAACCCTGTTTTATATGACTAAGCTGCTTAGTCAGCACCGTTAACAGCGAAACTAACACGTAACCCATCATGTATGTATACGCCGGATTTTAAATGTTTGGGTAGGATAATTTAAATATTATTGAGTTCGGGTATGTTTAAGCACTTTCTCACATTGTAGGCAGATATTTTCGCACTAACCCGAAGTTTGGGCACGAATAAGCTGAAATGCCGACTCTCTTCCATCCGAAGTTTTGGATGTCAAGATTTCGATGATAGCTTAAAATACTAGTTTGAAATGAAGCACTTGTTGTAAAAATATTTTTTTGTTTGAATAAATTTTACATTCAATTCAATTCAAAAAAAAAAAAAATAATCGAGGCAATTCGAAGAACGAAAGATCAAATAAAGGCCTTGTATGGAAACCAATAAGTGGTGCGGTTTTTGGTAATAGTTGGTGGATCCCATGAGCTAGTCTCCATTCATCAAATTGTTTAAACTGCCGAACGTTTTGTAATAAAGTAACTGAAAATAATAATTATTCAATTGCGAGTCATTTTAACAAAGGAAAAGAGCTATCCACACTATGTAATCAATACACATCAATTATGGTGTGTTATTGTAGTGGTTATGTGTGGTTTTTGCAAAAAAACAAAAAAAAACAAAAATATTTTTAAATTTTTTGAAAAGAATTATGAAAGTTAATACCATGAATCAATACAATTTTATTTGAAAATAAATATTTTGGTTCACCAATCAAACATTGTTCCGTCTCGCTTTTTTCACACAAACCGCACTAGTTCCGCATACCGCACGATTCGCACTTGTACTGTACCGCTCCACATAATTTTTTTACCCGTACCGCTCAATTCAATGTCACAATTCTTACCCGTAAAGCTATAATTTTTTTCCTGGAATTCACTAAATTTTTCTGAAAATTTGTAAAATTTGGCCAATTCTCCAAATTTCGTGTAATAATTACTAGTTCGGCACAATTTGTTTTAAAGACTATAATATATTAAAAATCTGTTTCATGTGTGATTATCCATTCGAAAAGAAAAGCATTTACAAAATTAGAAACAAGAAGACGTAAACGAGAAAATCAAGGCAATCCGCCATCGAATTCGGAGAATGAAAAATCAAAGAGAGAGTGAAGCTGGAAATTTTCTCCATGAGTACATAGGTGAATCCAGTCCATGTAGTCTCCAAGAAGGAGGAGTCACGTTGGTAAAATGAAAACGATGAGCTGATTTCAACAAAAACGATCATTGGACATCGAATGTGTATCGATTATCAAAAATTTAATGCAGCCACTCAAAAGGATCAATTTTCCTTACCATTTATTGATCAAATGCTTGAACGTCTAGCTAATCATCATTATTATTATTTTCTTGATGGTTAATCAGGGTTTTTCCAAATCCCTATCCATCTTGATGACCAAGAAAAGACTATTTTTACATGTTTCTATGACACTTTTGTTTATCGTAGAATGCCTTTCGGATTGTGTAATGCTTGAACGTCTAGCTAATCATCATTATTATTGTTTTCTTGATGGTTAATAAGGGTTTTTCCAAATCCCTATGTATCTTGATGACAAAAATACTACTTTTACATGTTCCTATGGCACTTTTGCTTATCGTAGAATGCTTTTTGGATTGTGTAATGCTTGAACGTCTAGTTAATCATCATTATTATTGTTTTTTTTTTATGGTTGATCAGGATTTTTCCAAATCCCTATCCATCTTGATGACCAAGAAAAGACTATTTGGACATGTTCCTATGACACTTTTGCTTAACGTAGAATGCTTTTTGGATTGTGTAATGCTTGAACATCTAGCTAATCATTATTATTATTATTTTCTTGATGGTTAATCAGGATTTTTTCAAATCATATCCATTTTGATGACCAAAAAAAAATTACTTTTACATGTTCCTATGGTACTTTTGCTTATCGTAAAATGTATTTCGGATTATGTAATGCTCCAACCACATTCCAAAGATCCAAAGATGTCTATGTTTATAAACACGACATTTTTGTCATATAAGTTTATAAAGATGCATATAGTGAAGAGATATTAGTTAGAGAAATGATTTTGATTTTGGTTTAATCGGATTTAGCATATATTATCGAGTCATAGAGATCCAAATTTTTATGGAAAGAAATGTATTATCATAAAGAGTAAAAAAGACAATTAATATGCAAAAAGTGATTTTAACCAAATATGGTAAGATTCTTAAAAATTTGGTAAAATCACAATACCAAATTTTCGGTTCAAGGGTGGATTATATTTATAACCAGTCATTTATAACCAAGATTTGGTTTGACTTAAAAATTTTAAATGATATAACTTTTATAACTTCTAATATTTTCAATTTTATTAAGAAATAACTACATTTCCTTAAAAAAAATATTTTTTTAGTTTTATATGAATACAACTACAATACATAATACAATTTTTTTAAAAATATAGAAATACTAATTGACTCGGAATTACATATGATTAAACTGGTGAAAATATGTTAAATATTGGTGTTTAAATATATATATATATATATATATATTGGTAAAGGTTGTTTTTTCAAATGTTGACAAAAAATATTTTTTCCAAAATATTTTACAAAATATAAATGTAGAAAAAAACTAAGTTAATATTATTTTCTTAATTATTTAATTAACTTTCCAGAATAAGAAAATAAATAAGTAAAAACACACATTTTTATTTGTAAATATTTAATTAAATTTAGTAATATTTTATTTTATTTCCACAAAAACAAATCAGTAATTTAATTATATGCCACATCATTATGACACATAAACGAGTCTGCAGATGGGGCGTAAAAATACCATGTCACAATCGACATCACCATTACACATCGTAATTTTTAGCCAATAAAATTAAGACAAATCAACTTTTACAACTTAAGTTACTTCTCAAATAATAGTATAGATGTGATTCAATTAACATCATACTAGAATCCAAAATTATAACCCGGCCCAACCACATCTAGTTTTAACTGTTCGACTAATTCAAAGATGAACTAGTTCGAATAAAAAAGTTTAGTTATCGAATATTAAGCGGGGTTGAAAGCCAACTCCAATTTCCTAAACACAAGTGAATTCGTTTGTTTTTATAAAAGTTCAAATTTTGAGGCAAACGAATTTTTGATATATTCCAAATTTTTGCTGCGCCATTTAACCATTTATATGCGTGGACGATCAAGATATGACTCATGACTGTGATAGTGTGATTAATCAGTTGTTTTTTGGTCAAATTTATATGTGCATATACATTGTTTATTAACGTAACGACATTTTAGTGAAAATGTTTTGCTTTCGTTTGATTGTTGCAGATACACTCTAAAGTTGTTACTTGCGTAACATGAACTAGTACAATACACTCTAAAGTTGCATGATCATAAGATCTACGATATATCATCACCCTCCGAACAACACACTTCCAATCCACCTTATCAATCTTAGAAGCGATCGCAAATGTCAAAGCATAAAATGAAGTTATGACCAAATTAGAAATGGAGACAATCGAAAACCACATGAATTGAGAATTAACAAAAAAAAAGGAGAATTGAGAATTAGCTATGGGAAAGTTATTGTCTTTTAGAAGGAACCTAGGTAAATCCTCTAGTAAGAGGTTAAAATAGGCCACTGTACCATGATGACAAAAAAAAAAGTTTCCAAGCTTAGGAAAAAGCTATTAAAATTTTTTTTTTTTGAAAAGACGTATAATGAACAGAGGAGGCCGACGAATTTAGATGCAATAAAATTATTTGAATAATTATCAAACCAGAATCTCACCATTTTTTGGGTTCATAAATATTATCATCTATAGATAATTTTTATTCCATGAATCTTTTGATTTATTGTAACTAACTATTTATTAGACTGATATCAAAAAAATTGCATAGTTTTAGCGTGTGGTGACTAGTCAAATTTTTTTTGTCAATTTTAAATGTACATCTAAACTGCATTAAAATTGTAAATTATAATGAGAGGTTGCAAAAAAAAAAAAAATTAAAAACATAAATCTGTAATGGCTTATACATACATGGAATGATGGTGAGTTATTTGGTTCAGTAACAGTTGGGGTATAATTAATTACGAAAACTAGGACTCTAACGGTTCGAATGGGAAAATTGATGTGCATTATAAAATATATGGGCTTTTATGTAATAATGAGGAAGCTAAGTTTGTGAAAATCGGTACTCTAAGCTCTATATTTTTACAAATTTACGCAATTGCCCCAATCTAACCGTTACATATGTATCTCAGTTTTCATAGAAGGCTTTTCTTTCTAACTTATAACGGAAGGGCTTGCTCCCTTTTTTAATCAACCCAGAGCCCTAGAAGTTGACAGAAAAAAAAAAACGCTAAATTGAAAATCAATTTCATCGTTGGGTGATCGTCGTCGTTCTCGGATTATGCTGTAGAAATCCCTCGTTCGATTTCACCATGGTTACTTCGAAGGATGTCCACGAAGGTCGTCTCCAAGCTCTCGTCGGATAAAGCATAGACTCGTGAAGTAAACGGTTCAGTTACCCTTTTTATCGTTTGGGTTTCAAGGGGAAAAACGCCTGAGAAATTTGGTTTCTGGTAAATCTATGTATCGCGTTTTGTTGATTTCTTTGTGGATTAGTCACAACGATGCTTTAGCCGTTTAGGGTTTCCTTTGTTTATCGCTAATTGCCTCCATCGTGTATTGGCTAAAGTGAGGGGTTTCATTTGTTTGGGACCTGAGTGTTTATCGTGTATCAGTTTAATGACGTTAATTGTGGTTTCCTTTCTCTTTTTTTTGGTTGTTGTTAAGATTTGAGAAGACCTTAAAATGCAGTACAGCTCGGTTTCTACGATGATCTCGTGTGGGTTTGGTTGAAAAAATGTTCAGATACTTATTTTGTTGTCTTCACCTGTTAATAATGTGTAACATATGAGAAAAGACGATTAAATTGTGTTAAAATTAGGTACTGGCTGCTTCTTTGATGTTTGCTAATTTTGTTCACTTTCTTGATTGATCATACCGAAGTGTGGTCTACAGATAATAAAACTTTGATAGATGGATGATCGCTTTATGTGAGGATGTCCCAGTAAGGTATATGTTTTGGTTCCTACTTATGAGAGTTAAAATATTCGAATAAAAATCTTGCACTCAGTGGATCATTGTTGCTGTTTTGTTTGACAGGTTATGCCAGAACATAGCAATACTGAAAGCTAAAATCGCTGAGCTTCTATTCCCAAGTGTTATTGTCAGTCTTGCAGGAAGGATCGGGACAGATATCAACTTACACGAATTAATTACGTCACAGGTATCTCTCGTCTTTTTTTGGGTTAAATATCCAAGACCTGCCAGTAATGCTTCCTTCTTTTCACCCGCTTGCATTGTTTCTCTCTCTATACCTCTGTTTGTTTTATCAAATCCATTCCCTTGTGTACTTTTCCCTTTCCCATTTGGTTTTTTGGACAACAGAATTAAAACCATTGGAGAGAATTATTTGTCACTTTTGCTAAAGCTTGTGATCCCCGTTGGGCAGGTGAAAGAGTGTATCTTCATCGATTCAAACAAGCTAACAAAATCGAAGCAGATTATGTTGAATACCCTTAATGAACTGTAGATGTGTTGTGTCCTTGAAAGATCGACTTTTGCTGGAAAAACTAAGAGAGAAAAGGTTAGGTATATGTACTGATTCCAGCACTGACCTAATTGCATTATCTTTATTTTATGTTCCTCTGAAAAAATGTTTTCATGCTTAAGAAATAGGTTTCAAAACTAATAACTGAGAAAGGTATATTCATGGGCAGCAAATAAAGATATCCTGCTCTTTTTATACTCTTTATAGTGAAATCTGATATCATATGAGTTTTTTTTTGTATAAAAGATCATTACAAAATATGAGAGATGACCAACACAAACGTTTGAAATGGTCTTGCAAAATCTAGCTACAGTTCAAGATCTTGCTCCACCGCTGCTAAGATTAGATATGTGGAAACAGTATCAAATGGAATGGCAGCGTCCATAACTGCAACTTGGGATAAGGTTTACTCTTTATTATACGAGCTTCAATTACCATATGAGATCCATGCAATATTTCATTTGTTTGGAGATTCCTCAAAAGGTTTGGCTTCCTGCTAAGATTTGCAACTATGTTTTATATGAACATGTGATAGGTGGCACACCTTTAACTTTGTTAATTATGATATGCCTTGTTACATTTTGTGTTTAGATCATCATATAACAAGAATTTATTACTTTCAATGATCAACGTTGACGTTTAATAACTTAATTTTATAGCAAAGCCATGCAAAACAAGGTTATCCATGTACTTTGTGTGCTACTTCTATGACCAACGCCATTTGGTATTAATTTTCTAATTCATTTTTTTGTTTAATATTTATGTTCCTTATTGAGCTAGTTGGCTAATCAGTTATTCCTCTAGATATTCTTGAAATTATAGCTTCAAGCATGTGCTGCTATTCTTTTCCTCTTGTTTCTTTTATTATCTATTTAATACAGAGTGACTTTTGTTGATCAGGTTTATTGGCTTTCCATTGATTATCTTGTTGTTGCCAGATCAGCAGTAGTGAGTCATCCTTTTTCTTTTAAAGCATTAACCAATTTATGAAAGTAGAAGCTCTAAAGTTATTTGCAGTTTATAACTCTTCTCGTTCTTCTCAGGTTTGATGTATGTGGAGTATTGGTGCGAGGAGAAATTTGGCAGTCTCAGCCTCGGAGATCCTGATTTTTCTTATCATGGTATGGTAATTTATAAAGAATGCATGTTATCTATTGGGGATTATTGAACTAGATAATATTGTACTCAGGCTCCTCCGTGGTTGCCATCTTCTTAACCAAATAACTGAAGGCATTGTGGTTAACTAATGAGTAATCATGAATCATCGTCATATATGATGAAACTTTTATGGGATGTATTTTTACAAAATTGTAAACTCTACATGCGGCAGGGAAAGTGGTTTTGTATGTTCCGCTTTCTAAGCTTTCCTTATCTTTGTGTTCAACAGTTGTCGAATCATGTTAAGATACTTGTGTCTGCAATAACAGAATAAACGAGCCTGACAGCTTGTATGGGGTTATCCATTCCAACAAGGTTCTTTTCTGATACTAAAAGTCTGTCTGATAGAGTACATATTGGATATCTGATCCATACTTTTGGAACTCTCTTGCCTATTGGAAATGGTTTGGTAATCAGTATTTCTCTGAAAGTGGTAACATTTACCCTTTTGTTACCTATGTAGGAATGTTGTGAGAAAACCGACACGATTCCGGTGCTAATATCAGATGAGTGTACAAGGTGTAGATAGAGAATCAACTACACTGAAATTGGACGAGATTCCTATTGGTAGGTTGTGATTTTTCCATCGGAAACTTTGATGCTATTATATAGTTCATCAAGCTTTGAAGTTAATCCAGCACCTTACTTGTCCTTGCAGCTAAAACGTGGCCTTCAGTGTGTATCAATGGAGGTGTCAGGTAGTAAGCGACTGATGCCCAGAGCCAACTTAATTCAGAGAGCATAAGAAACCAAGTTCCCTGGTGAGAATATAGTAATTTTTGTTTAACTAGAAATATAGTAGTATGCTTTTGTAATTTTCCTTTAATTACTTTGTGCTTGCAAAGACTTCGCGTTGTCATTTGAAGAGCAGAAGTATCAAGTCTCTTGGTCAAAATCTGATTTTGGGAGAATGGGAAAATTGATGGAAAATTGTTTTGGGAGAATGGGAACATTGATGGAAAGTGGTTTTATGAAATTGGAATACGTTAGGTGTTCATCTTATTAATATGCCCATGCGCATGTGTGTTCTGCATGCTAGTTATTTTCTCACAGAAATGTATCTTAATGCTTACACTTTGATGGTGCATCAATGCTGAAACAGTCTCCAAAGTTTCTGGTTCAAAGTCATCTCAACTCGTAAATTTGCTACACAGGCTAATTGTTAATTCACAATCTTCTCTTGATGAAGATATCGGAGTAGGTGTTCTACCTATAAAGTGCCTTCCATTTTGTCCTACTAGTGCAAGGTATCATCGAAAAATTTATGCTTTTTGAAGAAGTATCTTTTGGATGACTCTGTAAAAATTATTGATGTAATGTCTCAAACACTTCGGGTCAGTTTTCTAACTTTCTTACCTATCCAAATTTGACCGTTATCTTCATCCTTTTGTCAACAGTTTGATTGATTGGTCCTAGTTTTTTTTATTCTTACCTGTACAGATTTGATTGTGCCTCTAGTTTGGATATGTATTTAATTTGGCGTGATTTTTCTCGATTCTGCAGTAGCCTCTAACTTTTGTTCTGCTGTTTCATGTTTGTCACACTCCTGCTAAACTCTTATCTTTCTCATCTTTAGCTTATATAGATATCCCTTTTCCTTGCTTTAGGGAATTCTTTCAACCGAAAGGGGCCAGCAAGCGTTATCATCTATCGATTCATGCGAGAGATTTTTGATTAAGGTTAGTTTCTTCTCCGCATTAGCTTTCTGGTCTTTTGCTACTTTTTATGGGTTGATATTGTCTCATATAATTCATATAGTGGAGAATCAGTCCCATGTGCAGGATAAAATATTGCACCGTATAAATTTTTGAGTATATAAGATCTGGTGCTTTCAGAAACTTACTTGTGCAAATATGATTTCAAAATTCATATTATGATATTTATGGATATATTAATGAACAGTGAATCCATTAAATTTTTTAATGATGTATCCTAAGTAAAAAACTGCCCTGCCTACTCAGATATGTACTTTTGTTTTTAAAGGTACATGGCAGGGGTGTGAACCTTGACATTGTTGAAAAGTTCTCATTGGATAGCCAAAACCAGTTCAAACTTCAAAGGTAGTTTAATTTTTCCATAAAACTTGACAATGTGGAAAAGATCTTAGGAAAGATAATCTCCATGTAGGCCTCTCATGGTTTATGTTAATAATCCCACGGCAAACAAATTCTATATATTTTCTGTGAATGCCGCTCCTCCTGCTAGATGCTATAATGTGTTTTCATTGTCTAGTTTCAGGACGTAAGCGCTTCTCTAGAAATAATTGAAAGCTGAAGTCTATGTTACTGAACGAAGGCTATCGCGTATATTATTATCGACTATCTAATTCTTGATGCAACCTAAAACAAAAAGATGGAGGTTACGGATGAAGCCATAGGCATATGAATTCCGTTTGGCTAATATTGCTTGCAATCATGCAAAGTTGTTCTGATTAATTTTCAGACTATATTTGTCTGAGATAATTAGAGAATTAAAATGAGGTACAAAATGGTTTTTTTTTTAGAAAATTCAGTTAAGGTATCACCTCTATTACTTTCTGCAGATGACATGGACATGTTAGTTCTAAAATTATTTCAGTCATGTTCCATTCCTATTTTTTTTAATTACTCAAGAATTGTTCATTTTGGGCGCTGTCAAACTAGAATTTTTCACTGGAGAAGTCCGAAGTGTGGTCTACAGATAATAAAACTTTGATAGATGGATGTGTCAGCTCGTGTACTGTATGATCGCATTATGTGAGGATGTCCCAGTAAGGTATATGTTTTGGTTCCTACTTATGAGAGTTAAAATATTCGAATAAAAATCTTGCACTCAGTGGATCATTGTTGCTGTTTTGTTTGACAGGTTATGCCAGAACATAGCAATACTGAAAGCTAAAATCGCTGAGCTTCTATTCCCAAGTGTTATTGTCAGTCTTGCAGGAAGGATCGGGACAGATATCAACTTGCACGAATTAATTACGTCACAGGTATCTCTCGTCTTTTTTTGGGTTAAATATCCAAGACCTGCCAGTAATGCTTCCTTCTTTTCACCCGCTTGCATTGTTTCTCTCTCTATACCTCTGTTTGTTTTATCAAATCCATTCCCTTGTGTACTTTTCCCTTTCCCATTTGGTTTTTTGGACAACAGAATTAAAACCATTGGAGAGAATTATTTGTCACTTTTGCTAAAGCTTGTGATCCCCGTTGGGCAGGTGAAAGAGTGTATCTTCATCGATTCAAACTAGCTAACAAAATCGAAGCAGATTATGTTGAATACCCTTAATGAACTGTAGATGTGTTGTGTCCTTGAAAGATCGACTTTTGCTGGAAAAACTAAGAGAGAAAAGGTTAGGTATATGTACTGATTCCAGCACTGACCTAATTGCATTATCTTTATTTTATGTTCCTCTGAAAAAATGTTTTCATGCTTAAGAAATAGGTTTCAAAACTAATAACTGAGAAAGGTATATTCATGGGCAGCAAATAAAGATATCCTGCTCTTTTTATACTCTTTATAGTGAAATCTGATATCATATGAGTTTTTTTTTGTATAAAAGATCATTACAAAATATGAGAGATGACCAACACAAACGTTTGAAATGGTCTTGCAAAATCTAGCTACAGTTCAAGATCTTGCTCCACCGCTGCTAAGATTAGATATGTGGAAACAGTATCAAATGGAATGGCAGCGTCCATAACTGCAACTTGGGATAAGGTTTACTCTTTATTATACGAGCTTCAATTACCATATGAGATCCATGCAATATTTCATTTGTTTGGAGATTCCTCAAAAGGTTTGGCTTCCTGCTAAGATTTGCAACTATGTTTTATATGAACATGTGATAGGTGGCACACCTTTAACTTTGTTAATTATGATATGCCTTGTTACATTTTGTGTTTAGATCATCATATAACAAGAATTTATTACTTTCAATGATCAACGTTGACGTTTAATAACTTAATTTTATAGCAAAGCCATGCAAAACAAGGTTATCCATGTACTTTGTGTGCTACTTCTATGACCAACGCCATTTGGTATTAATTTTCTAATTCATTTTTTTGTTTAATATTTATGTTCCTTATTGAGCTAGTTGGCTAATCAGTTATTCCTCTAGATATTCTTGAAATTATAGCTTCAAGCATGTGCTGCTATTCTTTTCCTCTTGTTTCTTTTATTATCTATTTAATACAGAGTGACTTTTGTTGATCAGGTTTATTGGCTTTCCATTGATTATCTTGTTGTTGCCAGATCAGCAGTAGTGAGTCATCCTTTTTCTTTTAAAGCATTAACCAATTTATGAAAGTAGAAGCTCTAAAGTTATTTGCAGTTTATAACTCTTCTCGTTCTTCTCAGGTTTGATGTATGTGGAGTATTGGTGCGAGGAGAAATTTGGCAGTCTCAGCCTCGGAGATCCTGATTTTTCTTATCATGGTATGGTAATTTATAAAGAATGCATGTTATCTATTGGGGATTATTGAACTAGATAATATTGTACTCAGGCTCCTCCGTGGTTGCCATCTTCTTAACCAAATAACTGAAGGCATTGTGGTTAACTAATGAGTAATCATGAATCATCGTCATATATGATGAAACTTTTATGGGATGTATTTTTACAAAATTGTAAACTCTACATGCGGCAGGGAAAGTGGTTTTGTATGTTCCGCTTTCTAAGCTTTCCTTATCTTTGTGTTCAACAGTTGTCGAATCATGTTAAGATACTTGTGTCTGCAATAACAGAATAAACGAGCCTGACAGCTTGTATGGGGTTATCCATTCCAACAAGGTTCTTTTCTGATACTAAAAGTCTGTCTGATAGAGTACATATTGGATATCTGATCCATACTTTTGGAACTCTCTTGCCTATTGGAAATGGTTTGGTAATCAGTATTTCTCTGAAAGTGGTAACATTTACCCTTTTGTTACCTATGTAGGAATGTTGTGAGAAAACCGACACGATTCCGGTGCTAATATCAGATGAGTGTACAAGGTGTAGATAGAGAATCAACTACACTGAAATTGGACGAGATTCCTATTGGTAGGTTGTGATTTTTCCATCGGAAACTTTGATGCTATTATATAGTTCATCAAGCTTTGAAGTTAATCCAGCACCTTACTTGTCCTTGCAGCTAAAACGTGGCCTTCAGTGTGTATCAATGGAGGTGTCAGGTAGTAAGCGACTGATGCCCAGAGCCAACTTAATTCAGAGAGCATAAGAAACCAAGTTCCCTGGTGAGAATATAGTAATTTTTGTTTAACTAGAAATATAGTAGTATGCTTTTGTAATTTTCCTTTAATTACTTTGTGCTTGCAAAGACTTCGCGTTGTCATTTGAAGAGCAGAAGTATCAAGTCTCTTGGTCAAAATCTGATTTTGGGAGAATGGGAAAATTGATGGAAAATTGTTTTGGGAGAATGGGAACATTGATGGAAAGTGGTTTTATGAAATTGGAATACGTTAGGTGTTCATCTTATTAATATGCCCATGCGCATGTGTGTTCTGCATGCTAGTTATTTTCTCACAGAAATGTATCTTAATGCTTACACTTTGATGGTGCATCAATGCTGAAACAGTCTCCAAAGTTTCTGGTTCAAAGTCATCTCAACTCGTAAATTTGCTACACAGGCTAATTGTTAATTCACAATCTTCTCTTGATGAAGATATCGGAGTAGGTGTTCTACCTATAAAGTGCCTTCCATTTTGTCCTACTAGTGCAAGGTATCATCGAAAAATTTATGCTTTTTGAAGAAGTATCTTTTGGATGACTCTGTAAAAATTATTGATGTAATGTCTCAAACACTTCGGGTCAGTTTTCTAACTTTCTTACCTATCCAAATTTGACCGTTATCTTCATCCTTTTGTCAACAGTTTGATTGATTGGTCCTAGTTTTTTTTATTCTTACCTGTACAGATTTGATTGTGCCTCTAGTTTGGATATGTATTTAATTTGGCGTGATTTTTCTCGATTCTGCAGTAGCCTCTAACTTTTGTTCTGCTGTTTCATGTTTGTCACACTCCTGCTAAACTCTTATCTTTCTCATCTTTAGCTTATATAGATATCCCTTTTCCTTGCTTTAGGGAATTCTTTCAACCGAAAGGGGCCAGCAAGCGTTATCATCTATCGATTCATGCGAGAGATTTTTGATTAAGGTTAGTTTCTTCTCCGCATTAGCTTTCTGGTCTTTTGCTACTTTTTATGGGTTGATATTGTCTCATATAATTCATATAGTGGAGAATCAGTCCCATGTGCAGGATAAAATATTGCACCGTATAAATTTTTGAGTATATAAGATCTGGTGCTTTCAGAAACTTACTTGTGCAAATATGATTTCAAAATTCATATTATGATATTTATGGATATATTAATGAACAGTGAATCCATTAAATTTTTTAATGATGTATCCTAAGTAAAAAACTGCCCTGCCTACTCAGATATGTACTTTTGTTTTTAAAGGTACATGGCAGGGGTGTGAACCTTGACATTGTTGAAAAGTTCTCATTGGATAGCCAAAACCAGTTCAAACTTCAAAGGTAGTTTAATTTTTCCATAAAACTTGACAATGTGGAAAAGATCTTAGGAAAGATAATCTCCATGTAGGCCTCTCATGGTTTATGTTAATAATCCCACGGCAAACAAATTCTATATATTTTCTGTGAATGCCGCTCCTCCTGCTAGATGCTATAATGTGTTTTCATTGTCTAGTTTCAGGACGTAAGCGCTTCTCTAGAAATAATTGAAAGCTGAAGTCTATGTTACTGAACGAAGGCTATCGCGTATATTATTATCGACTATCTAATTCTTGATGCAACCTAAAACAAAAAGATGGAGGTTACGGATGAAGCCATAGGCATATGAATTCCGTTTGGCTAATATTGCTTGCAATCATGCAAAGTTGTTCTGATTAATTTTCAGACTATATTTGTCTGAGATAATTAGAGAATTAAAATGAGGTACAAAATGGTTTTTTTTTTAGAAAATTCAGTTAAGGTATCACCTCTATTACTTTCTGCAGATGACATGGACATGTTAGTTCTAAAATTATTTCAGTCATGTTCCATTCCTATTTTTTTTAATTACTCAAGAATTGTTCATTTTGGGCGCTGTCAAACTAGAATTTTTCACTGGAGAAGTCCGAAGTGTGGTCTACAGATAATAAAACTTTGATAGATGGATGTGTCAGCTCGTGTACTGTATGATCGCATTATGTGAGGATGTCCCAGTAAGGTATATGTTTTGGTTCCTACTTATGAGAGTTAAAATATTCGAATAAAAATCTTGCACTCAGTGGATCATTGTTGCTGTTTTGTTTGACAGGTTATGCCAGAACATAGCAATACTGAAAGCTAAAATCGCTGAGCTTCTATTCCCAAGTGTTATTGTCAGTCTTGCAGGAAGGATCGGGACAGATATCAACTTGCACGAATTAATTACGTCACAGGTATCTCTCGTCTTTTTTTGGGTTAAATATCCAAGACCTGCCAGTAATGCTTCCTTCTTTTCACCCGCTTGCATTGTTTCTCTCTCTATACCTCTGTTTGTTTTATCAAATCCATTCCCTTGTGTACTTTTCCCTTTCCCATTTGGTTTTTTGGACAACAGAATTAAAACCATTGGAGAGAATTATTTGTCACTTTTGCTAAAGCTTGTGATCCCCGTTGGGCAGGTGAAAGAGTGTATCTTCATCGATTCAAACTAGCTAACAAAATCGAAGCAGATTATGTTGAATACCCTTAATGAACTGTAGATGTGTTGTGTCCTTGAAAGATCGACTTTTGCTGGAAAAACTAAGAGAGAAAAGGTTAGGTATATGTACTGATTCCAGCACTGACCTAATTGCATTATCTTTATTTTATGTTCCTCTGAAAAAATGTTTTCATGCTTAAGAAATAGGTTTCAAAACTAATAACTGAGAAAGGTATATTCATGGGCAGCAAATAAAGATATCCTGCTCTTTTTATACTCTTTATAGTGAAATCTGATATCATATGAGTTTTTTTTTGTATAAAAGATCATTACAAAATATGAGAGATGACCAACACAAACGTTTGAAATGGTCTTGCAAAATCTAGCTACAGTTCAAGATCTTGCTCCACCGCTGCTAAGATTAGATATGTGGAAACAGTATCAAATGGAATGGCAGCGTCCATAACTGCAACTTGGGATAAGGTTTACTCTTTATTATACGAGCTTCAATTACCATATGAGATCCATGCAATATTTCATTTGTTTGGAGATTCCTCAAAAGGTTTGGCTTCCTGCTAAGATTTGCAACTATGTTTTATATGAACATGTGATAGGTGGCACACCTTTAACTTTGTTAATTATGATATGCCTTGTTACATTTTGTGTTTAGATCATCATATAACAAGAATTTATTACTTTCAATGATCAACGTTGACGTTTAATAACTTAATTTTATAGCAAAGCCATGCAAAACAAGGTTATCCATGTACTTTGTGTGCTACTTCTATGACCAACGCCATTTGGTATTAATTTTCTAATTCATTTTTTTGTTTAATATTTATGTTCCTTATTGAGCTAGTTGGCTAATCAGTTATTCCTCTAGATATTCTTGAAATTATAGCTTCAAGCATGTGCTGCTATTCTTTTCCTCTTGTTTCTTTTATTATCTATTTAATACAGAGTGACTTTTGTTGATCAGGTTTATTGGCTTTCCATTGATTATCTTGTTGTTGCCAGATCAGCAGTAGTGAGTCATCCTTTTTCTTTTAAAGCATTAACCAATTTATGAAAGTAGAAGCTCTAAAGTTATTTGCAGTTTATAACTCTTCTCGTTCTTCTCAGGTTTGATGTATGTGCAGTATTGGTGCGAGGAGAAATTTGGCAGTCTCAGCCTCGGAGATCCTGATTTTTCTTATCATGGTATGGTAATTTATAAAGAATGCATGTTATCTATTGGGGATTATTGAACTAGATAATATTGTACTCAGGCTCCTCCGTGGTTGCCATCTTCTTAACCAAATAACTGAAGGCATTGTGGTTAACTAATGAGTAATCATGAATCATCGTCATATATGATGAAACTTTTATGGGATGTATTTTTACAAAATTGTAAACTCTACATGCGGCAGGGAAAGTGGTTTTGTATGTTCCGCTTTCTAAGCTTTCCTTATCTTTGTGTTCAACAGTTGTCGAATCATGTTAAGATACTTGTGTCTGCAATAACAGAATAAACGAGCCTGACAGCTTGTATGGGGTTATCCATTCCAACAAGGTTCTTTTCTGATACTAAAAGTCTGTCTGATAGAGTACATATTGGATATCTGATCCATACTTTTGGAACTCTCTTGCCTATTGGAAATGGTTTGGTAATCAGTATTTCTCTGAAAGTGGTAACATTTACCCTTTTGTTACCTATGTAGGAATGTTGTGAGAAAACCGACACGATTCCGGTGCTAATATCAGATGAGTGTACAAGGTGTAGATAGAGAATCAACTACACTGAAATTGGACGAGATTCCTATTGGTAGGTTGTGATTTTTCCATCGGAAACTTTGATGCTATTATATAGTTCATCAAGCTTTGAAGTTAATCCAGCACCTTACTTGTCCTTGCAGCTAAAACGTGGCCTTCAGTGTGTATCAATGGAGGTGTCAGGTAGTAAGCGACTGATGCCCAGAGCCAACTTAATTCAGAGAGCATAAGAAACCAAGTTCCCTGGTGAGAATATAGTAATTTTTGTTTAACTAGAAATATAGTAGTATGCTTTTGTAATTTTCCTTTAATTACTTTGTGCTTGCAAAGACTTCGCGTTGTCATTTGAAGAGCAGAAGTATCAAGTCTCTTGGTCAAAATCTGATTTTGGGAGAATGGGAAAATTGATGGAAAATTGTTTTGGGAGAATGGGAACATTGATGGAAAGTGGTTTTATGAAATTGGAATACGTTAGGTGTTCATCTTATTAATATGCCCATGCGCATGTGTGTTCTGCATGCTAGTTATTTTCTCACAGAAATGTATCTTAATGCTTACACTTTGATGGTGCATCAATGCTGAAACAGTCTCCAAAGTTTCTGGTTCAAAGTCATCTCAACTCGTAAATTTGCTACACAGGCTAATTGTTAATTCACAATCTTCTCTTGATGAAGATATCGGAGTAGGTGTTCTACCTATAAAGTGCCTTCCATTTTGTCCTACTAGTGCAAGGTATCATCGAAAAATTTATGCTTTTTGAAGAAGTATCTTTTGGATGACTCTGTAAAAATTATTGATGTAATGTCTCAAACACTTCGGGTCAGTTTTCTAACTTTCTTACCTATCCAAATTTGACCGTTATCTTCATCCTTTTGTCAACAGTTTGATTGATTGGTCCTAGTTTTTTTTATTCTTACCTGTACAGATTTGATTGTGCCTCTAGTTTGGATATGTATTTAATTTGGCGTGATTTTTCTCGATTCTGCAGTAGCCTCTAACTTTTGTTCTGCTGTTTCATGTTTGTCACACTCCTGCTAAACTCTTATCTTTCTCATCTTTAGCTTATATAGATATCCCTTTTCCTTGCTTTAGGGAATTCTTTCAACCGAAAGGGGCCAGCAAGCGTTATCATCTATCGATTCATGCGAGAGATTTTTGATTAAGGTTAGTTTCTTCTCCGCATTAGCTTTCTGGTCTTTTGCTACTTTTTATGGGTTGATATTGTCTCATATAATTCATATAGTGGAGAATCAGTCCCATGTGCAGGATAAAATATTGCACCGTATAAATTTTTGAGTATATAAGATCTGGTGCTTTCAGAAACTTACTTGTGCAAATATGATTTCAAAATTCATATTATGATATTTATGGATATATTAATGAACAGTGAATCCATTAAATTTTTTAATGATGTATCCTAAGTAAAAAACTGCCCTGCCTACTCAGATATGTACTTTTGTTTTTAAAGGTACATGGCAGGGGTGTGAACCTTGACATTGTTGAAAAGTTCTCATTGGATAGCCAAAACCAGTTCAAACTTCAAAGGTAGTTTAATTTTTCCATAAAACTTGACAATGTGGAAAAGATCTTAGGAAAGATAATCTCCATGTAGGCCTCTCATGGTTTATGTTAATAATCCCACGGCAAACAAATTCTATATATTTTCTGTGAATGCCGCTCCTCCTGCTAGATGCTATAATGTGTTTTCATTGTCTAGTTTCAGGACGTAAGCGCTTCTCTAGAAATAATTGAAAGCTGAAGTCTATGTTACTGAACGAAGGCTATCGCGTATATTATTATCGACTATCTAATTCTTGATGCAACCTAAAACAAAAAGATGGAGGTTACGGATGAAGCCATAGGCATATGAATTCCGTTTGGCTAATATTGCTTGCAATCATGCAAAGTTGTTCTGATTAATTTTCAGACTATATTTGTCTGAGATAATTAGAGAATTAAAATGAGGTACAAAATGGTTTTTTTTTTAGAAAATTCAGTTAAGGTATCACCTCTATTACTTTCTGCAGATGACATGGACATGTTAGTTCTAAAATTATTTCAGTCATGTTCCATTCCTATTTTTTTTAATTACTCAAGAATTGTTCATTTTGGGCGCTGTCAAACTAGAATTTTTCACTGGAGAAGTCCGAAGTGTGGTCTACAGATAATAAAACTTTGATAGATGGATGTGTCAGCTCGTGTACTGTATGATCGCATTATGTGAGGATGTCCCAGTAAGGTATATGTTTTGGTTCCTACTTATGAGAGTTAAAATATTCGAATAAAAATCTTGCACTCAGTGGATCATTGTTGCTGTTTTGTTTGACAGGTTATGCCAGAACATAGCAATACTGAAAGCTAAAATCGCTGAGCTTCTATTCCCAAGTGTTATTGTCAGTCTTGCAGGAAGGATCGGGACAGATATCAACTTGCACGAATTAATTACGTCACAGGTATCTCTCGTCTTTTTTTGGGTTAAATATCCAAGACCTGCCAGTAATGCTTCCTTCTTTTCACCCGCTTGCATTGTTTCTCTCTCTATACCTCTGTTTGTTTTATCAAATCCATTCCCTTGTGTACTTTTCCCTTTCCCATTTGGTTTTTTGGACAACAGAATTAAAACCATTGGAGAGAATTATTTGTCACTTTTGCTAAAGCTTGTGATCCCCGTTGGGCAGGTGAAAGAGTGTATCTTCATCGATTCAAACTAGCTAACAAAATCGAAGCAGATTATGTTGAATACCCTTAATGAACTGTAGATGTGTTGTGTCCTTGAAAGATCGACTTTTGCTGGAAAAACTAAGAGAGAAAAGGTTAGGTATATGTACTGATTCCAGCACTGACCTAATTGCATTATCTTTATTTTATGTTCCTCTGAAAAAATGTTTTCATGCTTAAGAAATAGGTTTCAAAACTAATAACTGAGAAAGGTATATTCATGGGCAGCAAATAAAGATATCCTGCTCTTTTTATACTCTTTATAGTGAAATCTGATATCATATGAGTTTTTTTTTGTATAAAAGATCATTACAAAATATGAGAGATGACCAACACAAACGTTTGAAATGGTCTTGCAAAATCTAGCTACAGTTCAAGATCTTGCTCCACCGCTGCTAAGATTAGATATGTGGAAACAGTATCAAATGGAATGGCAGCGTCCATAACTGCAACTTGGGATAAGGTTTACTCTTTATTATACGAGCTTCAATTACCATATGAGATCCATGCAATATTTCATTTGTTTGGAGATTCCTCAAAAGGTTTGGCTTCCTGCTAAGATTTGCAACTATGTTTTATATGAACATGTGATAGGTGGCACACCTTTAACTTTGTTAATTATGATATGCCTTGTTACATTTTGTGTTTAGATCATCATATAACAAGAATTTATTACTTTCAATGATCAACGTTGACGTTTAATAACTTAATTTTATAGCAAAGCCATGCAAAACAAGGTTATCCATGTACTTTGTGTGCTACTTCTATGACCAACGCCATTTGGTATTAATTTTCTAATTCATTTTTTTGTTTAATATTTATGTTCCTTATTGAGCTAGTTGGCTAATCAGTTATTCCTCTAGATATTCTTGAAATTATAGCTTCAAGCATGTGCTGCTATTCTTTTCCTCTTGTTTCTTTTATTATCTATTTAATACAGAGTAACTTTTGTTGATCAGGTTTATTGGCTTTCCATTGATTATCTTGTTGTTGCCAGATCAGCAGTAGTGAGTCATCCTTTTTCTTTTAAAGCATTAACCAATTTATGAAAGTAGAAGCTCTAAAGTTATTTGCAGTTTATAACTCTTCTCGTTCTTCTCAGATTTGATGTATGTGGAGTATTGGTGCGAGGAGAAATTTGGCAGTCTCAGCCTCGGAGATCCTGATTTTTCTTATCATGGTATGGTAATTTATAAAGAATGCATGTTATCTATTGGGGATTATTGAACTAGATAATATTGTACTCAGGCTCCTCCGTGGTTGCCATCTTCTTAACCAAATAACTGATATGCATTGGTGTGAACTAATCAGTAATCCTGAATCATCGTCATATATGAAACTTTTATGGGATGTATTTTTACAAAATTGCAAACTCTACATGTAGGGGATTACAAATAAGAGATTTTGGCATGGTTTCATGCGGTAGAGAAAGTGGTTTTGTTTGTTCCGCGTTCTAAGCTTTCCTTTTATTTGTGGTCAACAGTTGTCGGGTTATGTTGCGATACTTATGTCTGCAATAACAAGAATAAATGAGCCTGACAGCTTGTATGGGGATATACATTCCAACAAGGTTCGTTTCCGATACTAAAAGTCTGTCAGTTAAAAGACTGCAAGCTTCTATGTGGTAAGAATATTTGCTATTTCTCTTTTTTCAGGAGCTTGTATTGTCCATTTCCCGTGCAAGCGAAGAAAGAATTGACTTTATATACTCAACATGAGGGAAACTTCAGGTATGCAATTTTAAATTGACATTAAAGCACGTGATCTTTTTCCATCATACTTGTCATTTGGATGCCATATTATAAGTTCACCAAGTTTACTTTCTACTCATTGTTCATGTATTTATTTTGATAATGGTACACACTCTGTGAGTGCCATACTTCGTTTCTTTGTGAAGCTCATCTTGACCTTAACTAGCCAATTAGTCTGCGAGAGCTGTCAAGTTTGATGGATGAAATCTTAAATAACTGCAAGCATCTATCGCACATGAACATTTGACTTATCTCACGTGTCGTGAATTCCAAAACTTTACTAAAGTTGAGATGTTCACCTTTTCAAAAGATACCTTTCCATCTCAATATTTCCTCACAAAGCTATATCCCATAGACTAAAGAATTCATCTGTTGAGCAATCCCTAAATTAAAGTTGAACCTGTGGGATTTGGGAATGGTAGATGCATCATTTAAGATCTAAGGAAATTTTAAATAAATGTGCTGATGCTAAAGATTTTGGGTCTCGTTGGTAATGGTTTTGACTTTTCCTATGGGATCACTTTCTTGATTTTTGATGTTTTATCATCTTGGACTAGTTTGGGATCTTCGCTGGACGTCATCTTCACATCACATCAAAGCGTGCATGGCTATCCAGTCAAACACATGGCTTGCGCAGACCCCATGACTCCAACAATGGAGCAGGTATTTTCCCTTGTTACTTCTTTTTTTCTAGTGGTTTCTGGTGAATGATTTAAAGTTTCAAGAATTTATGTTATTAGTAGAAAGTCCAAGGTTAAAAAATACCAAGGTTATTTCGGATCTCTCATGTACAATTATATTTTAGTCTTGGGAACAAGGTAGTTATGTGTGCAAACTACCTATAAGCTAAGCGAGGTAATCATGTTTCTGGAGGCCATTTTAAATCATGAAATACAGTTGTCTTGGCTGAATATGGATTGGAGATCTACTATTACGCAAACTCAGTTGCACATAAATTTGTTGGAGCCGTTTATGGCATTTCGGTGAGTTCTGCTCCAAATCTTGGGATGTGAGGAATGTAATATGCGACACAGTTTTCAGTATGCTTCGTTACTTTGCAAGGTATTTTACTGTACTAGAGGGAACAATCTGACTAAGCAACTAACGATGGACAAAGAAGAGGGAGAAAAACTGCAAGTGTTCTGTGGAAAAGCAGTCATGGCGTTTTCTCCCCCTTTCTCCTCCATTACATAAGTTGACAGGGATAACTTTCCGAAACTTGCGTTGGAGGGGTATCAACGTTGTCTGGAAATTGGTGACAAGTATGATGTCCGAGTGGCATGTTATCTTATCTAAGGATTTCAGCGAGGTTTGCATAGACTGTAAGATGTGAATTAACTTCTAGATTCCATCCTTTTTAACAGGCGAGGAAGTATTTGAGTTGGCTTTCGAGTCAAATATGGAATTCCTTAAGAAAATAGTTTTAATTGTTAGGTTGCAGCATCTAGTGATTCTGCATATCTATGTTTCGATACTGTGAATTCTTCACTCTACAACTTATCAGAGTCTGGTTTCATAATAATCCTTAAACATCTATCAAGGAGCAACGTTGCATTTCTTTGGTCATCTTGGTGGTCCAGCATGTCTTCTCTTTTCCTGTTTTGGGTTGCGGTCACTAGCTGTTTGTCGACATTTCTAAGTTGGGTTTGTGTTTGTATAGTTATCGGTCATATCAATCTTTCTTTTGTTTTTGGGTATGTGTCGAAATAACATTTGATAATGTCTCCACATAGATTTGATTTAGTTCCATGTGAAACGGTGGATCTCTAGTTCAGTGCTTAATTGGAAATATCAACTTGTACTGATAGGTGTAAGGTTTGGGTATATAGACGCCTACCTATATACGTAAGGTTCATGATAGAGTGACCTATGAAGCCATGTATATTTTATACGCTTTCGTATTTGGGATTCATGTCCAGCTTTGCCTAAGATATTCAGACTGGCCTTAAAGAAAGATTAATGAGAGATTTTAGCAGAAACCTGGTCTATTCCATTATATTGCTGAAATACAAAAACAGTATTGGAACTAATTTTTCTTTCTACAGGTCTTTCGACAAGTATCCATGTGGTTTAATCTTGCCCCCCGAAAAAATGTTATTGATGACATTTTGAGCACCATTAGTGAGGTACTTGACTAATGGGGTTAGATTTTATATGTTATGGAGAAGAAATTCTTTGGTTATCTCTCCAATTTTCTTGGTTGATTAACCAATCTTCATCTCCCTATATGTTTTTGCAGGTTCGGTCTTACAAATTTGTACCACTTGTTTATCAAACTGCTTCAAGGCTGGCAATTCTAGAGATGAATCAGGATCTAACAGCTTTCAGGTGGAATGCATTTTAACTTGGTTGTCATAGAGAAAACTTGAGACCTTAATGGTTCTAGCTAATCTCTACGTTACCACTTGCAGTCTGCTCTGGTTTCACTTGTCAGAAAAAATGGCCATTGATCATCCATACCATACTATCTTTCAGGTTCTAAAGAACATGTTACCTTTTTCGCAAGTGACTTTTTCTATCTACTTGAAGTTACGTATGGATATATTTCTCGTTTTTTTCTTTTGATTTTGGTTCTAGCTTCTGGCTTTGGTAAATTGGTGACTGAATCAAGAATAACCAACGCAGTAGAAATTCTTTCGTGGTTGATATGGATAAAAAGCCTGCAGCAGAGCCTCTCTTGCAGGATGTATCACAATATCATGGGCCTATGATTAGACAACTAAACCTTATTTTCATCTAGTCTTATGCATCATAAACCATTTTGCCTGGTTACTCATCATCAAATCCTGATTTTCTTTTACAGATGAAACAACTGGTAGATACCTACATCGAGCTTGTAGGACTTGAAACGAGGAGAGAGGTCTGATAATTCTTGGAGAATAGAGGAAGTGTTTACTGAACCCAAATAACAATTGCAGAACTCTTTCCTTTGCAAGATACCAGTAAGAGGGTAGCATTACCAAGAGAAATTCGTAATATGTAATCAGACCCATTTTTGATTGAGACTTGCATTCTTATCTAGCTTTGGCATAGTTATTAGCTTGTCGGACACCATGTCCCTGCTCCATGTATGGAATTTCAGACTTTAATTTTGACACCAAGATAGGAAATTTCTTGGAAATTAAGAAACTGTCGGGGATCATTGTGATAGGCTAGTCCTATACGTAAAATTGAAAATTTAATGGCAGCAATAGATTTTATAATAGTTGTCCTACATGTTGGTCTGGTCCTACTTTTTCATTTGTTTGCTCCCATGTTTACTGTTTTGAGTCTGTTGAAACTCCTAACAAGATCAATTTTTCGCTGAAAGAATTGTGATGATATAGTTTTCTCATTGTCTATTTGGTTGGAAGAGTTGTTTCTTTGTATGAGCTTGGAAGCATGTTTTCCGTTTTCTTTCTTAGTTCTAATGTATCTGTCAAACTTGTATTGTTGTTTGCTTTTGTTTGAGTTTAGGTACCTGTAGTGACTGCTACAATTCCTGCCAATGCAATGAAGGGTCGTTGCCTTTTTCAGAGGTTTATCAGATTATGTTACGTAAGGCCCTGCTCAATCAGTATAACAATTTCCTTTGACATATCTAGTTTAAAAGAGTACCTTATCTGAAATCACGTCTTTTGGATATGCAGAGTGATGAATGGTATTAATGCTCCAAAATAGTTGAATGCTTTGGTTCTGATGACTGAAAATATAAGCAACTTGCAAAATTTGACAATGATGACCTCTGACAAGATGCTGTACGAGTTTCAGAAATTTGTATCTGATTATCTAACTTGCAGTGTCTATACAATGGAACTGCTCCATCTAGTGGCAGAAAATTGAAAATGTGCTTACCTCGCCAAGCATTACATATACAATGGTCTAGTTATGCAAAGTGTGTATCATTTCTTTACAGGCTATGGAACAATTTTTGGGGCTCGTCAATAACTTTCTGCATAATAACCGGGACACATGGAAGAGAAGATTAGATGTACGCACATACAAGGTATGTCTCTCTAAAAGAAGTTGTCCGTTTCTTTCAAGAAAATCCGATCGATTCAGTAAGTTCAAATCCTTTTATAATGCATTATTCTCAGGTTATAGTTTTTAGGGTTATTTATGTGTATAGACACTTTCTTAAAAAGTTTTTATGTGTATAGACACTTTGCAAGGAGAGCACACTTTTTTGGTGGTTAATATCCATTCTATCCCTTACTTTCCAACCTATTTACTTTTCTACCAAACTTAATTCTATTAAAAAAAATTACATAAAAAAGGCTGAAAAACTAATTTTTCTCTCTTGTTCTCCACCTTCTTCTTCATCCCTCATCTCTTCTCCCTCTCTCTCCTTCGATGATTTTGCCTTATCTCCCTTAAATCGTAACTTCGTTGTTGATTTGTGTTCGGGTTAGGGTTTTTCCCCTCTAATTTCATTTCTTCTTCTTGTGTTGGCTTCAATTTGGTTAGATGTGATTTGATAAAAAGAATGAACGTTATGATACTTAGAGATCTAAGATTGGGGAGAAACATGGTAAGAGATTATCTCTGTGTGATAATTTAGCTCTTTTGATCTCTCTTATTTTTTCATGGATTCACTTCTTAAAACTCGTTAATTTTTTGTGGGTTTTCGTCGCTTTTCTATCTGATAACAAAATTCGTTGAATTTTTTAGTGAGAGATATGAAAGAGGGAAGTATGTTCAGATCTTTACTAGCGATTTATTATCAAACAAACAAATTGATGAATAACAAACAAATTGATGAATAACATGGTACACAAATTTAATGGAAAAAAAGAAATCAACTAATATCGACATATTATGACGGACATATAATCATGGATAGATAATCATGGACACAAATTTGACAGATAATAATTTACAAATAATCATGTACACGAATATAACAAAATAAGAGTTTAACCTTCCATCCAAATTGTAATTGGTTTTAAGGTAAATTTGTAATTAATGAACATGAACACATGAAAACGATAGTAGAAATTTGAAATCCAGTTTATGCACAAGTTTTCAAAAGCATTTTTCATCAATATATGAAGCTAAAAATGCAAGTCAGACTCTCTAAAATCAAATTGACTTTGAGAAAAAGGAAATCTTAAATCAAAAGGTCAAACATTACAAATTCCACATCATGGGATGAAGTGAAACGCATGTTCTTTGTCTTTTTTTTTTTATATAATATCTGGTCCATCATACCTAGTCCACGGTATTTTGTCCATGCTAATTAGTTAACCATACCATGTTTAAGTATCTTGTCCATCATACGTTGACCACGATATTTGTCTGCATTAACTAATACACGTTATGTTGTTCTCAAAAACTTTATACGTTGTCCATGATATTTGCAAGCCCTGAAAAAGAAAAAGCAACAAATTGCATTTTTGTAAACAATATAGAAGTCGAGATTATATTATGAAATATCCAATTTTGAAACAAGACAAATTTATATTATTTACAAGACAAATTTAGATGATTTATAGAAAAACTTACCACCTGCAGTTCCAAGAGAAAAAAAAAATTTCATTCAATATTCTATAATCATGTTTAAACATTAGAGATTGCTTTGGAAATTCTTTGCTGTTTCAAATATTTTAAAAATGCTTTTCTTTATATAAGATTGTGTTTGAATATCAACTTGGTAGATGTTCGGATTTGGCAGCAATTTTTTTACAAATGTGTCCACGATTAGTCATCCATAATAATACATAAACAAATAATCTATCTATTACAATAATCCATCTATAAATACATATCCACGATGAACAAGATTTTAACTTAGTAGATATTCGGACTTGGTAGATGTTCAAAACACTTAAGATTTCGATTTGGTAGATGTTCGCATTTGGCCGCAATTTTTTTTATAAATGTGTTCACAATTAGCCGTCCACAATAATCCGTCCACAAATAAACTATCCATTACAATAATCCATCCACAAATACATATCCACAATGAGCAAGACAACAAAAGAAAAGAAATTCATCCATAAAAACATAAACCAATAACACAGCTTTTCTGTCCATTGACTTCAGTCCATTTATTCACAAATCAAACAAAGTTTTAGAAGTAACGTACACAACATATCACTGGAGTTGCGATATGAGATAATAAGTACAGAGGAGACTACATAGATCTCTCTTTTAGCACTCACTTGATCATGGAAACGAAACCTTCATTGAGAGAGAGAGTAAGAAGAGAATTACATGGATCTCTCTTTTTACAGGTTACAGAAGAGGATAAAGGAAACTTTGTAGAAACGATTCCTTCCATTATAAGTATTCTCATAAACTCTTCTTGTAACCAGAAGAGCTCTCCTAGATCTTTACATTTCACATCCACTCAAGATCAAATCACCAAACAAACTAAATGGATAGCTCACACATGTTATTAACGATGACCATAAGAACATAAACAAGTAAAATAAGTTCGATTACTAGACAAGAGAACAAGTAAATGTGTCTAATATCAAAGAAAACTCTTTTTTTAATGTTGAAACCATGTCCATTACTATATGTCCATAATACTATATCCGATAAATTCGGTGTAGATGGATCCACTTCTTTGGTTCTCCAGCATTTTTTCGAAGAACTTTTCTGTTTCTTCCCTACTCCAATAAACAACTTTTATAGCAAATCAAATAGAGTAATCAGATATGCCAAAATCCTACTCCAATTATGTGGTTACATTATATAAAACATATTTTTCTAAGAACAAAATATGAAATTGCTCATGTTCATAGCCATTGAACGTAATAGCATCACAAAAGAGATTAAAAGGGTACAGATACTGCAATTATGGATATGTTTCATCCATGTTTCTCAGAAAAGCGAACCCAAGAGCTAGCAATCAACAAGGACATGTTTTTGTCCTTTCAACAGATTTGATTGGCATCACACATCGGTTGTGCTTAATTTGATTTTAAATTAGAATCGATACCTTATCCATTTGGTGACCCATCCCCAAATTTATCGGATTTGGAGCTTGACAGAGCACCAGATGTCGTTGCTACAGATCGCGATGGCAACAAAGAAAAAGAAGAAGAAGGGCGGGGTAACGGAGTCGCGACGGTGGCGAAGAAGAAGAAGATCGGAGCAATGGAGTCGCACGGTGGCAAAGAAGAAGAAGAAGAAAGTGTGAGCAACGGAGTCGCGTCAACGGAGACAAAATCTGAGCAACTTTGTCGCTTCTTAAAGACATGTCATGACGATCGACCGACTAAGATATGTCACCGACATCGCCTTTCCGTTGTGGCTTCTCTTTTTCCACTGAATTCTCCGGCGGAGAATCTTCCAAATAGTATTTCGACTTAGATTCAAGAAATATTTTGTTGTTGTACCTATCACAAGAACAAAAGATATACTGGAGATCCATTCCATCTCATGAATTTCGAGGTGCAAGCTTCTGTTTCTCACGTCTCTGTTACAGATCTAGATGGAGAAGATGAAAAAAGCAGATAAGATAGACAACAAATATCGCTCTTTTTTTTACTTCTAGTGGTAAAGACAGAAAGATGAAACAAATAAGGGTACTTTGGTATTATAGAAAAAGGAAGAAAAAGTGCACCTTACTTATAAAGTGTCTATTTTGAAAGACAAATTTGAGAAAGTGTCTATATATGTTATTCACCCTAGTTTTTACTCCAAGTGCTGTTGTTCTTGAGTGGCACAATTCCACTTGGAGATTATCTTATAAGAAGGTTGGTCTAGTAAATTAGTATTTACCGTTAAATGATATAAAAATCACTGTTCCAAGTTGGAATGACTGTTTGCATATCAAATCACAGCTCAAGGAGGGAGGGCGCTCATGGTCGTTATGGCATTGGGAACTGGAAATATCCTAAATGCTGAGAACATATGTTGAGTGTAAGCTCATTTCATTTCTCATGTAATTTTCCTCAATGAATCAGGGGTGACTGCTTGCTTGTAGGCAAAGCCTTCATGGATGTCTTGTCTGCACAAACTTGAGGTTTCGTTCTTTGTGAAACGATAATTTACTCCTTAAGTACTTGTTGGTAGCTGACAAATCCATCCCCTTTTTGCAGGCCTGTAGTATACTTGAGAATATAAAACATAAAGAAGAAGAAAAAAAAAAGGTATCAGAGAAAGTGGGATACATTTAGGAAACTGTTAATCTTAGTTGAGTTTAAATTTTCTTAAATGCCCATAAATTTGTAAGCAAATGAGAGCTGTCACCTTTTCAATTAATATTTTGACAAGGTGGGTGACGTTTTAGGGTTCTTAAATGACGAAAAGGTCCGACGGACGGAGCTCACCTTCTAACCACATTACTCGGAACTCATCCAAAGCCACCACGAACCTCCGAGACAAGCGTCTCTTCCGTCCTCGAGCCGAGCTTGAACGTATTTTCATTCTTGCTCACTTGTTGTTTTGTTTATCTTAATTCGGAGTTTGCTGATTATCTTGTGTGAGGGTTGACCAAGCCCAAACATATTTCTCCTGGGCCAAATCAATGGGCCTGATTACATGAAGAATAAAGAAAAGATGGCTTTGGGTTATAACAACATTAAAGCCCATAAGAAGAAAACGTTGGAAGGTTTAGGGTTAGATACATAGATGCATATATATATCTTTCTCCTTTACCTTGTGCCATAAGGTTTATCATCATCTCTCTAGGGCTTCTTCTTGTAATCTGAAAACAAAGAGCTTGTATTCTCAGATTCATAGTGGAAGTTGAGGGGCAAGAGATCCCCTCCCCAGACGTACCGAAAGGGAACTGGGTGAACAAACCTGTTGCGTTCTTACTATTTTGCTTAGTTTAATTGGATCTAACAAGACTAATCCCTCACACGTGGTATCAGAGAAGAAATCAATGGCAGAGGAATCGCTGGAGATGCAAATTTGGATCGAGATTTTGCATATGGTTTTCTACTATGAAGAGATGGCTCGAGAGTTACGAGCCATGACTAACAGAGACACTAGGCTTAGTTGTTGTAACCTTGAACTGTGTTTGCAAATTTCTCTGTGGTGTTGTGTGTTTAGTTGATCTTGGTTGTATTTGAATTTGGTCCCTGAAATCAAAAGATCGAATACATCAGACAAGTATGGAACCGACACAAGGCAGATTCGAAGTTGTGAAATTTGATGGAAAGGAAGATTTTGGTCTTTGGAAGCACAACATGCTATGTCAGTTGGAGAATCTAGGCTTAGATTCTGTTCTAACTGAGGATGCAACAACATCATCAGAATCTGGTAAGAAGGAAGGAGAAACTGCTCAAAAGGTTGATACGAAAAAGGCTGAAAAGGATAAGAGAGTGAAGAATCTTATCAGCATGAGTCTTAGTGATCTGATTCTCAGGAAGATCATGAAAGAGACCACTGCTCTTGGTATTTGGAAGGCACTTGAGAGGGATTATCAGACGAAAGCCTTGCCAAACCGGATTTATTTGAAACAGAGATTTGCTAGTTTCAAAATGGAGGAAACTAAGAGCATTGAAGAAAACTTGGACAGTTTTCTAAAGTTGGTTGATGATCTTGCAAGCTTGAACATCAACATAAGTAATGAAGATCAGGCTATACAAATTTTGTCTAGCCTACCACCATCGTATGAACCTCTTGTTCACACACTCAAATACGGCAGTGGGAAAGACACATTGACTGTAAGTGATGTAACAAGTGCATCATATGCAAAGGAAGTTGAACTAAAGGAGAAAGGACTACTAAACAGAACAAGAGGAAACTCAGAAGGTTTGTATGTTGAGTCTAGAGGCAGACCTGGAAGAAGATTTGACAAGGGAAACAACAAACCATGGAAAGGCAGATCCAAGTCAAGAGGCAGATCAAAGTCAAGATCCAAGCTTAACAAGAATAACAAAGGGTGTTTTGCGTGTGGTAAAGATAGGCACTGGAAACGGGAATGTCCAGACAGGTTTGAGAAAAAGCAAGATGATTCTGCAAACGTTGCAATCACAATGAAGGAACCATTAATTCTCACAGCAAGTCCTCAAGATATTAATGGAGAACGGGTTATGGATTCCGGTTGTAGCTTCCACATAACACCAGATAAGGAGTCTTTGTTTGATCTACGAGCATTTGATGGTGGTAAAGTTCTGATGGGAAATATGACTCACAGTGAAGTGAAGGGGATTGGTAAGATAAAGATCTTAAATCCAGACAATTCTGTGGTCATATTGACAGATGTTAGATACATGCCTACAATGGGAAGAAATCTGATTTCTTATGGTCAATTAGAAAAGAGTGGTTGCAGATATGAAGGAGGAAATTTTATAGTCACCTTCTACAAGAATGGGCAGAGGGTAATATCTGGTAAATATCAGGATGGTTTGTATTATCTACAAGGGAAGGTAATACAAGGAGAGGCTGCTGTGGCCAGACCAGAAGTTGACATGACTAGCATATGGCACTCCAGGCTAGGTCATATGAGTTTGAAATGTATGAATGTGTTGGTCAAAGATGGGTATTTGACAGACAAGGAAGTGAAGACTTTGGAGTTTTGTGAAAGTTGTATTTTAGGTAAATCACACAAGCTGAGTTTCACCAGGTCTAAGCACACAAGCTGTGTTTTAGGTAAATCACACAAGCTGAGTATTTAGAACTGGATGGAATCAATCGCATGGAACAAATCTAGCCGATATCATCTCTCGGTATCGACAAGATTTAACACGTTGGAAGAGATCACATCGTAACAACTCTGCAGAACAAATTGAGAAATTAAAATCTCAACTTGAACACAAATTCCGCAAACCTGTTCCTGATGCAAATCTCTTATCTTCCATTAAGAAAAATCTTCATAAAGCCTATATTGATGAAGAACGATTTTGGAAACAAAAGAGCCGCATTTCTTGGCTTTGCGAAGGTGACCGCAATATTAAGTTTTTTCATGGCTATGCTAAAACCAGAAAAGCTCGGAATCGAATTGTGTCTATTAAAGATGAGAATGGTATTGAATTTCATAGTAAAGAAGGAATCTCAAGCAGCTTCTGTGTATTTTCCCAACCTTTTCACTAGCAATCAGTCCATGAATATTGATTTCTACTTTGAGGACAGAGACAGCAATGTTACACCAGTGATGAACAATGATTTAACTAGAGAGATTTCTGATGAAGAGATACAACTAGCAGCTTTCTCCATTGGCTCAGATCGTGCACCATGACCGGATGGCATGAATGGAGCTTTCTACCAACAATATTGGTCGATTGTTGGTGCTGCTATTACACAAGAAATCAGATCCTTCTTCGATACGGGTATACTCAAGCAACTCCTCAATCATACCAACATTGTTCTCATACCAAAAAAAAAAAAAAAAAAGACCATAAACAATGAAAGACTTCCGCCCGATAAGTCTTTGCAACGTTGTCTATAAAATCATCTCCAAAATTCTGGTTCGAAGAATGCAACCAATCTTAACAGACATCATCTCCGACAACCAATCTGCATCCGTCCCAGGAAGAAATATTCAAGATAACATCTTGATTACTCATGAACTCATTCATGTTCTTAAAGTTCGTAAAAGACAAGCTAAAACGTATATGGCGGTCAAAACTGACATTAGCAAAGCATACAAATGAGTTGAATGGGGCTTCTTACGCAAAGCTATGCTCTCACTTGGCTTCTGCGTCAAATGGGTAAATTGGGTTATGAGCTGGGTCCAGACAGTGTCATACTCAATTCTCATTAACGGTTCCCCTTATGGATTCATTCAACCTCAACGAGGTATACGTCAAGGCGATCCATTTTCTCCTTACCTCTTTCTCCTTTGTGCTGAAATGCTGTCTCAAAAGATGGACTTGGCTCAAAATCGACACCAACTTCACGGCCTAGCGATAAGCAATGGGGGACCACGAGTCAACCATCTATTTTTTTTCCGATGATTCTTTGTTCTTTTGTAAGGTTAACGTTAAGGATAGCAACACATTAGCTACTATTCTGAATGAATATGGAACAATCTTCGGACAGCTTGTTAATACTCAAAAGTCCTATATCTCCTTCGGCTCACATGTATACCAAAGAGCGGGTGCAAAACTTACTGAACATATCGACCATTGGAGGGTGTGGGAAATATCTAGGTTTACCAGAGGAATTCGGACGCAAGAAGAAGGAAATGTTCCAATATATCATTGATAAGGTACGCAAAAGAACTAATAGATGGAACAATCGCTACCTATCAGCTACAGGAAAAGACATCCTCCTGAAATCCATCGCTCTAGCTATGCCGATGTACTCTATGAACTGCTTTAAATTGCCGAAGATGATTTGCGATGAGATAAACAGTATCTTGTCAAACTTCTGGTGGGGCGCAAAGAACGGCAAACAAAAAATGGTTTGGGTTAGTTGGAAAATAATGTCTCTTTCTAAAAAACAAGGGAGATTGGGATTTAGAGATCTAAATGACTTTAACTCTGCCCTCCTTGGCAAACAAGCATGGCGTATGTAACACCTATGAACCGTTCTAGACATAGACCAGCCCAGAAGTGCCACAAGATGACAGATTAGATAAACAGTCAGACCAAATTCTCAGAACAAATCCGAGGTTCCGGTCCATCCATCTATCTATCCATCCCTCTCGACACCGGCCTAAGGCTTGCCAACCCGTACCGAAGCCGAGAGTTTTGTTTAGCTCGGACGAAGTTAAATATCAGTAAGTACTCAGAAAATTTATATAAACATACTTCAATTTATTTATAATATATTTTACATGACAATCCGATTATTTATTTTACAAAGCCGAGGCATGGATCCATAGTTTTTATTAAAACCGAAATAAAGCAAAAACACACAACATATCTTACAAAGCTACAGAGATCTACTTCCGACTTGCCTAACGTCCGAACTTCCCTCTAAGGCTCCCATTATGGTTTTCTGCAAAACAAGTAGAGTCGTAAGTAATCTAAGGTTACTTAGTGAGCTCGGGCCTCTCTAAACATGCGTTAGTCCAAAGCCCATCCCAAACATTACATAAGGACAACAATACTCACAAAGCATACGATTCAATAAATATAAGAATCATGCATAAGCAGAAGCAAAACCTGCAAACATCAAGGACTAAATCAAGCATATATTACATCATTAGCAAGCAATATGATCAAAGTATTTTGCGAAAATTAAATATGCAACATTAACAACCTAGGGCCCTGCGCAACGAATACTTCCTCTTTTAACTTCGAGAGAATACTTGCACTTGGTAGTCACAAAGACATCTAAGCCGCAAAACATCTCTATATGATGCCTATAACGTGATGGAGCACCGGGTTACCCCGTCGGGTAACACTCGGCCAGGGTAGCTAACATAGTATTATCTGAGTCTTCCCACCATCGCAAAACCCGGGGGTTTCCCAAATCTGCTAAGGTGAGGCCTACAGGAAGCACTGAATACGCCAACTATATGCTCTTGGATGTACGGGTTTTGTACTCTGCATATTAACCATTATGAGTCTTTCGATCCCATAAGGTTACATGCAACACTCACCAATTAATTTACTGATCTATGGACGGACTATAGTCGCATATATATAATAGTAAACTTAATATCACAAACAATCTAGCCGTTATGAATCTTTCGATCCTGTAGGCTACATGCATCAAACAATCTCAACTTAATATTTTGCTAAGAATGTACGGAATAAAATCACATATACATAAATAGCAAACATATTAAATATCACGGAAGTATAATAATCAATGCATTTTACTTAGTAAAATCAAAGAAATCTACTTGAAACCTCGACCAAAATCATTTATAATAATTTCTCATATAAACACTTTAAATGACTTAGTCGATTTATTTAAAGTCTATATGCATCCCAACTTATTTATACATAACCATTTTATAGGCCTTTACGGGATTAAATTTATGCATAAAATTCTCACCCATTTTTAACATGCAATAAAATTTTTATTCGATTAAATTCAATACTCACCTCCCTGAAACACAGTTTTGGTGTTCCTAATGGAAAATACTCATTAATACTCCGTCTTTCTATTGGTGTTCCCTGCAAAGCCAATAACCTATCCACAAAATGCATAAGGCTCTGCAGCATATCGGGTCTTTTCCGCTTACCATTTTCAGGATGCAGAAAGACAGAGTCATCAATATCAAGAATAGGGACAAAAGCAAGTAGTTGAGAGAATTGATGTCAAATCAGCCTCCTTTGTCGTAAGGAAGGACAAGATATGAGGAAGAATCTCGTCCGGTAGATTGCTGAAGAGATCCATCTTCTGTGCAGGTAAATTAACTACACAAACAGAGGTGTTGAGATGGGCCAGGTTAATGTATAGTAGGCCCAATATGAAATAGCTATATATGTGTATATCGTTAATATTAATTCACACAGTTTTCCGCTCGTACTTTGACATGGTATCAGAGCCAAAATCCTAAATAATTGTCTTCACTTTAACGACAATTTTCTCGTTGTTTTCACTTTCGTTATGTTTGATCTCTTTGAATCTGATCTCTTCTTTGGGTTCATCTTCTTCTTTGTTTGATCACGAGCCAATTGCTCGACGTTTTGATCATATTTTAACATAGCCAATTGCTCTTGTTTCCGATTCGTACACGTTCGGGGCCAATTGCTTCGTCGTTGTTCGTAGTTCTCTCTCTTAATTGATTCGTTGGTGTTTGTTTGGGCGTATAATTGATTCATTGGTGTTGGATTGAGAAGTCGCTCGCTGTTCATCGTTGATTGTTCTCTCTTACACCATTTTCTGTATTACACAACACACGATATTGGTTGTGTTACACATGATCTGCACGATGACCACTGAGACAACTGTTAACGCTATCCCTGTAGCAACAATCAATGACGCCGGTATTTTTTCTGATTACTATCTTCCTCTCAACACCAATGATGCTCAGTTAACTAATGGGTTTGGTTCATCTGTGACTCCTCATACGATTACATCTCTTGATCGTAAGGGTTTGACATTATCAGATTCGCAATGGAATCAGCTGGTTCAGATTTTGAAACCCGCATCTTCTGGTTCTTCATCATGTAGTTCTAGTATAGTTATCGATACCGGTGATTCTCATCATCTCACAGATTTTCTTAACACTTTGATTGACGTTGTTGATATTTCTCCGTGTCATGTCGGGTTACCCAATGGGACTGTGACCTTCGCAACTAAGCATGGAAAAGTATGTTTGGGTGGTTCAGTGACATTGTCCATTGTTCTCTATGTTCCCACCTTAACTAACACGTTGCTCTCGGTTGCTCGGTTACTTAAAGAAAAGTCTTGTATTGCGATATTTACAGACAAGTTTTGTTATGTGCAAGACCGTTATACGAGGATGCTGATTAGAGCAGGTGATGAATGTGATGGGGTTTACTACTTCTGATGGGCTATAGTGGGTCAAGCTAATTCAGTAGGCGTTCTTGGGAGTTGTGAGCTGTGGCATCGCCGTTTGGGGCATCCTTCTCTATCTATGTTTTCCCATTTGTCTCGTTTTATTGATGTTGGATCTAAGGATCAGTTTTCTTTGCCTTGTGACATTTTTGTTGTGGCCAAATAGCCTCACTTGAGTTATTCAGATAGCACTAATAAAGCTGGAACTATTTTTCATCTTATTCACTGCGATGTCTGGGGACCTTACAGTACTCCTTCTTCTTGTGGTGCTTCTTATTTTTTGACCATCGTGGATGATTACTCACGATCAGTTTGGGTGAGTTTGATGAGTGCTAAGAGTGAAGTTAATGTTCTTTTACGTAACTTTTGCGCCATGGTAACTCGTCAGTTTCAAATGAATGTTCGCATGATTCGAAGTGATAATGGGACTGAGTTTATGGGTCTGAAATCGTGGTTTGATACTCAAGGAATAGTTCATCAAATGTCATGTGTAGGTACACCACAACAGAATGGTCGCGTTGAGCGTAAACATCGTCACATCTTAGATGTTGCGCGTTCTTTGCGATTTCAGGTAGATTTGCCATTGGAATTTTGGGGAGGTTGTGTTCTCACTGCTTGTTACTTGATAAATCGCACTCCGTCGTTGGTTTTAGCTGGTAAAACGCCACACGGAGTCTTGTTTGATCAACCTCCTTCTTTCGATCATCTTCGCTTTTTTGGTTGCCTGTGTTACGCACATAAAGGCACATTGTTAACAAGAAGTTTGATGAACGAGCTTCTCGATGTGTGTTTCTTGGTTATCCCTATAATCAAAAGGGTTGGAGAGTTTATGATCTTGATAAACAGGAGTATTTTGTTTCTCGGAATGTCGTGTTTAATGAGGGCATCTTTCCTTTTGCCAAGTATTCTAAGTCCTCCAGTCCTTATCACCGGTGTCATCACCATCTCTTGTAGTTCTTGATACAGAGGATGCGTCTAACTCTACTAGGGCTACCGAAAATAGGGGGAGTTCTTCTCCGTTGTCGTCTTCTCCTTCGACGAGTCTTGCTATCGATTGTTCTGATACACCACTAGATATTCCTTCTTCTTCTCCTGAGATAGCTGTAGCAGTTTTGGATTCAGTAACAGGCAGTGTGTCAGACAGAACGAGCGCTATAAAGTACGATTAGTTGCTCTTGGCAATCGTCAGGAAGAGGGTATTGATTATGATGAGACTTTTGCTCTGGTGATTAAGATGACCATTGTTAGAACCTTTCTCAATGTGGCTGCCTCCCGTAATTGGGAATTTCATCAGATGGATATCCACAATGCGTTCTTACATGGTACTTTGGAAGAAGAAGTTTACATGAAACCCCCACCAGGATTTCTCACTTCCACCCCTAACAAGGTGTGTCATTTGAAAAAGTCTCTTTTTGGTTTGCGTTAGACTCCTCGTTGTTGGTTTGGTACTCTTCAGACTGCGCTTCTTGATTATGATTTCCGTCAATCGCAATCTGACTACTCGTTGTTCTCTCTTGTGAGAGGCTCTACGTAAATCTATCTTCTTGTATATGTTGATGATTTGGTCATTGGTGGAAATGACTCTGGTTCGCTATCAGCCTTTAAAGCTTATCTCAGCAGTCAGTTTTATATGAAAGATTTGGGCTCCCCTCGTTACTTCCTTGGTATTGAGATTGCTCGTAGTGCAGAAGGACTGTTTGTATGTCAACAAAAATATTGTCTGGATATTATTTCTGAGGCAGGACTCCTTGGTTGTCGCCCTACCGATATTTCCATTGCTCAAAATCATTGTCTTGCTCACTCCGTGGATGAACCATACGGCGATCCTTATCAATATCGTCTTATTGTTGGTAAGCTTATTTATCTCACTCTCACACGTCCTGAGCTGTCTTACTCGGTCCATATCTTGTCTCAGTTTATGCAAAAGCCGACTAATGCACATTGGGAAGCTGCACTTAAAGTCCTTCAATATCTGAAAGGGACGCCAGGTCAAAGGTTGCTGTATAAAGCCGGCACTGATTTGATTCTCACAGGCTATTGTGATGCTGATTGGGCAACTTGTCCTCTCATGCGTCGTTCTTTAACGGGCTATGACTTCTTTCTTGGCGATTCTCCTATTTCCTAGAAGATGAAGAAACAAGACACGGTCTCTTTGTCCTCAGCTGAGGCAGAATATCATTCGATGTCTTGGGCTACTAAAGAGGTAAAGTGGCTTAATACTCTTTTGGGATTCTTTGGTGTTGTGCAACCAGGGCCTATTCTTTTTCATTGTGGTAATAAAGCGGCCATGCATATCGCGAATAATCCTGTCTTCTATGAGCGAACCAAACACATTGAACTCGACTGTCACAATGTTCGTGACTCTATTCTTGAGGGGCTCCTTAAGCCGCAGTTTGTTCGCACTACAGACCAGGTCGCTGACATTTTCACAAAAACTTTGGAAAGTCTTCAATTTCGTTATTTACTTTTCAAGTTGGACATTTGTAATCTACATGCTCTAATTTGAGGGAGAGTGTTGAGATGGACTAGGTTAATGTATAGTAGGCCCAATATGAAATAGCTATATATGTTTATATCGTTAATATTAATTCACACAATTTTTTGCTCGTACTTTGACAAGAGGTCCCAAGCAATTTGAACATAAACCATTACCCAAAACAGTTGTACCCAAACTAGTACCAAGCAATTGATTTTTGAAATATCTAGCGACAGAGATAGAAAACTTGGACACCTACCTTTCTTGTGTTGAGAAATCCAAATGAGAGAAAGAGAGACAGTTAGTGACAGAATATATTTTTATCGTTTTTGGGTTTTGTGGAACTTTGATAAAACGCACTGTTTGTATGCGAAAGCCTCTCTGCCAGATAGAGTCTCTTGCATCGTCTTCTATCGTTCTTGACGTACAGGCAAGAGTTAGATAAAGACAAGATCCAAAGGTATTATCTGTTTGTTTTTACCGTCAAATAAATCCTCTTCTATTTGCATTTACATAGCAAAAATGAAAGTTTCAAATCATTTCTTCTTCCTCTTTGTTTCTTTATATCGTTTTGCAGTAAAATGAGCTCTACTTTTATACAAACATGGGATCACTTTATATGACTTTCGGAAACTTGTAAAGAACCCTCTCTTGGTTTTGTAACTGTTCAGTCAAAAGAATGTTTTCTTTCTAAGGTAAAAAGAATGCAAACAGAGTGCCTCCTTCAAGATGGAGCTCAAAGTCAATCGTGCTTTTCTGGATCACTGCTCTTCGTCAAGCGGTTTATCTCATCTTCTAGCTGCAACAATTTCATAAATGGTGATGATGATCGACGATGATGGATGGTATGTGATATCTTTACATGTCACATACCTGAGCGTTTGCTTTTTTCTGATTCTCAAGTTCCTCTTCAAGCTTCTGCACGCTGTAGCATTTGATACCATTAGAACAATCAATCATTTTTTCACTTTTGGAAATAACAAAAACAAACAATTTGGAAGATGGATAATGCTTGACTCGTGGGAGTATTAAAAAGCATCATCATTTTTCATTTTCTCACTTTTGGCAGTATTTTTTTCCTTGAAAAGATTTATGTTATTGTCTTAAGCTTGTAAAGTTATTTCATTACCTCTGCTCCAAAAACTGAACCTCAGACGACAGATCCGTCTCCGCTGCTATCTGTGAATTCAGAACTTAAGCCTCTTATTTCTTTCCTCATACAACTTCCTCTCTATGCAAATGTCATTAGCAAAATGAGAAGCAAAACGCAACCTGCCCGCCTTCTGTATTCACGACTGGATTCCTGTTTTCTGTACAAATCGACATCACAATCAGGAATCTCGTGAAACAGAGAAGATACAAAATCTGCTTGCTTACAGAAGAGAAAACTTACCAGCAGTTGGATCATAGAGTTGAATCAATCCAATTAATCTTTCCTGCCAAGCAAGCAGATAAAAATAGTAGAAGATGAAAATCCAAACAACATTTAAGAGTGGTTATGAACAAGAAGTGTTTTCAAATACCCTCTGGATTTCATTTTGGAGCAGGAGATTCTGTAACAATGGGAGGATTTGAGCGGCATTGCAAGACAAAGGATTCACAGGACTAGTAGGTATCCCAGAGGTCAGCACTTGGTCGTCTCTCAGTTTATCCTGAAGAAATTATAACTCTATCCAACTTCAGAGGGATTGCAATAAGGACCATACGAAATTATATTTCATCTAATCTAAAGATTACCGAGTTATCTGAAGCTAAATTTCGTTCAAGTGGCTCTTCTTCACCATCGCCAACCTTATCAAAAAGCTCGTAATCTTGAGGAATTTCGCCTAATCCAAGCAGAAAATCAATAAGACGAGACGATAATCGTACGAGCTTAATCCGATCAAAACCCTACGCAAACTTCTTTATACAGTAACCGCAATAACACACTGCAAGTTTCGGAACGCTTAAATCCAATTTCCAAGAAACAAAACTCCCAACTCTTTCTAGCAAATGTAAACGATACCGGAGAAAGAAAACAAACGATCTTAGCGAGAAATCGAACCTAGATTTTCTTCGGTTGACATTGCGAAACAGGAAGCCGGCGAGTCACGATCAGCGATACGGCATGGAGCGGTGAGAGCGCGACGGACTACGCTACGAGAGACGGAGAGCGAAGTGGAAGAAGCGGAGGAGGAGATTCCGTTTACGAACGGAGCAATCGATTTCTTCGACTTGTGAAAGTGAAAGATCGGAAACTTGGGAGACTGGAAAAGTTTGTTAGTCGCCGACTTGAAAAGTTTCTAATGATTTTCAACTTCCTTTAATTGGGTTTTTAGCGGACTTCAAATCCAAATTTCAATTGGATTTGTTGGATCAAACTGCGTTAATCTTCTCAAACACTAAAAATTCACAACAAAAATACTACTCTTTAGAAATCTAACAAATATTACCAATTTGTACTATGAAAAGACCTCTTAAATCTTTACGATTTACTTTGTTATTGAAAATTGAGTTTTTTTTTATATAACAATTGTTATTAAAATAATAAAAAACAAAAAACAAAAATTTACAGCACTAAACCATAAATATAATATTTAGAAACGATTGTCATTAGCAAATGTTGAAGGAAGCTTGGAGTTTAGAGATTTACATAATTTTATTCAAACATGGCAAAATAAGTTTGGCGTATTCTAACAAATCTAGCATCGTTGTTAACTCTATTAAATAAGGTTCGTCACCATAACTCATCCATGTTTTTGCAATTGATGGTTGGAGGATAAACATCATATGGTTGGAAATCGATTCATGAACAAGGATTACAATACAGCTGGGAATGGGATGAAGCTAAGATAGATAGTGTTTTAACAGAAGAGGATGCACAACTTGCAAAGCAGATTTTGTTGTCTAAATATGCATCACATGATATATATATTTGGCCGTATTATTCAGAATATAAGAGAAAAATTGAACCTCTTAGTGAGTATGTAGATCTGAAAATGGAGATTTGAAAGTTCAAAATCATCTCGAAGATACAACATTTCTTTTCGCGAGCCATCTCCCGTGCCCTCCCCACATCAGAACGTTTAAGAACAAGAAGCATTAACATTAACCCAGAGTGTCAAGAGGTGTTGTTCAGCAGAGGAGTCTATCAACCATGTGCTCTTTAAATATCAGCATACCCTAGCAATTTGGAGATGTTCAAATATACATTAGTTCGATAATCCATCTGAAGACTTGGAGGAAAACATTTGTACGTTGTTACGGATAAAGGATACAAAGAAGATCCTATGGCATATGCGTTTACTTTCGTTTTGGATAGTTTAGATGATTTGGAATCCATAAAATAATTTATCTTAAAAACAACATGTTCATTCCAATGAGGACGTTGACGATATGAGGTATTAATGGAATGGATTGCAGTTCAGATGAATTTGGAATCACACATAGTGAGAGATTCGGTGAATGATGAGATGAGAAATAGTCAATGGGAGCCTCCACCACTGAATTGGGTTAAATGTAACTTCGATAGTAACTATATTAAGGGATCATAATGGCCATCATATTATGTCGAGTAATGCAAAATTGAAACATGTTCAATCATCATTACAAGCAGAAGCTTTGGGTTTACTTCACGCTCTCCAAATTGTTTGGACACAAAGGTGGCGATGTGTTTGGTTTGAGGGAGATAATGCTGAAAAAACAAAGTTGGATAACAATGGAGATTATAGCACCGAAATTGGAAATGGTCTCTATGATATATGATGATGGACTTCAAAGTTTCTCCAACGTTCTTTGGATCATGTAAATCGTGAACGGAATCAAGCTGCATATTTGTTATCAAAGAATGCCTATGAATCTGATTTGTTGTATTCACGTTTTAGAATCCCTCCCAAATGGCTGATGAACTCATTGTATTTTTTATTCACAGTTTGATCAATAAACAGATGTATATATATATATATATATATATATATATATATATATATATATATATTCTCGTGCAGTTTCTCTTATGCCGTTTAATCCTTAGAAAATTTGGGCCAATCATCTCCGGTTCTAAACAATCGTTTCCCTCCTTTTGTCAATGATGTCCAAGTCAATGGATCCTTCAAGTTTGATCATGAGAAATTACGAGATGATTTTTGGGTATCGATTTCAATTTTGTTTCAATCCAATTGCAGTATGTATGTTTCTACTTGTTAACTCAATTGATCGCACAATTTTCGGGTTCTTGAAATTAATTACTTGGGTCTAATGCGGGTTTAGTGCAGAAACGGAAGATCCAAGACCAATACTCGGAAGATTAGAGAAGTTGTTGGAGACATAGTAAGCAAAGTCTTGTTTAGAAAGCTTTGAAAAGCAAAAGATGAATGAATAATAATAGTGTTTTTATCTCTTTTCTCATCAAATCAAATTAATGGAAAGTGAAAATAAATATGTCTTCTTATTCTTTCTTATCGAACAAGGATTGTTAAACTATTTTTTTTTGTATATAGAAAATAAACATACTTAACTAATTTTAGTTAAATTAGAAATTTATATATCATTCGGGATATTATAAAATTCGGTTCGAATTCAGTTCGAAGAATTTTGATTTGATTTGGTAAAATACTATTCGGTTTGGTAATTTTCTTCAACCCTATGTCTAAAGGTATATAAGTTTATGTGGAGTTTGACAAAATAAAAAGAGTTTCTTTTCCTATAAAAATCACCAAAAAATAGTGTGTTATGTTATAAATGGAATGATTTTTTAGTATTTTATCTTTACCGACTTAAGTAAGTCGGTAAACTTACTTGTAGTATTTTAATAATTTCTTCATGCTCAATTCCTAATGAAACCTCCATATATAGTGGTTTAGTTTCTCACGTTTGTGAGATAAGAAAAAAAAGTAATAAAAGCTTTATCTTCTCATTTTCTATATTTATCTTCTTCTCTCTCTCGTCTCACTCATAAATACAAACATATATTCAAACACATAATATTATAATACGTACACTATATATATAACATATATTCATATATAAGATATATATCTCACTATTATATTTATAATTTATAACACGTTATCAGCACGAGCATCTCTATATCCGTTTCATACCAAAAAGGATGATGTTTAATTTATGTTTATACAATTTAAATTTAAATCTATGTATTATTTACGGAGTGGTAGGTTTGCCTCCTCTTTGATTTTATAGTAGGTTATGCCTGCTAATTATTTATGAAAAGACATATAATAGGCTATGTCTTTTCCGGATTAATCGTATTTATGGTAGGCGCTGCCTCCTCGATCAAATTAAAATTGTGTCTCCATAATCTTATGGTAGGCTCTGCTCTGCCTCTTTGATTATGTGGAAGACTATACCTATTAATTTATTATTTTCTTTAATCATTATTGCAAAATTATATGGATGGCTTTGCCTCCTCAAATATTTATTTAAATTATGTTAATTTTTTTTTTAATTTTTATCATATTTATTTGAATTTAAATATTAAAAGAAATTTTTTTTGTTATGAGAATTTATGAGGCACATGTCAATATAATATTGGACGAGTGCAAACGCTCCAGAAGAACGAGACGCTCTTGAAAAGCGAAATGCTCCAGAAAAGCATATGGCAGAGACATGCTTGTGTGTAATCGTACATACAGAAAATAAAGATGACAAAAATGTATAGTAAACCTGAAGTTTACTAAATTGGTTAAAATATAACCGGTTAGGCCATCCCGGTAGAACAATGATATTAAGGATCATTGAAAATTTATGTGAAAATCAAAAGTTTTTCACTTAGCATGTCTTAAACAAAAATATGACTATCATGAAGAGATTGATGAATAAATCACCATTTTTGGTAGAAAGAGCTAATTGGCTATAATGATAGATTTCTTTAATCCCCAAATTACACCCCGAGTATAACTGATTTAAAAGAGATTCGGTTCACATAAATGGGCCAGAAGATCCATTATCTTTAAAAGGAGTATTATGAGTTACATATAAATGTTAAAAGGATTCTAAAATAAATACATGATCCAAAAATGGATATGTTTTGATCCTAGAATGGGATTAAGTACAAGATGAATGAACTAGAAGAGTTATCATCTCGAGGGGGAGAATTAAAGAATCTCAAATCGACAAGTAAATTGATACATCGACAACTAAGTTGATAATTTTATTTTAAAATGATCTGTTTACATAAATGATAACATCGATTACATAAAATATTATTGCATAAAAAAGTAAACCCATATTTATGATAAATTCTTCGGGAGTAAATTCTCCAACGAATAGACCATAAATAAGAATAAAAATTACACCGATAATAAAAATAAAAAACCAGCGAAATATTTTTCTTATAAAATAAAAACTAAACAATTTTTTTTTGTGAAAAGTGTTTGAGTGATTTGAAAGTGTGAAGTATGAGTGTATTTATAGACTAAAAATACTGTTCATAGCCGTTTGAAAAGTAGAAATTTTTGAAAAAAAAAAATTCTTTGTGACCGTTGGTGCTAAAAGAATTAAAATAAAAATCAATCTGAAAATTTTAAAGAGTAATCAGATAAAATATTTATATACAGGTGATATTGATATTTTTGGTTAGCTTATATCCCAAAATTTGATCAATTTTGGTGATTTTGCATTTCAAAATTTATTACTTACTGTATGTCGAGATATAGAACATAAATAATATTATATTCACATTCAAAATGAGCAGAACGAATTATTTATAAAGCAAGTCCAAGGGATTGCAAAGGCTAATTATGGTGAAATTTAATCTCTATGATTTGGCATAGAACATGCAGTCGTGCATGTAGTATAATAAGCCATCAATCGAAGATGTGTTTACTGTAAGATTTGCAATCATCATTCTCATGAGAATTTTCTGTGGGAAAATTGTTGAATAATTGATATCTTTGAACAAGTTGATGTGAATTTAAAATTTAAAAGGTTCAAAGGATCACTATTCAAAAATATGTTGCAAATAAAAAAAATTGCTGATGCATGAGATTTCAATAAAAGAATTATCATAAATCCTCATAAATATGAACTTGAAAGTTCATAAGATAATTTATCTAAGAGAAAAGTGAAATTTCATATTCCAGCTGAAAAATGCTCCAATAAGAATAAATTTCTCTGAAGGAGAATCTACTAAGTCTATTGCACGTAAAAGACGTGATAGACTAATTTGGTTCCAAAGATAAAGAAAATCCTCAAAAAGTAAAAGGAGCAAATAATTATTCAAAAAGAGGATTAAACTCCTGAAGGGGAGTACATAGACCGTTTACATGGTTAATAATGAAATCAAGTACCTGAATAAAATCAATGAGAATGATAAAGAGATCTCGATTAACCATGTCATTACGGAAAAAGATGGAAACAATGATAAAATAAGTGTCGACAATAAATGATATAGCACGCGGTATAATTAATGAGGATCATGAAACCCTGCTCTGTGGATAAGCGTAGAGAGAATAATTATTGGCCAATAAATGAAAAAGAGGCAATCAAATTTGTATGAAACTTGTTTGAAGAACGAGAAGTTTTTGGACCAGCAGTCCAAACATCATAAAGTTTTGTCCATGAAAGACAATGGACAAAACGACTTGAATTTCGCCTCATGGGAAAATCACTAAAGGATTTGATCCCTGAAAGATTTATGATATCATAATTATGTTCTCGGGAATTCTAGATATTCGATCGAAATAAGGAAAATATGTTGCATAATCATGAAAGAAAATATTAACCAATATACCCATGCATATTTATTGCATGCTTTTGTTAAATGCTTTCTATGGTGATATATGCTAAACTTATGTTTCTAATTAATTAATGCATCTTTTATTGTGATAAGCGTGACACCAGAAGATGTCACAATTTGAGATCAAAGACAAAGATATATGTCTGGCAGACAGTGCGACAACGCACACAATACTTAAAGATAAAAAGTATTTCTCCGATCTCAAATTAATTAAAAAATCTCCGCTAGAAGCGTGAGTACTATACATGGTGATGCAAAGACTATTATGGGCTCCGGAAGAGTCAGATTTTTAATGCCAAGGGGAATAAAGTTTGAAATAAATGATGTATTATATTTCCCCGATTCATACAGAAACTTATTAAGTTTCAAGGATATCCGAAGAAATGGGTACCATGTCGAAAGTATGAATAAGAATGGCACTAAATATCTTTGCATTACATCGGAGAGGAAGCATACATTGGAATAGTTACCAATGATGCCCTCCGGATTATATTTCACAAAAAATAATTATGACTGAATCATATGTTACAGTAAACCAGAAGTTTACTAGTACATTTAAAATCTGGCATGAAAGGTTAGGACATCCAGGATCAGTCATGATGAAAATAATTGTGCAAAATTCGAATGGCCACCCATTGAAAAACCAGAAGATTTTTCAATCGGGAGTTTTCATGTAAGGCATGTTCTCAAGGAAAACTCATAGCGAGGCCGTCTCCAGCCAAAGTTGGGAATGAATCCTCTGTATTCCTAGAGAGAATACATGGTGATATATGTGGACCGAATCATCCACCGTACGAGCCATTTTGATATTTTATGGTATTAATTGATGCATCTATTAGATGGTCACATGTGTGTCTATTGACAACACGAAATACGGCTTTCTCAAGATTCATTGTCCAAATAATCAGGTTGAAAGTACAATTCTCTGATTATGCCATAAATAAAGCCAGACTTGACAATGCTGACCATTAATATTGAGAACCAAGCTCCCAATATTTGTATGGGGATATGCTATATTGCATGCGGCAGCATTGGTCCAGGTAAGACCAAGTGCACATAATAAATATTTCCCATTACAATTGGCATCTGGCCAAAAGCCAAATATATCACATCTCTGAGTTTTTGGGTGTGCGGTCTATGTTCCGATAGCGCCACCGCAAGGAACAAAAATAAAGTCACAATGGAGATTGGGAATATATATCGGTATACGTCACCAAGTATAATTCGGTATCTTGAATCGGTAACTGGGGATATATTTGCCATTTTGACGAAAGTGAATTTTCCGCGTTAGGGGGAAGAATTAAACAAATGCCAAAAGATATTTCTTGGTATACACCATCTTTGGTATATCTTGATCCCCCTAAAAACGCGAGGTGAAAATTCAGAAAAATTGTACACTTGCAGAATATGGCAAACCAGTTACCTGATGCGTTCACAGATATGAAAAGAGTCACAAAGTTATATCCTGTGGGAGTGTAAATCCACACAACTGAATTTTTTAAGACTTTTTAGAAGGATCTGAAACTTCTGAGATTAAAATCACAAACATGAAGATCCAAAGATGGTTTTTATTAAGTTGTTTTGAAAGTTTTTCGTATGAGAGCAAAAGTACAAAGTTTATACTAGGTAAAATTGCGGATCCCCTTTTCAGAGGGTGTACATGAGTATATATACAAGCCAAAGTCGGCCAAACCTATTCCTAAGAGATAAGGAAGATTTCCTGTTTCTTCGGGTGTTTTCTTTCTTAAGTCGGTTCGGCCTGCTGGGCTTCTTGTCCAGGTTCGGTCCACTTCTGCTTGTGGGCTTGTCGTGAATTCCTTGTTGTCTTGGGCCTGGCTTGGTTTCGTCGAACCCATCACCTTCGGCTCGGGTCCACTTGGCTTGACTCTGGTTCGGTTCGAGATTCCCACAACTAAGAATCGATGGTCTGCCTTGGGTTATTCGATACATCTGTTCCATTATGGGTCGGGATATCCGAACCCATGTGTCGTCACGGGTCTGGGTACCTGACCCATGTATTATTACGGGTCGGGGTACCCGACCCATGTGTTGTTACGGGTCAGGGTACCCGAATCCCATGTATCGTTACAGGTCGGGGTACCCGACCCTTGTGTGTTGCGGGTCGGGATACCCGACCCGTGTGTTGTTACGGGTCGGGGTACCCAACCCATGTATCCTTACGGGTCGGGGTATCCGAACCCATGTGTTGTCACGGGTCGGGGTATCTGACCAAAGTATCGTTATGGGTCGGGGTATCCAACCCATGTATCGTTGCGGATCGAGGTACCCGACCCGTGTGTGTTGTTACGGGTCGGGGTACCCAACCCATGTATCGTTGCGGATCAGGATACCCGACCCGTGTGTGTTGTTATGGGTCGGGGTACCCAATCCATTCTGCTTAGCCACGGGTCGTGGTACCCGTTATGAGAATCCAAACCGCTGATTTTTCTTCTATACTTAATCATTTTGAATCGTTGATCCTCAGCATGTGGAAATTGACCCCAACATATCCTTGTTGCTAACGCTCCATCAAGAATTAATGTTCCTAAATAACATACTGATAAGAGTAGAATAAATGAACCGATGGTTCAATTGAAACACGAGAGACCAATGAGATCTAAAGATAAAAATCCGAAAGAAAAAAAGATTGGGAGAAAAGGTTCTAGAAGAACCATATAAAGATATATGTCCAGAAGACATATATGAAAAGGTTCCAGGAGAACCAGATAAATAGATTCATCCAAAAGACGAACATGATACATAAAATATGAGATTTCCATTAGTTTCGCCCAAATTAGAAAATTATGGGCTAGAAGTGAAATAGATGATACAAATGGAATGTTTTCTTTTCTTTATCTAAAGAGATCGATTATAGAGATAATGTTTTTCAGGGGGAAAAATATGATGATGAGCGTGGTTGTACTCTTTTTCCCTTATCATAGTTTTTGTCCCATTGGGTTTTTCCATGACAAGGTTTTTAACGATGCAGCAAACAAGCAAAAGATAGACATCTAAAAGGGAATGATAAATATCTATCGCTCTTCCAAAAGATTTGTCATACATTGATAAGGTCAAGACAAGCAAGGAAGATGATCGAGGTGAATCATTTGCGAGATCAATGAATAAGATTTTATTCGACGGGAAGATTGCGTCATCTACGCAATTTATAAAGAGAAGATAATATCCGTTATTTTCAGGGGGAGACTGCACTCTTTTTCTCTTACATGATTTTTGTTCCAAATGAATTTTTCTATGACGAAATTTTTAACGAGACAGTACACAATAAATTATTGGTGATTGATAATCAAGGGGAGTGTTATAAATGGAATGATTATCCATTTAATATTTTAGTATTTTATCTTTGCCGACTTACTTAAGTCGTAAATTTACTTGTAATATTTTAATAATTTCTTCATGCTCAATTATTGTTCTGCCGACCTAATGAAACTTCTATATATAGTGGTTTAGTTTCTCACGTCTGTGAGATAAGAAAAGAGAAATAATAAAAGTTTTATCTTCTCATTCTCTACTTTTATCTTCTTTTCTCTCTCGTCTCACTCATAAATACAAACACATATTCAAACACATAATATTATAATATGTACACACATATATATGTATATATATAACATATATTCATATATAATATACATATCTCACTATTATATTTATAATTTATAACATGTTATTATTTTTTTGGTATAAATTTTTGTCTAAAACCAAACCGAATTGAACCCAAACCAAAATAAAATTCGGTCCCAAATAGGTCTATTTTTTAAAATTCAAAAACCTGAAAACTGAATAACCTGAAGTGACTCGAACCAAATAACTGAACACCCACCCATATCTAAACGTGTGTTGATCCAACTCATGCAAAGTTTGTGGCTATTCATTTGCCTTCAGTTAAAGGAATGTAGTTTCCTTTCTAGAATATTATTAAGGGAAATTGGACTCTATAATAAGAATTGAGTATAAAATTAGAGAAATTGCACTCTATATTAATCTTTACACCTATAATTAACTATCTAACATCATATAAAATAAAATATAGTAACTAGCATTTAGCCCACTTAAAATTTCGATTTTATCCTTAATGAAAAACAACAAAGACTCATAAAAAGAAAAACCCTAATTCATCACCTCTTCTTTTTCTTCTTCCATCGTTTCTTCTTCTTCTTCTTCCATAGCTTCTGAGTTTTTTCTTCCTCCATTGTTTGTTTCTTCTTCTTCTTCTTCCTCTTCCATCGTTTCTTCTTCTTCCTCCATCGTTTATTTCTTCTTCCTCTTCTTCTTCTTCGTCTGACACAAGCATCATAATCAATTTCGTCTCTCTCTGGTGATCCACAAAACCAACTCTCAATCATTTTGTCTTATCTCGTTGTCATGGATCGAAAATCTCCAATCGTGGATTAAGATGGAAATTGATATAGTTAACTATGTTCGGAAATTAATAGGTAACTATGTTTCTAATAATAGTTAACTATGTATGTTATTTTTTCCATTATGCAAACTATAATAGGTAACTACGTTCTGAACGTAGTTAACTATGTTTGTTTAAATAAGTAACTATTACAACAATATTTTCATGTAGTCAACTATGTCATGAAATTAGATAACCATGCTCTGAAAATAGTTAACTATGTTTTTAAATTGGTAACTATTTTCTGAAAATAGTTAACTATGTTTTTAGATAGTTACAAATAATGTGATGTAGTTAACTATGTTATGAGATTAATTGAATAGGTAGTTTCGATGAAAATAGTTAACTATGTTTTTAGATAGTTACAAATAATGTGATATAGTTAACTATATTCTGAGATCAATTGAATAGGTAGTTTCGAAAATAGTTATCTATGTTATTAAATAGTCAATATTTGTTTTTTTTTGTCATCTTCTGATTCTCTTTTTTCAGATCTACTTTTTGCATAGATAAAACTGTAGGAGCAATTTTTTCAGAGATAGATCAAGAGAAGATTTTTATGGATTTCTTTTATTTACTTATTACCTAAAACATATCTACATGGTTAATTTCGTCCAGTTTTGTTTCTCTCTACTATTTACCTAATTCCGAAAATGGAACTGCTACCTTCCCAAATTATCTCTCTCAAAAGTAATATTCAGCTAATTAACCCATAAAATTAAGCCTCTAACATATCAAAATCTGAAATTTAGTAAGTAACATTTTCATTTTGTGAATTCTCGATTATACCCTCAACTTATTCTGAAAACATAATAGCTAACTATACACTAAATAGCTAATATAGATGTAGCTAATTATATTTCTAACTATACACCCACATTATAGCTTACTATACACTAATATAGTTGATTATATTTACATGTAGTTTACCTATATTTCAAAAGTATTTAGCTAAACATTCATGTAGTTGATATATATACATATAGTTAACTATATTTTTAACTATATACCCACATTATAGCTAACTATACATTAATATAGTTGTTATATTTATATGTAGTTACCTATATTTCTATTAAAAATGCATGTAGACGTAAATAACTCTTTATATATCTAGTATAAGTAAACTTTATAGTTAAATATATATAAAGCAAATTATATATCCACATAGTTGATTTATATTGACAAATAGTAACTATGTTTGTTGAAATAAGTAACTATTACAACAACATTTTTATGTAGTCAACTATGTTCTGAAATCAGTAGAGTAGATAATTATGCTATGAATATAGTTAACTATGTTTTTAAATAAGTAGCTATTTTTTGAAAATAGGTAACTATGTTTAGATAGTTACATAAATATTGCGATGTAGTTAACTACGTTATGAGATCAATAGAATATGTAACTATGTTCCGAAAATAGCCAATGTAGTGACAATTTCGTCAAAATTTTCTTCTCTTTACTAGTTATCTAAATTTTTTTTTTTACATGTTACTTTCTAAGTTTTCTCTCATAAATGGGTTATTCTACTAATTAACCCTATTATTACCCTCTTTCTTTTTTCAATTACTTGCATAGGAGTTTCATACGTGGATCATGACAAGAAAAAATCAGCTGATACTGGAATAAAAGAACAACAACACGCTTTACACGTACATAGACACGTGAATCAAATGTGGGAAGTGGGAACTATATGTCTAAAGCATTTTTTTTCTTCTGGAATCAGTTAGCGTTAACAAATAGAGGATCCCTTTTATATAAACTTTGGGAATACATCCTCCTTCGATTTGTATATGATATACGTTGGGTTTTATAGTTTTTAGCTATGATTTAAAAGTTTTTATTTAATGTTTTAAATGGCTTTAAGTGTTTTTGGAGTTTTTAGTGTCTTTAAAGATTATTTACACAAAGTGGATCAAAACTGACAAAAAAGCAAAAAAAACCAGTTTATGAACAGTTCTGAAGCATCAGAAATTTGAGATTCGTTTAAGACCTTAAACTTATTGGATTGAGCTTAAATTTAGACACAGGATATCTAAGGGAGTTACCTTTCATCTCAAATTTGTCTCAAGTCATTTTAATCAACTTTGAAGAGTTATGCAAGTTTTCCTAAAGTCTGTCCGACCATATCTTCACATGCGGCCAAAGGGATTCGACCCCCGGGAAACAAGCCATCACCCACGGTGGCGAGGATCTGAGGTTTCGGAAAACAACCCCTTTCCCACGATCACGAGCCTCTTGATCGCGGCTCACCTTCTGCACGGTCCCAAGGCTCCAAAACAAGTCCAAACAAGCTCAAACTTGTCAAAACCGAAGAGAACAAGCCTAAAAAAATCTAGAAGCTTCCTAAGACCTATAAATACACTTATTCATTATTATTTTAGGACATCCACGACACAGTCACCATCACACAAAATGCATAGAGTTTTCAGAGTTTTTTTTTTTAGGGAGAAAGATCATTCTCTTTGTAACTATTGAAGAGATCTTTAAACCCTTATGCTTTTACTTAATCTAATAATACAATTCTTATTCTCTTCTCCTATGTCGAATTACATGAGCATGATTGAGTAGTTTTTTAGTTGGATTTAAGGGATATTCAAAGGGGATTCATGGATTGGTGAAGTTATGTTGTTAGATTAGGTTTAATTCTCTTAGAAGTTCTTCATTCTAGATTTATACGTATTGTTTATTGCTAGAGTAGATAATTAGCAACTGATTTTATATTTATTAACCAACCAAAAGTGCTGATTTATCTCTTGAAGACGAGCATGACGTTACAAGCTGCAAGACTTGACTTATAGAGTATTTGTGAACGTTAATCAAACTTGAACGATTATTGCATTTTATATGCTTGATTACTTACAAGAGTTGAGTAATTATGTTGTTTAGACATATGTGATTAACACTGCAAGAGTAGGTTAATTATTCATTAGTGATTTGAGTTTGAGAACTGCATCTAATCGAAATCTTTAGTTTGATTTACCTTAGTAAAACAGTCCATGATCCATGAAGAATTCTATGATGTCCAACACTTGTTTTATTGATTTTAACACGTTTCTAATTGCTTTTTCTTTGGTTACCAATTCTGATTTTTTTTTTGGATGACAACACCCTTTATTATTTTGTCTTACCTTCATTTGAATCCAATAGATTTGTAGTGCATCTTTCAGTTTTCAGTGGATCGACTCCTAAATACTATTGTGTTTTGTGTGTACTTGCAGTGTTATTCAGGATTTTAAAGCCTGAACACGTGAGTATATCTCCTCCCTTGACTCCTATGTGGTTTCCATCTTTTCTTAATGTCTTATTCTTTGTTCTTTTTCAATTCAACGTTGTTTTCTCATTCATCATCATCATCATTCATCATCATCATCATCATCATCATCATCATCATCATCATCATCATCATCATCATCATCATCATCATCATCATCATCATCATCATGGCCTCCTTAGTTGTGAATCCAATCTTCCACTCAAAGAAGCATATCGCTTTAGACTATCACTTTGTCTCTCAACGAGTACAAAGTGGACAATGTTTCCCATGTCACCTTCGCATATCAACTAGTAGACAAATTTACCAAATCATTATCCCGTGCTCGATTCAAATCACTTTCAGTAAAGATCGGCTTTGCTTTCAGACGTTTGTATTGAGGGAGTGTCATAGAATATGGCAAGTACATATTAGAGATTACGTAATTATACTCAGTTAACTCCTCGTGTATTACCTTCCCTCTTATGTACCTTGATATCGGTGTATATAAATAGAGTTCTTCCATTTAATAATATTTTCAATTCTCGTAAACATAATACTCCTCCACATGTTGAGGAAGAATGTATGGAAGAAAAAGCAAAAAAAAATTGCATTTACGACTTCGAGTTTTATGGGTGCCTAAGTGATTCCCGCCACTTTATATTGCAGAAAAACTCGAGTCGTGTCTCTCACCATCACTGCAAGAAACAATAAGATTTACACGAGACTTGATTCGTGCCTTTTCATTCCTCCTCCTCATGTATTCAAGATATCACGTGCCATTATTAAGTTTTGGGAGACGCGTTCATCGGAGTTGTGCCTCAACTTGCGTACATGTACTCTTATCATTATACCCTCGGTACAAAAAAAGAAGGCTATAACGTCGAAGATTAGCATCGAATTTGCTTTGACGTTATTTAGCACAAAAGAATTCATTGGAGGAGTGGTTTAGGTTCGAGCGCAGCGGCTGTGACAGTTAATGAAATATTACATTTGACCATGGACAAGCTGCTAAGCATGTTTATGAGAGGTTCAATTATTTCATATGGAATTTCAAATGCAAATTTGAAGCCTCAAGATCTAGCTCACGTTCATATTTTTTTCAGTTGGTCACAAGTTATAAATGTAGATCGAAATACAGAGAGATCTCAAAACAAGATATGTTTTAATGATGAACAATGCTCGAACTCTAAGAACGTAAATATGATTAGGATAAAAGTAATTTTCTTCTGATCGCCAAGCTTCTTTTTATACTCCTTCGCAGAGCTCAATGACCACTTATTTCGGATTCATGTACGCTACTTGACCCTTTCAATCTCGGGATGTTCTTAACACATTAAACAAAAAAAATTGATTGCTTCAGCTCGACTAGCTCGTAGCTCGAAACAAACTTGTTTATTTGGTGGAACCGAGTCATGATGGGCTTAGTTGATTTGTGAATCTGAGTTGGAAGCTGATTCGTTATCTTTTTGTGATGAGCTTTTATATGGGTTGGGTATAGCGTCAAACCCAACTACAACAGTTATTAGAATAATGAGCAATATGTGCTACAATTTTAATTTCCTTTTGTCTTTTTTTGTTTATCTAAAAATTTAACCAATTCATGTTGAGTTTGTTATATTTGCGTGTATTTCGCTTGTTTGACTCGTTCACCGTTGTAAAAATTCGGAACCATATGCTTAGACTGACACAAATTATGGCATCAACCGAGGATTGAAGAACTATTGTCATCAAAGTACACATTAACAAAGTGGATAGACAAAAGCACAAAGAGGAGAGAGAGAGAGAGAGCTCGTCTTCACGCCTCTCTCTTTTCCCGGCAATTCACTTTACATTTCTGTCGAAGCAAAACCCAACCCCTCTCTTCTATTCTCTTCATGTGACCTTTCCCATTTCATCCCTCCATGCATCACTCCTCCGCCGCCGTCTCCGGCGAACTTATCAAACCACCTCCCTCAACCGCTCCCCTCCAACCGCTTCTTGACCTCATCACAAACGTCCTCTCTCTCCTCCTCCTCTCTTCCCTCACCGTCCGTTCCTTCATCGGGAAGTGGCAGATCCTCCGCTCCAAACTCTTCTCCCTCCACTCCTCTCTCTCCTCCTTGTCCGAATCTCCTCACTGGTCTCAAAATCCTCTCCTCCACACTCTCCTCCCTTCTCTCCTCTCCAATCTCCAACGCCTTAACTCTCTCTCCCAGCAATGCTCCTCCGCTTCTTTCTCCGGCGGCAAACTCCTCATGCAAAGCGACCTCGACATCGCTTCCTCCTCTCTCTCAACTCACATCAGTGACCTCGACCTTCTCCTCAGATCTGGTGTTCTCCATCAAAACGCCATCGTTTTATCCCTCCCTGCTCCTACCTCCGACAAAGACGACATTGCTTTCTTCATCAGAGATCTCTTCACTCGGCTCCAAATCGGCGGCGCCGAGTTCAAGAAGAAATCACTGGAGTCTCTCCTTCAGCTTCTCACTGATAGCGAGAAATCCGCAAGAATCGTAGCTAAAGAAGGTAATGTCGGTTACTTGGTCACTCTCCTCGACCTCCACCACCATCCTCTGATTCGCGAACATGCTCTCGCCGCCGTCTCGTTGCTTACTTCTTCAAGCGTCGATTCGAGAAAGACGGTGTTCGAAGAAGGAGGATTAGGTCCTCTGTTACGATTACTCGAAACAGGATCTCCGCCTCTAAAGACTAGAGCCGCCGTGGCGATTGAAGCCATAACCGCCGATCCGGAAACCGCGTGGGCTATCTCAGCCTACGGTGGCGTAACCACTCTAATCGAAGCTTGTAGATCGGGATCTCTACAAGTACAAGAACATACCGCCGGTGCTATAAGCAATATCGCCGCCGTGGAAGATATAAGGACGATGCTCGCGGATGAAGGAGCCGTATCGGTTCTTCTCCCTCTCGTAATCTCCGGTTCATCGTCGTTACAGGAAAAGGCGGCGAACTTCATCTCCTTAGTCTCATCTTCCGGTGAGTATTTCCGAGATTTGATTGTTAGAGAGAGGGGATTGCAGATTCTGACTCATTTGGTTCAGGATTCGTCGAATCCCGATACGATTGAGCACTCTTTGCTTGCTCTTACTCAATTATCCGCCATGGATTCAATCGCTAGGGTTCTATCGTCATCGACGCCATTCATTATCCAATTGGGGGAATTGGTAAAGCACGGAAACGTCATCCTACAACAGATTTCAGCTTCTCTCCTAGCCAAATTATCAATCAGCGACGGTAACAAACGAGCAATCGCCGATTGTTTAGGCTCGTTGATAAGGCTCATGGAGTCGCCAAAACCGGCGGGGTTACAAGAGGCGGCGACGGAAGCGGCGAAGTCCTTGCTCACCGTCAGGTCAAATCGGAAAGAGCTGATAAGGGACGAGAAGAGCGTGATTCGATTGGTGCAAATGCTGGATCCGAGGAACGAGAGGATGCCTGCTAAAGAGCTTCCGGTGATGGTGGTGGCAGCGATTCTCTCAGGAGGAAACAATGCGGCGAGGACGAAATTGGTGAGCTTAGGAGCTGATCGTCATCTTCAATCTCTGGATGAGATGGAAGTTTCAGGCGCCAAGAAAACGCTACAGAGGCTCGCCGCCGGTAATCGGCTAAAGAGCATCTTCGCCAGAGCATGGAAGGATCACTAAAGGTGCGTTTTCCCTAGATGGGCAATTCCGTAATTTCACATCAAAATCACGGGTCTCAGAAAAGGACGAAAAAGTCTAAATTGCCCCTCAGATACGAGTGTGGGACCAGAATTCCATGTCCACAAACTTTTTCTTAATATATTAAAATTGATTAGGAATACAGATGGGTTCGATATTTGCATAATTTAAGGGTCCCTTTGAAACGTGGCCTCGATAAGTTTGCATTTTCGTTGATACCACTTAACATGTTTAACTATAAATTGGCGACATTCATTGAGCTGACACTGACATGCATTATTTATTCGTTTAGTTTTTCTGTTTATCTTGCATTTTATTTTGGATTTAGAGACTCGGACTGATCCTAAAATTCAATCTATGTTAGTCAAAACCACATTTATTTATTTATTTATTAATTATGGAACGAAACTAGTTAAGCTCATATCATGTGGAGTCTTTGGTCAGTTGGTTCAATGTATTGGGTGTAAAATTGGGTTTAATGGGAAATGTAAAAGGGGTAATAAATGTCTTAAATTACAGGTAATAATAAGGATGCAGCAGTGGAAGACCTGGAAAGTGTGCCTTCTACTTTTGACCAAAAGCAAAGATTCCGATTACTGATACTATACACACACACTCACATCAACCAGCGATTGTTTTTTTTTCTAAATATGAAAATCCTAATATTATTATCAAAGTCATGGATGCAGGTTTTATCGAGTATCCTCCTGCTTTTTTTGCTATTTTTTTTTAGTTTATCCTTGAAAATGGTCTCGCGTATGAGGTCCTGAGTGGGATAATTAGGGTGGAGAGTTTTTTGTTTTTCCACATGTATTGTGTGATTATATATGTAAATCAGTCAATGACTCTTGAGTTGTACGAGTTCTAAGTGTTGTAACTGGCTATTTTATGTGCCTATAAGGGTGCCGATTTTTCTGTCTTTATATTTTGAGTTGTATACCCATATCTACTATTATTAGGAGGTCATTCTTTAACCTGTTGAAAGTTGGGACCTAGAATTACTATAATATTTTTAATGAAAATCTCTACGAAAAAAAAAATCTCACCGACTTAAAACGAATATTCTCTCAATTTTATATTTTTAAAATTTGATGTTTATCTTCGTAGATAATAGAAAATTTTATTTTTTCTTTTAATTTGATAATTGCTTTAAAGTCGTTTTTTTAAAATAATTTTGATTATTGGCAGAAACCTAACTTCATTAAAACCTATATATATACACCTTATTTTTTCTTTCTCATAAGATTTAATATTGCCTCTTTTTTTAGGTTTATATTAGGTGTTCTTCGTTCGTTGTTTTATTTTATAGTTTTTATTGCTTTTTTTTCCTTTGTTCGTTTCTTTTGTTTTGTTTGTACGCATAATATTTCATATGTGATTAATTTTGATTTTTAAGTTTTAAGTTTTTTTTTTTGTAGGTGTTTTCAAAGCAGGTTCTTTTGGTTTATGTTATGCGTACGGGTTCAGTTCTTCAACAAGGTTAGCCATTATAGGTTTAAGATTCGATGTCTACGGGTTTGATTCAATGTCTCAATGTTTTTAACTAAAAAACCGGAGTCGACGTCAATTCTTAATATATTTTTTGTATACCCTTAAATCCTTAATAAAATCCTAATAATATTTTTTTCTAATTCGGTCGGCCGCATGTAACTGACTTAATCTTAGAAAAGTATTAGCTAACAACCCTAAATTTCTTCAGCCGCAAGTTTCTTTCTTTTGGCATCCGCCCTTTTTAAAACATCGACTGCTTTGCTCTTCGCTTGCTGGTCACTGGTGAAGCTAAGGAGATAACTTCTTCTTTGTTTGATCTGTTATAGGGTACAGAAACACAAGCTATGTATGTAAGAGATGGAGTTTCCATCAGCTTGCCTCAAGGCTCTTTGAAAATTGAGAATTCATGGGTAATATTGAACATTGATTAATCAATCTTCATCATCTTTTTTTGTTCTTTCTTTTCTACAGATTTGGAATCGGATACACAATGGGATCCATTGAAAACGAGGTTAGATCGGATACACAAGCAATCGACTGATCATTTGACACTGGTGAATGTATTTGTTGCTTACGCCAGGATGCTTCGAAGTAGCTAAAGCTCTTTGAAGTCGGTAATGCTTCTCGGATTTGTAGTCGAAACCTGGTCTGAAATATGTTGTGTCTGAAGACGATAATGCTCTCGAGGAAGATACGTTTAGGCAGCTTGAGAAGGAAGTGAAAGAGAGTAGAGTTATTATACACCACTAAAAATCCAGAAGTTGAAAGATACAATCTTTGTTGTCCAAGAAAAGTTGACAAAAGCATAGAAAATTGCGTTGTTGCAAGCTTGATTTCAGCCAAGTCGGTTCCTAAAAGTCTTCATTGTTTAGCCATGAGGCTTGTAGGAGAGAGGATCTCAAATCTTGAGAAGTACATGGATGATCCACTTGATCCAGCCACGGAAGATCCAAGTCTTTACACTATGCAATTTTATCTGACAATGTGATTGATGTGTCAGTTGTGGTGAGATCGGTTGTGATGAATGCTGAGGAGCCATGGAAGCATGTCTTTCACGTGGTGACCGATCGAGGAGCCTCAGGAAAAGATAAACCGCAAAATAACAAAAAAAAATCCAACGTTAGCATTTTGATCCTAGAACGTGGCGGCTCACCTTATGATAACCCGATGGTGACGGATATCGGAAACTTTGTCAACACACTCTCCAACACATCTCCCAAATCGTGTCGCAGATTTTCGTCTCCTAGGACGGCATTTACAATACACGTGCATGCGTCCTTGGTGGAGGCTCGATGCTAAACACGGAATTCTACATATGTACGGGAGATGACTACATGAAGCGTGAAAGAAGCTGAGTGGAAGAGCGAGGAATTGGAAGCTGCTTACGAGTGGGTCGAGAAGAAAGTGGCTTTTAAACCGCCAATGATGGAATGGTAATCAGCGTTGTAAGATAGGCTTTCGGAGGCTGGAGTGTTTCCGTACAATGTTTCACATATGATCATATTTATGGGGCCAAGATCGACGGTACGATCTTTGATTGTGCCGGACATAGACACACGGCATTAAATCTGTTAGAGTTTGCTAATATGGACAAGATTGTTGTCTATTTGCATGCTTCTGTTCACAAGATCCTCTTTACCGGCAAAGGTATGGATTTATATATCTACACATTTGTTTTTTATGTTTTGTTTTCCTTTTCTACTGTTTAGATTTCGAGTTACTAGCTAGCAATTCAGTTTACCATTGAGAATTGATGTTTGGTTTTTGTTTTTGTTTTATCTGCTTTATAGAAATAAAAACAACATAAAAACCATTTGTAATTTTGTTTGATTTTTGGTGTAGATTCCGTTCGATGTAAGAAAAAAAGCATAATTTAAAAAGTAAAAAGTACAAACAAACAACGCTAACGGTCGGTGTTAAATGAATTTTGATTTGTACAATTATATTAAATTTTATATTGGTTAGGGGTTTCATCTTTAAATTTTATTATTCGGATTAGGTATGATTTATATGTCTACATCTGCTAAAGATACAAATTATGTTTTGGACAGAAAGGCCAAAAGCATACAGAGTGATATCGCAAGACGCGAATGGAGTGTTACGCAAGGCATAATTGGAGAAGAATGCAGTGAACGAGGTGATTTTGTCCGCATGTGCCATGGGAGCCCGCAACTGCTGATGTTGAGCGGTGTGTGTCCTATAGTTCATCTTGTGTCTCACGGTGTTAAACTGGTAGTTTTAGATCATCCAATTGTTGGATAATGGATTGGAGATAGCCCCATGAATACCATACCATACTTGCATTTCCAACTTCAAGGAGGTGTAGCAGATACTCTAAATCACTCTCTATCACAATATCTTTTTCTTTCACCGCTGGTGTTATCGCTAGCTCTGCAAATCCATTATCTATTTTTCAGATTTTTACCAACCATGATCAATTAGTGCAAAATCCTTCCTTTTGTGAGTGTGTTCGCGGGCGCGTGCACGAGAGAAGAAACCAGTCACACGTAGAAGCGAGAATACACACTTTGTGTACATAATCATTTTTGCAGAGGTTTGATTGGTATCTTACTTGCTTACTACTTGCGAGAGAATATTGGTAGAAGTTGATTGTATTAACTTAGTCATGCCTTGGTGCATATACTAGTATGGTGAGCGATTCGATTGTAGCGATCTCCAAAAAGAGAGACACGAGAGGAAGAGGAGGAAGAGTCATCCAAACCATCGAAAATGAAATTTATGGTTAAATTTGGATTTATAAGAATGATGAGAAGAATTATAACACCCCGCTCCTCGGGTATGTTCTTACACCGACTATTCCGATCCAATTCTTAAAGAAGAGATTCTTATGCCTGAAAACATTCGAAAGACAATGTTGAGTAATTTGGGGAGAAATTACTCAGTGAGGGTGCCAAAAATTTGATACACAGAGTTTTACCCTAAAATATCACTGCAAGTGCACAACAAACGAAGTAGTATTTAGGGATCGAATCCACGAGAACCAAGTGAAACGCTACGAATCTATATGAGTGAAGTTAAGCTAAGATGGTAATATGAATTTTGATAGCAATAATAAATGAAAATAGCAAATTAAACGGTGTGAAATCAATTAAAAGCAAGCGTTAAGTCTAGGGCAATTCGCAGGAATTCAGAGATCATGAACCAGACAATTATTCAGGAAACGATGAAACGCAGTCTCAACTCAAACATGAATGTATAACCAATCCACTTTCATGGTATTAACTACTTTATTTAGCTACCTAAGAATCTAAACTGTCGTTTGATCTTAAAATTCTAAACAAGCATTAACGAGCAGGTTTGATATGTTCACAAATCGCCTTAGCATCAGCTTTCGTTGGCTAAGGACAATTTGCTCACCTATGTTCTATCTAGCAACCTATAACAATTTTGATGAATATATTAAACATAAATTCAGAGATTAAGTGATCAATTTAATCTAACCAATAAGAACAACAATATGTGAAGATAATATAAATCCCTATCTATGTCTGATTCGATGATTCATAAACTCCGTTGAAAACCCTAAACTTAACTATGAAACTACTCAAGCATGGAGATGATTAAAATAACAGAAGATGAAGAAAAACTCATGATAAATTAAAGGGGTTCAGAAAAACTTCTCAAATGTGCAGAGTTAGAGATTCGTCTCCCGGTGCTTACAAATTGCAGAAAACCAGAAATTTGTGTAGAGTAGAAAAAGTATGAAAAACTTAGCCTAAACAATGGCTTAAAGTCGAATATACATACTAAAAACGTTCTGGAAGAAAAGATACGGCAAAACCCCGTGAAAATAGGAAATTGAAAATTTCCTTTTTCTAGGAAAAAGCTTGGATCGATCGATCCATAATTGGATCGAACGATCTGAATGCTGATCGATCGATCTGAAGCTGAGCAGGTCGATCTGAAAACTCTCGCGGTTTTGGATCGATCGATCTGAAGCTCAATAGTCGATCCAAAATGTCCCGGTGTTTTAGATCGATCGATCCAACCTCTTTTCTGCTCTTTTTGCTTCATTCCACGATCCTAATGCCTTAGCTTCCTTCCACATGTGTTCCAACACTGAAAAGACACTAAAACCACAGAATCGACTCGAAAAACCGTTGAAAACATGAGTTAGAATGCGTAAAAACGCAATACATCAGTGGGCACAAGGCCTCACAAATCCACTGAGAATATCACACAACAAATCATGCACGCAAAACAAGCAAAACCCAAAAATATAATGCAGGATAATATTCTCAATCGCAAGTCCAAACTTATCAGTCAACTAATCGTCCCATGCCACCACCGGTGAACCCATGAGAGCATCTCCCACGAGACCAAAAAATATACCCCGCCAGGGTATGTCGTCACTCCAATGACCCGCCATGTTGAAGGAAACCAATGGGCTCTGCGCCCCAAGTGGCCGCCCAATCTGGGCCCACTAACCAGAAGGCTCGTTAGTCGTTAACCGGCCGAACATTCCAACCAGGATATGTTGGTCCGACAATCAACCCTGTCCATGGCGTATTTCAGCCCGGCCACAGACTACGCAAAATACCAAATAATCCTAACTCCTTTAACCAAACCTCAATAATTTCACATCAACCAATCCATATTAATTCCACATCAATCATTCCTCAATCACACTAGCCACTATAGGCAATTACCATTCAATAGACTTTGCTCAGACCAAACATCACCAAGAATTACACGGCTAAACTAAGCATGCTCACACACACAACTTGCAAGAAATGAATTCATGGGATTACGAACAAGTCCTCACCTTACTACTTTGGCTGCCTCAGAAGCTGTCCTCTTGCGCCTCTACATTGCATTCTGGATCCCTGACTAAAGCACACTGCAAACCAAACACACTCTCAACAACTTGCACAAGAAGCACTACTAAATCTGGAAGGTTTCTCTTTTAGAAAAGTTTCTATTTTGGGAAAGTTTTCATTTTTTAGGAACTTTCCATTTTTGGAAAGTTACCACTTCAGAAAACTTCCACTTTGGGTAAGTTAGGATTTTTCCTTTCGAATTTCGGGAATTTCCACTTCGGAAATTAGGGTTAGGGTTTCTAAATAGGTTTAGGGTTTTGGGAAAATAAAGTTAGAGTTTTGTTACCTTGTGGAGGAAGTAACCGACGTAATCGCTAGAGTTTCCCGTCGAACCTCGACACACTCGATCCCATCAGGCTGCTGCTGCCTCACCTTACGCTCGCAGACCCTCGTCGCAACCATCACCACAACCGGTGACCTAAACCGACCGTCGAAGCCTCGATAACACTCGCGCGGACTGTCCTAGGCGCGGACAGTCGCTGCCTCGACGTCGCAGCCCCTTTGGAGCTTCTCCTCTCATCTCCGTCTCTGCCTCTTCTCACTGGACCCTACACGGATCCTTCCCGAGCCACCGGACCACCCGACGAAGCCTCGGATTGGCTCACAGACGTGTCCGATGCACTCGCGTGCATTCTCCTAGCTCCCAATTAGCTTAGCCTCTCCATCACGGTACTAGGGTTGCTACCACGACCCTCCTCGCCGTTGCTTTTGTTGTACGTACCACGGCTGGCCACGTACGCACCACCGTTACACCCGAGGCCAACGTCCACCTCGTCTTCATCACGGGCAGCTTCTCCATGGCTTGCCTCGTCGCCATCACGCCTTTGCTGACATCGCCATTGCCGCCGCTATCCCACGCAGCCTCCTCTCGTGCCGCCGTCTCCACCTCTCTGTCTCATCTTCTTCTCCACTTCTCCTCTCCTTCTCCGTGATCATGACGTGATCTCTCTCTCTCTCCCCCCCCCTCTTCTCTTCTCTTTCTCCCTCACGATCTCTCGGCCTCCATTTCTATCTTCTCTCTTTTTCCCTTCTTTTCTTAATTATGTTTTCCAAACATAACTAGGGTTTAGTTTATGGGTTTTATGTCATGGGTTTTGTGTTTGGGCTTAGGATTAGAGAATTGGACCGGATTAAATCCAATAGAATTTTGGATCCCGAGATAGGGATGTTACAATTCTTCCCCCATGAAAATAATCCGTCTCGAATTCTCGGTACGACACCACCTCCACTGATCTTAGACTACACCCCCCCCCCCCCCCCCAAAAATGTCCTCTTTTAGGGGTGCCTAAAATTGACTACCCAATTCTCGATCAAGTCATAACCAGTCCAAATACATTTCCAATGTATAAGAAGTTTGTTACAACCCATCTTTCAAATACATTCCCAATGTATAAGAAGTTTGCTACGACTCATCTTTCAATTTTGTTTGGTTCAAAAAATTGCTTATTGTTGAAATTTCTTATTCAACGAATTGCTTATTCTGGAAATTGGCAGAGCATGGCCGCCCACTTGTTTCCAAGTACGTCGTGCGTCTATTGCTCTTCCTATGAGCTTTTGACTGAACATTTCATCCTTTACTTTGACCCTTCCTAGTTTCCTTTCCTAGGTGGTCCTTTACAGATACACAAGCATTGCATAAGAGGTCATTTCTTGCAAAGCTGTCACTCATGGCGGTGATTCTGCACTTTTACCAAGATTTTTCCTTTAACCTCCCCAATGATTGTTGGCGTTTCGTCTTCCCAAGAAACGTCCGCTCAATCCTCCCATTGGGTTTCGGTTTGACCCTAACCGACCGGTTTTCCAGCCCCATGGGTCCTATCCTACCACGATTCCACTGCGCACTTCGATCCACCTCCCGAGGTATCATCATCCACCGTCTTTTCCTACGTCACCAATGGACTCCTCTCTCTCTGGTTATCATCTCTCCCGACGGTGCAACTTTCCACCTCGCCTCTTTCCAGAAGTCAGGATTCAACTCCCTTCACCGGTTATAATCCTCCCCTACCGTGAAAATGCTCAAGTTGTTACCACTGCGACCATTGCACTAACCAGCGCATACCCCAATAACACAAGGGCATCAAGGGAATATCCAAAACTTTAATTCCTTCCTGTGAGTTTTTGGACTCATGTCCACGCACTGCCCAACAATACGGGGTTATAAAGGGAATACCCAAATCCCTAATGGCCTCCTGTGAGTTTTTGAACTCATGTTCACACTTTGCCCAATAACACGGGGTCATAAAGGAAATATCCAAAACCCTAATGGCCTCCTGTGAATTTTCGAACTCCTGTCCATGCATTGCATCCATAAGCTTGGATTCCAAAATCACACTTCCGGTGATCCCCATACACCACTGGAATTTCGGGTTCTTTCCGGCATTCCGATCTTCCCTGAGAAGACACTCCTCGCAATCCTCCGCTAGGATTGCCTCTTCTTGTTGATGATGGTTACTCAGTACTGAAGCTTTCCACTCGAGCAAGATAGTCCCTCGGGCAACGTCGCCTCACAGCGAACAAGCCACTTGACTACATGATCCCGACGGATCGCCCCCTTACTTTCCAAGTCCGGGTGATAGCGCCTTCAAGAACCCCATGAGTCTGCCTCTCATCCTTTGACGGTTTTAAGAATCTCACACCGTCAGTGGTACTAGGTACTCCCCTGCTATAGGTGGTAGTGGTCGCACACAATATCGAAGTACACGTGGAGCACTACTGAGCTGCAACAAGTTTCCCCGTTAACAGTAGTCTTTCCCAAGAATTTCTTACTATCAAGTTCTGAAAAGTACGCCCCGGAAATCCTGGTCAAGCGTTTCTCCCGAAACTCTTCCATTCACGGAATGACCCGTATCCTTTTTCACTATAGCGCAGTGATGAACGAGAAACCACTAAAAACAATCTGGCACGCTTGCCTTCCGAAAACCATTACTCGCACCAAACGGCCTTGCCTAGGTGAAAACATGTTACGCCTTAACACCATTGTGAAAGTATTAACTTCGGGAACTCGTCCCTCTCACACTCCGGCAACCAAAACCAAAACCAAAATCAGGTCTACACCGCTGTGTAACTGATGACCTCACAGAAACAACTCCTCAAGTGCTTCAACATCTCTAGTTCCTTGGACATCGTATTTTCCTCGAACTTCAAAAGCGACTCTTCCTATTCTACAATACCAAACGGGGACGTTTGATACTCACAATTACACAGTCCACCGAGCAAGGACTAGGTTCTTAACACGAAGTGCTAGCCGTAACTCCTCGAGCGCCTCAAATCTTTTGATTTCTCAAACGACTCTTCGGTTTCCTCAAGACTAGATAGCTTTTCCTTACCGGCGAACACTGAAGTAGATCCCGGATGCAACACTGTAATGGAAGAAGTGACTGCATCACTATAATGGAAGGAGTGACTGTTGATGAGTGGCTCCTTTGGTGCTCTGAACTCCTCTCCTTTCTGGACGGCTCCTCGACACCTCCAAAACACTTCTTAGAACTCCAGGTGCTACGCTGGATAACATGGTCTCCCGACCAAAATGGTGCTATGTTTGGTAACATGGTCTGACGACCAAAAGAACTAAGTCCCTTATCATTCAAGATTATTTTACGTAATCGCTACAATCATTTCTAATGCGGTATGATTTTTATTTTTATGCAACATAAAAAAGAAAGCATTGATTCTAGCAACCTAGCATTAGAAAGTGATTTAAAGCAACAATACTAACAACCTATCATTATAAAGCAATATAAAAGCAATAAAAAAACACCAATCAATTAAGAAAATAACTTCTACTATATATATAAATACTAAACTTTTTTGCAAGTAGGCAATCACCAGGTTCAGGTTTTGAAACCCCAAAAGCAAGAAAACAGAGAACCGCTTTCGAAACCACCTAAAAAGAAAAATCCCAAAACCGACTTTAGGAAATGGAGGACCGTTTTCCAAGTCTCCTACAAAATGAGAAAGAAACAAAAACACTGTTAGCCCATTCGTGGATTCGATCCTACAAATCCATCCTAATTGATCATCCACGCTATCCTAGATACTCCTAGGCTCCTCAGGGTCTGACTCTATCGAAGAAGAACCACTGTCGGACTTGGCACACACATCTTGAATTTTGGAATAGAGACTCGCATCGATCGTGTCATAGGCCTCTTGAAGCTTCTTGTCGTCATACCTCCGAAGTGTCTTGAAGATTCCCTCTTCCTCTTGGGTCTCACCAAACACCGGGATGGGTCATCCTGCTGTTCCCTCTTGTGGCTCCTTGATATCCGCGTCCTTCTTCTTAAGAGCCCCCGCGATGACCCTCGCGTGCCTAAGCGTCTCCTCGAGGGTGGTGAACTTCTCGCCGCTGAAGTAAGGCAAGATCTCGGGTACCAATCCACCAAGATAGTACGACATCGGGGTTATCTCGTCCTCGCCAGGTCCTACATCCTGCGTTTGTCGGCCGCCTAGAAGAACTCTTCTTCATAGTCTTTTATAGGTTGTGCGCCACCCCGTAGATAAAATGACTCCTCACTCGGCTGAACATGGTACTGGCCGACCGCTCTCTTAGCATACCTCTTTCCAAATCGGAACCGCAAACCACTAAAAAAAAAGAAAATCAAACGCATAAGAAACTATATTCTATATTCTACCCACTTAACTATGACACAGCTCAGGTCGTCCTAGGTCGGTGCGTTTTTGACTCATTTTGAAACACTCACAGGTCCCCAAATCATTTGAAAACGGTTTTTGATAGACTCGAAAATAGGTTTTGTAAATAGATACAGGTTTTTGAAATAGTGACCCTCCAGGTCAGAACTAGAGTGGCCGACCTCGCTCTGATACCAATTGTAACACCCCGCTCCTCGGGTATGTTCTTACACCGACTATTCCGACCCGACCCCTCTTATAGAAGATATTCTTATACCTAAAGATATTCAAAAGAGAGGGGTGAGTAATTCGGGAAGAAATTACTCAGTGAGGGTGGGCACATGGCCTCACAAATCCACAGAGAACACCACACAACAAATCATGTACGCAAAACAAGCAAAGCCCAAAAATATAATGCATGATAATATTCCCAATCGCAAGTCCAAACTTATCAATCAATCTAATCATCTCATGCCACCACCGGTGAACCCATGAGAGCGTCTCCCACGCACTACAAGAAAACATGACCATTTGTGAGGAGAATTTGCGACCACGTTTTGTGGTCGCAAATTTGCGAGGTGTTTGCTATGATTTTGCTACGAGTTTGCGATTGTGGTCGCAAATTTGCGTAGAAAAATTTCGTCGCAAATTAGTCGCAATTATCTGCAAATTTGCGACTAATTTGCGTGGCAAATATCATTCGTAGCAAATGCCTCGCAAAATTGCGAGTAATTTTCGAGAGAAAAAAGGTGGTAGCAAATATCCTCAAATTTGCGACTAATTTGCGACGAAAAGAAAGGTCGTAGCAAAGACGTTGCAAATTTGTGAGGAATTTGCGGGGAAAGATATTTTCTAAGCTTTGCGACTGATTTGCGAGGATATTTAGCAAGTAGATACACACGTTTTCAATGATTTCCAACTGCTTTTTGCAACTGAAATTTTGGTCGCAAATGGGTAGCAAATTACTAGCAAAGGCCTTGCAAATATTTTCTCCAGCAAATTACTAACAAAGGTTGGTCGCAAATGAGTAGCAAAAATGGCTGATCCTCTATAAATTGCAAGCTATGGGGGAGACGAAAATCATATCACAAACATCCCAAATCTACTCACAAAAAGATTTTATTCCACAAAAATACTATAAATCCGATATTTTGTGTGGAGAGGTCAATAATCGATCATGTCTTGGCATCATGAGATATACACGGTTTGGGCATGGATGTACAACTGGCGAGATCCAGATACCGGTTAAGTGACCAGAGAATTTAGAGATGGTCTTGATCAATTTTTGACCCACGCGACACATCAGTCATTTGCGGAAGAGAACGGTAACAAAATTTTATGTCCTTGTGTTAAGTGCGAGAACATTGATCATCATGATGCAAACACTGTTTGGAAGCATTTATATACGAGGGGATTTTTACCTAACTATTATGTCTGGTTTGCGCACGGGAAAGATTTTTGTAGTAATTTTGATAATAACTATGATCAGCATGCTCATCATCAAGATTATAATCAATATGGATATGGTAATAGTGATGGGAATAGGTTTCAATGGTTACTGATGCATTTCATGAAACTACTGCCTCGTTTAATGATAATACTTTTGAAGAACCAAACCCGAGTGCTAAAAAGTTTTACGATATGTTAGACGCTGCTAATAAACCCATCTACGAAGGATGTAGAGAAGGTCTTTGAAAATTGTCACTAGCATCTAAGATGATGACAGTTAAAAGCGAAGATAACATTAGTGAAAATTGCATGGATAAATGGACTGTAATGTTTAACGAGTATTTGCCGGAGGGCGATAACTCGGTAGAGAGTTACTATAAAATACAGAGACTGATCGCGAGTCTTGGTATACCGTCTGAAATGATTGACGTCTACATTGATAACTGTATGCTTTTCTGGAAAGATGATGCTAAGCTGCAGGAATGCCATTTTTGCGGAAAATCGAGATATAAAGAGACAGGTGGCCGCACAAGGATGCCGTTCCAGCGTATGTGGTATCTTCTGATAACAGATAGATTGAAGCGATTATACCAATCAGAGCAGACAGCTGGGGAGATGAGGTGGCACGCAGAACACTTTAGTGAGGAAGGGGTGATCTCTCATCCATCAGATGCGAAGGCGTGGAAACACTTTAACACGGTACATTCGGACTTTGCTGAAGAACATAGAAATTTTTATTTGGGTCTTTGGACTGATGGGTTTAGTCCGTTTGGTATGTCCCTACTAATATGCCGGGTGGATATTGGCAGTATCATAACTGGCATAAGAAGAGTATATTCTGGGAACTGCCGTACTGAAAGGATCATCTCTTGAGGCACAATTTGGATGTAATGCACGTCGAGAAGAAATTTTTTGAAAATATCATCCACACGTTGTTGAATGTTCCTGGTAAAACGAAAGACAATTTGAAATCACGTTTGGATCTCCCTGGTATATGCGCAAGGCCTGAGTTGCACATAACAAGCGATGGTAGGGCCCCGATTTCTATATTTCGGCTGTCATCAGACGCGAAGAATAATTTGTTTAAGTGGGTTAAGGATGATGTCAAGTTTCCAGATGGATATGTGTCAATGTTCTCAAGGTGTGTCGAGCAAGGGCAAAAAATTTCTAGAATGAAGAGCCATGATTGTCATGTATTCATGCAACGACTACTGTCATTTGCATTGCAGGAGCTTCTACCAAATCACGTCCACGAGGCACTAGCAGGTATTTTTCTTGTATGTATATATATATATATATATATATATATATATATATATAAATTTGTAGTTTATTAACTCATACGTGGTACATAATTTCAGGTATCGGGGCATTTTTCAGAGACTTATGTGCTTGAACATTAACTGCGGACGATATCTTGCCGTTGAAATCAGACATCGCAGTTATTCTTTGCAACTTGGAGAAGATATTTCCTCCCTCATTTTTTGACGTGTTGGAACATCTGGTAGTCCACTTACCGCATGAGTTCGATCTTGGTGGACCAGTCCAATTTCGATGGATGTACCCGTTCGAAAGGTTCTTCAAACATCTGAAGATGAAAACAAAAAATCTCGCAAAGGTTGAGGGATCGATCGTGGCAGGAAGTTTGACCGAGGAGACATCTAATTTCTCGTGTTACTAATTTAGCCCAGCCGTGAAAACAAAAAAACGGGTCGTAAACGATACGACGATGGTGGGGTTGGGCGAACATATCCTGATGTGGGAGTACCCGATGTCTTTTAGGATGTAGGACGAATGGGTGGTAAAGTAATTGCAACCGAGTGGTGTGATTACAAGCATTGTCACGCAGCTCATACATATATCTTGCTAAACTATGAGAGGTATAGTAAAAACGAGTCATTTGATATATATACATATACAATTAATTACAATCATCCTTCATTATGTTGTGCACAGGATGCAGCATTTTTGGAACTTGACGGCCAAGAAGTGAGAACATACGTTGACCGTGATTTCGCAGGATGGATGAGAGAGAAGGTAAATAACCATTCTTATATATATATATATATATATATTATATTAATTACTAATCAAGTAATTGCAATTGGCCAAGTAGGTGACCGATATGACTCAGCTAGGAACTTGGCCTCTGTGGGTGCATGAGTTTGTGATGGGACCTATCGTAAATATAAAAATCGCTAAGATGTATTGTACGCGGAGATTTATTTTCAATACATTTGCACAGAGACAACGAAAGGCCACTGCAAATTATGGTATCCATGTCCCAGGCGATACCAACTTCTACGGTATCCTGAAAGAAATCATAAAAGTCGAGTATGCTGGTATGATGAATCTTAAATGCGTACTATTTCGATGTGATTGGTTTGATCCAACTATTGGGGTTGGCGTAAGATCAAGCAAATTCAGAGTCGTGGATGTCCAGGGACACAGCATTTACACTGCCAAATTCGAGCCGTTCATTTTAGCATCTCAGGCGGAGCAAGTAGTTTTCATTCCTTACCCTCGGACTCGAGTTTGACGTGATCAGAATTGGTTGTCCATTATTAAAGTTAATCAACGGGGTCGAATTGTCGGGGGGTTAGTTGATGCTGATGATGATCTACCGCCCGTTCAACCTGAACGGACATAAGAAGTTTCCTTCCCCGTCGATTCAAGTGATGATATGACTAGAATTGACCCGCTTTATAGGGACTTGAAGTCATATGTGAGGAGTCCGCTGGTCAAGTGGAGTCCGACGAGTTTGATGAAGGGAACGAAGTTGACGATGACGATGAAAATGGACAAACTTATGTTTCCGATCCTGATGATGATGAGCGGTTTTTAGTATTGTGTGTTTTAGTAAAGCTTTTGCATGCATGAATTATATGTATCGTTTTTTTTTAAATAAAAAAAGTCCAATTTGCGAGGAGCTTTTGCATGCATTAATTATACCCTAAACACTAAAGATATACCCTAAACACTAAAGATATAAATGTTCATATATTGTTACACATAATTTAGTTTTTTCCTTTTGCCGGGTGTTGAATAGGTCTCATGTTTTTTTTAAAAATAAAAAAGTCCAATTTGCGAGGAGGTTGCGACTTTGCTCGCAAATCAGTCGCAAATTGTAAATATTTGCGACTAATTTGCGAGGCAACGTCGCAAATTCCTCGCAAAAACAAAACCTAAATAATACCCTAAACTCTAATTATACCCTAAATCCTAATTAGACCTAACACTAATTATATCCTAAACACTAAAGATATAAATGTTCATATATTGTTACATATATGAATTTTTTATTTTTTCGAACAACATCTACTTTTTGGTTAAACCTTAAGAGATTACGTATGTAACTATATATGCTTCATGCATGATAAATTGATTACTTTACGACCGAGTGTCGAATGAGTTATATAATTGCCCGAAACCATAAACCAAAACCCTAATGTATATTTATTGCATGTTTATATGTCTGACCTATGAGTTTATACCCTAAACCCTAAATCCTATTTGCATTCTGTTTGATTGTTGAAGTTGTAAATGCCTCGCAAACATGGCCAAATTTGCGAGGCATTTGCGACGCCACGTAGCAAATGCCTTGCAAATTTTGTTTTTTCTACAAATAATTAAGTTTTTTCTTTTCCCGTGTTTTGAAATTTTGACCAAATTTGCGAGGCATTTGCCACGTGGCGTCGCAAATGCCTCGCAAAACCTGGCGGTAAATCAAAAAAATTAATTTGCATGTTTGTCGCGTGTTAATTTTTTGACCAGATTTGCAAGGCATTTGCCACGTGGCATCGCAAATGCCTCGCAAATCTTGGCGGTAAAACAAAAAATCAGTTTGCATGTTTGCCGCGTGGTAAATTTTTGACCAGATTTGCGAGGCATTTGCCACGTGGCATCGCAAATGCCTGGCAAATCTTGGCGGTAAAACAAAAAATCAGTTTGCATGTTTGCCGCGTGGTAAATTTTTGACCAGATTTGCGAAGCATTTGCCACGTGGCGTCGTAAATGCCTCGCAAATATGGTCAAAAATTATGATTGGATTAAATTTCGGTGCCCTTTTGCCACGAATTTGCGACTAAAAAGCGACCCTATAAAATTCTATATAACCAGCGGAAATCTGGTTGCTTTGGCCTCACAACCTCCTCTCCACTTCTCTCGCTACACGTTTCTCTCTGTAAAAATTAAGGTAATAATTTTTTTAATTTTGTTTAATAGTTATATATTTGTTTTAGAATGGTTATATAGGATAGTTTTAGGTATGGAATTTAAATATGGAATTTTAGATTTAAGTGGATATTAGGTGGATAATATTAGTTTACGATATCGAATTTTAGATATTTAGGTAGATAATATTTAAATGTATTATTAATCATTTTTATTGTCTATAGACTTCTTTTTTTTTTTTAATTATATTGCAGATGGGTGATAATGAGTATACTAGTTTTCTATCCGCCTCCGGTATACCTGTACTGCGATGTGGCAGATCTCACTCACGACACGGAGGTCTTCTTAGTGCATCCACGGATTTTGTCCCGGAGATCCAGCCGTTTCAGCATGCTCCACCACCATATGAGCCGGCCGGGGCTCCAGACTTCCAGCATATGACGCTGGAGCATCTTCTCGTTAGCCCTGCACGAGGTGTGCTACCGAGATTGGATCAGCATCTTTTGCCTAACACTACATAGTAAAAAAAATATTCAAATAATTAATTATTAAACAATTAATTTTTAAATATTGTTTATAAACTATTTTTTTTTTATTTTTTGTTTTCAGGTTCTCGAAAAATGAAGTTGGGAAGGCTGTTAGGAAGTTGATCGAGCGGGATTTCAAAGCACCGCACCCGAATTGGCGCAAGGTTCCTCAATAGACGAGGGATAAATGGTTTCACACTTTTGCGGTAATTTTATTTTCAATTTTATTTTCAATTTTATTTTTAATTTTATTTTTAATGTTATTTTTAATTACTAATTTATTTTATATTTCATACATAATTTTAGTTTATACTAATTTAATTTTTTTTTTGTAGCAAAAATACAACTGGGATCCCGAGATCACGACACTGGTCCGGGAACATTTCGACGACAAGGCGATGCATCGCCTTGTCGATCAGGTCGGCCGATGAAAAAATAAATGGCAGCATGACCCCGAGCATGCCATGCCAGAGTGGTTTAACCCGGCAGTTTGGGAGGGTCTCATCAACTACTGGCAGTTGGAGACTTCGAAAGACACGAGCAAGAAATGTCGGGCCGCCCGTTACACCAAAGTCGACGGTGAAGAGATCTCGAAGCACGTATCGGACCAGTTGTCTTTTCTGGAACAAGCGCGCCGTATTGTAAGTTGATTTAAATCTATATAGTTTTAATTTGAAAATAATTTTAAGTCACAACATTGTATATGAATTAACATTAATGTTACCATTTTTCAGGCACAAGAGAAATGTGCTCCGGCTACTATGCCCGAGCTCTGGGAGAAGACCCACCGACTCAAGGACGGGACATGGGTTGATCGACGGGTGGAGCAGCTTCACGACAATGTGATTGCCCGAGTGGAAGAAATCACATCGCAACCCTCTCCCGATGGTCAACCCACTCAGGTTACCCCAGTAGACGTAAACTGTATCGCGTCTCCGGTAACACAATTCTCAAACAAACTTTAAATACTAATTTATTATATATACATTGTTTAATTACTAATTTTTTCTCTATTCAATTTTAAATTACAACTTGCTCCCCGTAACAGAAAAGTGAAGCTTGCTTTCATGGGATCGATTCCGATGGATACGGAGGGAGTTCCTTATTGCCCGGTTTCGACGTACGCTTCAGATCCGCTTAAAGATCAGAAGCTAGCGAACGCGAAACAGGAGATTAGATCGCTCAAGGAGGAGTAAAGATCGATGAGGGAGGAGCAGAACGCCTTCAATTTAATGTTCGAGTTGCTTGGGAATATGAATCCCGCGATTCGGGAGATGATGAGAAAGAAGAAAGAAGCCGCTACTGCAGGTGCAGGGACATCCCGCGATGTTATCTCGGATTATGAAGATAACGAATAGCTATATTTTATTTTATTTTATTTTCGTCGTTAATAAACTCGGTTTGATGTATAATATTAATTAAAATTAATTTTTTTTTTTTTTTCGAAAAATAATAAAATAATCGATTATTAATAAATAAATTAAATATTTTATTTTTTAATTTTTTTATTTATTTACGAAAAACAAAAAAAATCGATTTTTAATAAATAAATTAAATACTTTGCGAGGCGTTTGCGACTTCAATAACCACGCAAACTTCAAGCAAATTAGCGCAAATGCCCCCCCAAATTTTAGTCGCAACCTAGCCGCAAATATACTTCCTCGCAAATTGGTCGCAAAAGTAGGTCCTCGCAAATATATTTTCTCGCTAATTGGTCGCAAATCATATCCACGCAAAAGCCTCGCAAATTGGTCGCAAATATTTTGCGAGGCTTTTGCGATGAATTTTTTTACCTCGCAAATTTGCGACGCTGTTGCGGGATTTAACATTTGCGGCCAGCTAGTTGCGACGATACCGAGTTCCTCGCAAATGTCTCGTAAAATGCCATTTGCGAGGCATTTGCGACCAAAACAGTAGTCGCAAATAGCGTTGTATTCTTGTAGTGACGAGACCGAACAACATATCCCGCCAGGATATGCCGTCACTCCAATGATCCGCCAGGTCAAAGGAAACCAATGCGCTATGTGCCCCATATGGCCGCCCAACCTGGGCACACTAACCGGGGCGTATTTCAGCCCAGTCGCAGACTACATGCAAAATACCAACCAATCCTAACTCCTCTAACCAAACCTCAATAATTTTACATCAACCAATCCATATTAATTCCACATCAATTATTCCTCAATCACCCTAGCCACTCTTGGCAATTACCATTCAATAGACTTTGCTCAAGCCAAACATCACCACATTACACGGCTAAACTAAGCATGCTCACACACACAATTTGCAGGAAATGATTGCAGGGAATTACGAACAAGTCCTCACCTTACTTTTTTTGCCGCCTCGGAAGCTGTCCTCTTGTATCTATGCGCTGCACTATGGACTCCTGACTGAAGCACACTGCAAACCAAACACATTTTCAACAACTTGCAGAAGAAGCACTACTAAATCAGGAATGTTGCTATTTCGGAAAGATTTTTCTTCTAGAAAAGTTTTTTTTGGGAAAGTTTCCAATTTAGGAAACTTTCTATTTTTGGAAAATTGCCACTTCAGGAAACTTCCACTTTCGGTAAATTAGGGTTTCCTCTTTCGAATTTCATGACTTTCCACTTTGGAGATTAGGGTTAGGATTTCTAAATAGGTTTAGGGTTTCGGTAAAATTTGGATTAGAGTTTCGTTACCTTGTGGAGGAAGTAACCGACCTAACTGCAAGGATTTTCCGTCAAACCTCGACCACTTGATCGCATCCGGCTGCTGCTGCCTTGCCTTACGCTCACGGACCCTCGCCGTAACCGTCACCGCTGCCGGTGACCCAAACCGAGCCGCCGAAGCCTCGAGAGCACTCGCGCGGACTGTCCTAGGCGTGGACAGTCGTTGCCTTGACGTCGCAGCCCCTTCAGAGCTTCTTCTTTCATTGCCGTCTCTGCCTCTCCTCACCGGACCCTCCACGGATCCTTCCCGAGCCACCGGACCACCCGACGAAGCCTCCGATTGGCTCATGGACGTGTTCGATGCACTCGCGTGCATGCTCCTAGCTCCCAATCGGCTTAGCCCCTCCGTCACGGCACTAGGGTTGCTGCCGCGATCCTCCTCCGCCGTTGCTTCTGCCGTACGTGCCACGGCTGGCCACGTACGCACCACCATTACACCCGAGGCCAACATCCACCTCGTCTCCGTCACGAGCAGCCTCTCCGTGGCTTGCCTCGTCACCGTCACGCCCCTGCCGACGTCGCCGTTGCCGTCGCTAGCCCACACAGCCTCCTCTCATGCCGCCGTAGTCTCCGCCTTCGCCGACGTCACCGTCCGTGACGTCTCCTCCACGTCTCCACCTCTCTGTCTCATCTTCTTCTCCTTCTTCTTCTCATCTCCTTCTCCTTGATCACGACGTGATCTCTCTCTCTCTCTCCCTCTTCTTTTTTCTTTCTCCCTCACGATCTCTTGGCCTCCGTTTCTCTCTTCTCTCTTTTTCCCTTCGTTTCTTAATTATGTTTTCCAAACATAATCAGAGTTTAGATTTAGGGGTTTTATATCATAGGCTTTTGGGTTTGAATTTAGGATTAGGGGATTGGGCCGGGTTAAATCCAATAGAATTTTGGGGCCCGGGATAGGATGTTACAAGAATGGTAAGAAGAAGAAGAATAGTTGTTGAGAGGGAAATGTCAAAAACTTTTATGAAAGGTTTGATTTGCTTTTACTCTTTGTATAGTGTTTTTTGGGTTAAATTTTGTGATTTTTATGGATTTGGGTTTGTACTTTGTAGTCTTGGCATTAATAAATTAATACAGAGTTAATATTTTTGAAAATTTTCTCTTTAAAAAACAAAAAATTCAATTGTATGGTTTGTACAATGTACTAATACTTAAATGTTAGATTTTATGTTTTTTGGTTGGGAGTTATCTTTTTATATTATTAAATAATGTTCATGCAAATAAATTTTGGAATGATAACGTCGTTTAGTTGATAACTGTAATGCATGCAGTTGAAATATTATAGGCAAAATGTCAAATGGCTATGGATGAACGATTCTATTTTCTTTCTCTATTTCAAATAGACCCATTTCCCCAACTTTTTTTTTTGTGGAGAACATTTTTAAACACTCAGCTTTGAGGGCATCACGGGGTAAAAGTTTCATTAGTGTTAAAGCATATGTTTTATTTCTCTATATATGTAAGAAACCATCTGATTTTCATGCATTGCAAATACGATAAGATGCAACAACGCTTCTTTTTCATCCTCTTTTATGACCTTGGCATGTATTATTAGCTATCACATGATACTGAGATAGAGAAGATAGATAGATGAGAGAGAAAGAGAGAGAAAGAGATGGGGAGAAAGAGAAATGTCTCACTTTAGTTCAATGTAAAAAATATATATATATACGGGATTTATTAGATTCTTTGGCGGTAGATAAAGTTTTTTTGGGCATACGTTAGTCGAAAGACGACATTAATACTTATAATAACTTTCCTCAATGTACAAACTGGTCCACTACTATTAAATCATTGCAAGATCATATCTTATTATGACTGAAATGGATTCATTATTTCTATACAATAAAAAAAAATATTTCCAAATTTGAATTTAACTGAATAAACAAAAAATTAATCTAAAACCTAAATAAATTTGAAAATTAAGGATATATTTGACTAAAGTTCCAATTCGAATAAAATTCGTAACTATACCAAACTATCTCTATTATATTATGTTTTATTCTATATATTACTATTTATAAACCGAAAAATACCAAAACCTAAAAAACCGAGCAAAATATATCGAAATTCAAATTGAAAACTTTTAAATGGAATCTTCAACCATAATTTTTTTAAAATAATTTATTGGTAATATTTAAAGTGATTGTTTTTACCAAAACCAGTTTTTTTGCATGGATAACTATACGTTGCCGTTTCAAGAGTGACATCACGAATAGGTCTAAAGATATTGATCACATATGAAAAGGGGGTAGTCGAAGAGGAAGACGATGAATGTGGTTTATAAAAAAAGTGTTCCAAAATATTTAGGATTTTAAGTTGTTAATTGTTTTTTGCTTTTTTAAATTTCATTAATTTTATAGATTCATTATCCACTTTTATTTAGTTATGAAGTTATATTTTTGTACTCGGTTATATTTGTTATCTAGGTTTGTTTTTACTCTAACATATAATTTTACACAATGAATTTATAACTTCTGATTCCATTTTTGTCCATAATAAACATGACACTTTCTCAAATATATATGTATAAACGAGACTAATTCTTATTCGTTCTAATACATGACAAATTTATTTTGTATTTATTTTTGAGTTTTTTTGTATATAACCGTGATCAATTAAGTTTTGTAAGTATTTTTGAAAATTACCGAGTAAACATAATACTATTACTAAGTTTTATGAATTTTTTTATGTTTCTATTCTTTCCGCACAAAGCTCTGGTACCACCTAGTTTAAGAATATAATTAAGAAATCGGAGCACAAATTGACTTCTTTGCAAGATAGGAGAAAAAAAAAAATTATGACGAAAATATCCTTGAAATATTAAACGACAGAATAGTTAAGAGTATGGGCCTGATTGGTAAGGATTGTGACTTTAGACTTTTGTTGTAGGCTTTTGGCTATAAAGATTTTGGCTGTAAAAACTGTGACTGTTACTTTTAAATATTAATTAAAGTCTGATTGATCATAAAAATTGTAAAAACTATGGCTGTTACTTTTAAATATTGTAATTTTTTTGTCAACGATATGAATTATGACGGATTTGCATTCGAGTACTAACATAGCGACGGAAGTCGCACAAAAAAATTAACATTAATTTATTAACTAGATAAAAGTTAAATAATGAGACAAAATAAAATTTAATCCAAATAAAAAAAAATTCACCATACATAAATTGCATCTATGTTTATTACTTTATGTATTGAATTATTAACCAAAACTAGCATCAAGAAGTGGGAAAAACTGGATAAAATTTTCTCAATTTTGTGGAACTTATGAATTAGTCAGCTAAAAGCCGTAGTGTTTCCTCAAAAAATCTAAACAATTTTTTGCCTTTTTCCAACTCAAATTAGCTCCAAACCATTTTTATTTTTTTATAAACACTTGTTGAAAGTACACACATTTATATTTATATAGTTATTTATTTAGATAGTGATTTTGATTGTCTCTTCTCATTTGATAATGATTTTTCAATTAATTTAGTATGAGAAAATGAATCTCAAAAGAAGGGAAACAAAATTAATTATCAATTAGTTAAAAAAAAATTGTAATAAAATTACTCTAGTGTGAGAGAGAAGATTAGATTGTTTTGGGAAAAAAAGAAAGAACACTAATAAAAAAAAAAAATCGCCCATATGAGGAGAAAGAGAAAAGGCTTTTATGTGGTAAAAGTCTAAAAAATGTGACTTTAAAAAAAAAGGAAAACAAAGAAGAAAAACTGAAAAATAATTTTCGGGATTTTAAAAAATAATACAGAAAAAAAAGTATGATTGGAAAAATAAAAACTGTGAAAACTGTAAAATTTATTAAAGTCTCTACAGCCTAACGCCAATCACCCCCTATATTTCTTTGTCGATATAGGTGATAGGTATAGATACACATGGTGAATTCGTGTTACTTCGAACAACATATCTGTTTCGTCCAATATACACAATGTTCGCTTTAAATATTTTTGCGTATCTAATCAAATGCGGTATCTTTTAAAATAATATGTTAGTTTTGTTCATTTATCCAGTTAGTTTTGTTCATTTATCCATTATCACATACACCGTCCATTCGATTTTGAACATTTGATTGATTCGAAATGTATATGTTTCATCCAATAGTTTTAGATTGAAAACTATGGCAGAATAAAATGCAGTTTAATTTTTTTAGATTTGTTAGTGCTAAGATTTGTTTCATCCAAGAGACACATACATGTTGTTTAGATGTTATCTCTATCAACATGTGTTTGTGTTGTTTGGGCTTTGTAAACTAATTTTAATCCGTCGTATACTTTTTCACGATACTATTGATGCATAAGTCGAAACCAATAACATATGTATGATAATTTGTCCACAATTAAAATGACAACTCATAACAATAAAAAATAAATACTCATGGACATGTTATTATGGACATTGAAATAATTTAAGATTGTTATGATTGACAAACTAAGAATTGTCCACGGTAACATGTCCACGACAAACAATAACATGTTTTTGACACACAATAACATGTCCATGATATTATTCATCCATACAAATTTGATATGTTGTATGCAGACCATTTGTTCATATCCAAATGGACATGTTTCATCTGTTCATTATCGCACACCATCCATCCAGATATAAACGTTTAGTTGATTTTTGTGACAAAGTTGCATCTATAGATGATTCCTGTGACACAAATAAATACTAAAAGTCAAGAATAAATCATAAAAATGTGAACAAAATCTCTAGCAAGATAATAGCAGAAATGTCCACCAACCTAGCATTCAACAAACTGATTTTTGGCAAACTGCAACAACAAACTGATTTCCACCTCAACATCTTCAAGTGACATTTGAAAAACTTAACCAAGTTCAGCACCAAAACAAAATAATAAATGAAACAAAATTTTCTTCCGCTGCAGATGGTAATAAAGAGACCGTATGAAACATAATTACCTACAGCTATGGATGCTAACAAAGAGACCGTATGACACAGTCTCAAGTTTTCTTGATCATATCAGTTGACTTGAACACACTCCAGATGATCCATAAAGTTTCAAGAAACCATGGATAGAAAGAACTAATCGCCTTTAATGTTGATGGCTAAAATCCGCCAAGATTAATCTCTTTTATGATTTATGTCATTAGTTTGGTTTATTTGATTTGCATTAATTTGTTTCTTTGACAACTTGTAAACTGAGCCTATATAAACTCATCATCACCCATTGTAAAAATCACACATCTTTGAATTTAAACCAGAGTTTTTCTCTTTAAGTTTTATGCTTGTTTTATGTTTTCCTAAGTAATTTGGTGGATTCTTTGCTTATAAAATATTTGAATCTATGTCCTTAGCGTGGATTCACTAAGGTATAGATTCGTGATCTCATCACAGGGCTATCACACCATCTGCAAACCATTATGATGCCTTAAAATCTATATCTGTGAGTTTGTAACAAAGGGAACATCTTCTTTGGATCTTACATCACCTTACTTAACGATGACCTTATATACTAAGTTCGGTTGAAAGTCCCCAAATTTTAAAGACGACCACATATGAAACCGACGATCCAATCAAAAACTGTCAAATTGACAATCATCATTCAAAGGATAAAGAAAACAAGTCCAAAAGAACCAAGCTTATACAAATCATCAATCAAAACCTGACCAATTTCATGTTGTTGTTGTTTCTAGCGTTGGCCATGATTGGTGATCCGAACAGTATTGAACCTCGATAATCTTTTCCTCAAATACAAAAAATCGCAAGTGACAAAATCAGAAATGCGAACAACTCAAATGCAACAAAACCAAAAGCTGGATCATCTAATCTACATATATAATCTCTGAGTTTTTGAACATAAATCTTAATCCATGCATATCCAAATATGTAAATTTCATCGCTTTCTGTTTTGGATCTCGGGTTTTTGAGAAAGAGCCCGACATGTAAATACGGAGACGATAATGAAATCGGCGAAATCGAAAAGAGAAATCGGCTGATAAAAATATTAAGGAGATAAGCGAGGAAGATTAAAGAAGAAAAATATAACACCACTTTCCTTTATAAGAAGTTTTTACAAATGTTTAGAGAGAACAATGATTTTCCACCCACATGATGCAAACTCATTTATGATAGACTAATAATTCAATGTAACTATATTCTCTTTTTCTTTTGTTTGCTTAACAAGCCTTCTTTCTTGTTCTATGACAAAAAAAATTCTATATTTAATTTAAAGTGGGGTTTTTTATATAGAAAATGTCTATATTGGTAAATAGTTGACCTAAAATATGAGGGTACATATAAATTTGGGTTAATTAGCTGAATATTACTTTTGAGAGAGATAATTGGAAAAATAGCAGTTCCATTTTCGAAATTAGGTAAATAGCAGAGAGAAACAAAACTGGACGAAATTACCCATGTAACTATCTAAAAACATAGTTAACTATTTTCATAAAATAGTTACCAATTTAAAAACATAGTTAACTATTTTCATAGCATAGTTATCTAATTTCATGACATAGTTGACTACATGAAAATATTGTTGTAATAGTTACTTATTTAAACAAACATAATTAACTATGTTCAGAACGTAGTTACCTATTATAGTTTGCATAATGGAGAAATAACATACATAGTTAACTATTATCAGAAACATAGTTACATATTAATTTCCGAACATAGTTAACTATATCGATTTCCGAACATAGTTAACTATATCGATTTCCGAACATAGTTATGAATCTTTGTTGTTTTTCATTAAGGGTAAAATCGGAATTTTAAATGGGCTAAATGCTAGTTACTGTATTATGTTTTATATGATGTTAGACTAATGCTAGTTACTGTATCATTGAGCCAGGCCTGACCAAACTAAGAGAAAAGGTTGAAGTTCGCAGTGAAAATGTAGAATTTAAAGATAAAAATTGGCGAATGGAATCAATGTGTAAAGATATCAGAATATGCATTCGCTGCCCAACACCAACCAAAAAGACTCGCTACAAGTAGATATCTTTCAAAATCTTCAACATAGTAAATTATGAAAGAAAAAAACACTGGCTTTCTGTTCTTGTGATTCAGAATTGGAATCCAGCTATAAACTCTCGCTTATACTTTTTCCCAATCCATACAATTTTCTCGACTTCTTTCGCTTAGCTTTCCCATTTAAGTAACTAACATTATAATTTCATTACCTAAATATTGAATATCAAGAACATCGTCTCAGTTGATATTAACAACATAACATTAAGAGTCAGAAGTTACAAAAATTAAACTAAAACTTCCGGCCAAACAAAATAAAGCAAGATACGAATATATATATATATATATATATATATATATATATATATATATATATAGCAGAATGAATCTAACTCAAATCTTCTCCCTTGGATTCCCTTCTGCCTCCTTAGTATCCTGTCGGAAACTCGCATCTTCCGTACTCTGCATATTCACATTAAATTAAACAAATCAGCTTCTTTGTTATAAATTAAACCAAAAAAAAATCCAAGTTGAAACCCAAAAGACTCATAGGATTCTCTTTAACCCAACCCATAAACAAACTATCCCCTGGATCACATCAAGCGCCACGTCACTGGTGATCGATGTTCACGTGGGAACATTTGACCACTGTCCTCCACAACCAAATGTTTTTTTTTTTTTTTTTTTGGACGGCATCTAGAGATTCTAGACCACCAAAACATGCGCAACCCTAAACGGCGTAGGATAGTGCGAAAGCGTCACACCTAATCTTAACCTGCGCCGCATTAATTTTAAAGGAAAAAAGGAGAGTGATAAGATACGCACTCGGTGGTTGGCTGACGACGTAGGCGGCGCCGCCGAAGTAACAGCTGCCGGCGAGGCGTCCTTTCTTCTGGTAGTAACTGTTGAAGGCAAACGAAGCATGCGCCTCAAGCGTGTCAGGACTATAACACGTGGCACCGGGCTGAATCGGACGGCAATCAGCACCTCCCTCACCGCAAGCGTAATCTAGACCTCCCTGTAGCCGATCCTCCCCCGCATCTCCGTTCGCCACGCACCACGAACTCCCCGTCAAGCTCTTCGATACGCCGCCTCTGCTAATCGGAGCCGCGATATGCCGGTCTCCGGCTGTCGGTGTATGACCGCCGTCGCGGTAATGTTTCAGCCCTTCCGTGGTGAAGGGAATGTCGTACACTTTCTTCTCGTCCGGGAAGAAGAGGCCGTAGTTTCTCTCCGACGTGGGTCCCACTTTCTTGTTCTCGTTGAAGAGAGCGAAGAGATAGACCGTCAGATCTGCTTTGGGTCGTAAAGGGGTCCCACCACCGGTCAAGATCCGACGGATGAGGTTTCCGTTGTAAGACGCAGCGTTTCCCAAGGTGGCTCCGACTTCGTTCTCGTCTCCTTTCGACGGCCAACCAGTTTCCGTCACCACGATCTCGATGTCGTCGTACTTTAAAGCAGACATCGCGGCGAAAACGGCGTCTATCTGAGCGTCGAAGAGATTGAAGTACCTTAACCCGTTACCGGAATCCACCATTCCCGGATTCTCTCTGAGCAAGGCGTAGTCGAGAGGAATGACGTCGGAGTTTCCTTCGTAGGCGAAGAATGGGTAAACGTTGATCATGAGTCGCGACCCGGTTTCGCGCAAGAAATCCAACATTGGTTTAATCACGAGGTCGACAAGTTCCGGTCGGAAAGATCCGGAGGAAGAAGGGTAAGAGTTTTGGAGCGCGCTGAGTGCGAGAGGCGAAGAGATTTTAATGGCGGAGTGGAGATTGTAACTGACGAGAGCTTTGTGAATGTTTCTCATAGCCGGGATTAGGAACTTGGTGGTGTTGTGTGGGTCGACGAAGACTTCATTGCCCACGGCGATTGACTCGATCTGTGTCGAAGGATGATAAGCGGCTACATTGCGTTTGACCCACGAGGCGGCGGAAGAAGCTCGTTTGGCGGCGGAGAAGAGCATCTCGTTTGGGAGATCCACCGTGACCCGGATCCCAGATCCGGATAAAGCTTTGAGGACAGCCGGGTCAGCATCAAAGATCTTCACCCGGTCGATTCCTTGAGATTTTAGTAGCTGCACTACCTTAACCGCGGAAGGGAGTTCGTCGGAGATTCGGCCATAGTTTACTCCAATGGAACCAGACTCTGCAAGAAGACAAAACACAAGAACATAAAATGAGAATGCGGTTTGTAATCTTCCCAGGGAAAACTGATAGAACATTACCTGAGAGAGAAATGGGTGAGAGAAGGGCAAGGAAGATGAAAGCTGCGAGAAAATCCATACTCAGCTTCTGCAGAGAAGAGAGCAGGAGAGAGAGAGAGAGAGAGAAAGATTAGGGTTAACCAGAGCAGAGAGGCGTCGTGGGGAGTGAGGGACTGCTAGCTACTACTACTACTAAAGTGGTGCTTACAGGTAAGACTGGGTCTTATTATCCCAAGGATATTCAGTTAATAATTATCATTTTCTTACATAATGTTTGTTAATAACGTATTTTCTTATTCAGTCGCATGTCAAATAATTTGCATCACCTTCTCCACTTTCCATCTTTCACATGTCATAGCAGTTTGTAACTTCGTATGATTAGAGTTTACAGCTAATCATGTGTAGAATTGATGGGTTTTTTTATGAATCTGAATCCAATTTTTGTTTCTTCAAACAAATATTTTAAATGTACATAAATTGATTATTTTTTACTCCTATTTCAAAGAGAATGATTTTATTTAGACGTAAAGTTTAATCTAGCTGTGCAGAATTGCATAATGTGATCGTCATGAAATTTTTTTTTTTTTTTTTTTTTTGGTGCACATGAAATTTCTTTTCATTCTTTGAATTTTTAATACACTAGAATACGATCGGCGATCGGATTTTTGTTTTACAATTTTTTTATTAGTTAAATTTATTTCACATAAATTTTAATTTATCTAGTAGTTTATTATTTATTTTTTGATAAAATAAACAATTATTTGTAGATATATAGTCTAATATCTTATTTGAAAATTAACTAATAATTTTTCTTATTTCTACTTCAACATCAATGGTTACTATTTATAAAAAATATGTTTGTTTGAAACTTTCGTATCTATCTATACTTGAATACCAGATAAATAATATTATCCAAATAACCGATTAGTATTTTCAAAATAAAAATTAATGATTATTTTTTTCTCTAAAATACCAGATAAAATATGGTGAAGATGGTGTCTGCAGCGGCGGAATGGCCAATTTTATCACTTTTTCTGGAGGAATTCGAAAGGAGCAAGGCGTTCTTCTCATCTATCAAAGTAGTGTTGATCCCACGATCACAAAACACAAAGACGGACAAGTTTGCACTAGGTGTTCGTATTCTGTCGTCTGAACTTTTTATGTAAATTCTTGGCATCCGACCTGGATTACTGAACCGTTTTAGTTTATGTTAAGCTGTTGACAAAAAACAAAAAATCATCTATGTACTATTAATTTTACTCTTTTGTTATATAAATAGAATTGAATCACTTATGATCTAGTCATGCAAATAAAACTAATTAAATAATGACATGTGAATGATGATGTGGCGGAAGGAGAAATGAGAAAAGCTAAATTTATATATATAGTTTTTTCGGTTCACTTCCGGAAACTACACAAACTTTACTTACTAAAATTTAATCCACCCAAATTTTTTTCCTCATTCCTAAACTACACAAACTTACGAATGACTTTTCTAAACAACATAAACTTTTAAAAAATTCATTAAATCTCGACGTTCTCTGTTTAAAATCAAATTAACTAAAAATTATCGTTTAATTAAGTTAATTAATCAATTTAGAAAAACAAAATAGAAAAAAAAAAACAAAATATGTTTCATCTTCTTTCTCATTTCCTCTTTTCTCTGATCTTGTGTTTAGCTGGTTACATACCATGAAATGAAAAAAATATGATTCATCTATTTTTGTTACGTACAACCTGACTCATATTTTTTAGAGAAGAAACGACGACGTTCAAATTGTGGTAAGACGACTTTGACGGATTTCAATTTTGCTCTAAATTCTAATCGCCAGAGAAGACAGTTGCGATACGAATGGGCGGCACGAATTTCATTGAATCAAATTTTGGATTGACCACATTATTCTATCTAAATGAAAAAGTAAAGCTCCACGACACGATGATGTGAATCTATTTACTTCCTTAAATCAACCCAAATAATCGAATATGAAATCATTCACATAGCGATCTAGATCGTGAGAAGAAGACAAAATCAAGGATTTGAGTTTCAAATTTGAGTAAGAGAATAAAACATTTACAAAGGAAACAACATCGCTCAAATCGAATTTAACATGGTTTTTGTTAATATCCTTGAAATTCACGTCTATAAGTATCGAATTCGGCGATGAAGAATTTCGAACTAAGACCCATCTGGATCGGCGAGATCCAAAGAGCTTCTCGCATTGTCAATGGTGACTTTGACAAGAAACATAACGTAAACGAGACCACCGTCGATTGAAGAAAGTTTCAATAAAAATCCATAAAATTCAAAAATTAAAGCTTACGATCAAAATCTAATTTCATAATTCATATAAAGTAGATCTAGGGATCAAAGAGGAAGAATTATTTCCTTTATAATAATTTTGTTTTTTTGGTTAAATATGATTTTTTTAAAAATCGTCGGAATTCAAAAGATTTATAAAATATGATGAGTTCAAAAGTTGGGGTAGTTTAAAAATGTAATTCATAAGTTTGTGTAGTTTATGGATGATGAAAAAAGTTCGGGTGGATTGAGTTTTAGTGGGTAAAGTTTATGTGGTCTACACAAGTGAACCCTAGATTTTTTCATAAATGACTATAAAATAAAATTTCAAATAAATAAGTTAAACTAAAACCTAAATTTGCTGGCTTTTCATCAGAGAAATATGTTAAAAAAAAAAAAAAACTGAATGATGACGATGTGAGATGAATCTCGAACTATAGAAAATACCAAAACAAAACACTCGGTAGATTCTAAAACGTTAATTACAATTTTATATATAAATCTGGACGCGTTCAACATGAACGAGATATATATATACAAAATTAGAACTCATAAAATAGCAACATGTGTTATGATTAATTTAGATTATAACTCTGCCAATCACGCACTTACTTGTTATGAATGGTTTTACACCGACCACTAGAGAGTCGTCATGTCAATGAAGTGGCGTGGACACTTCGTCCAGTGGTATAGCTTAGCCCTATCTCCATGTAATTATGGCTAATAGGTCTATCCCAGGAGGAGACTGACAAATTAAACATACATCTTACCTGCCATCATCCGGAACAGAGCCAGCCACCACGAAAAAAAGGTGAGCGATGTGACTCAACATGAGAGGCATGGGCCAGGACAAAGGCAAAGGTACATAAAACTCCTCCTATAAATATCGTGCAAGGGCGAGAGGATAAGGGAATCCAAAAAGGGATGGGGAGGCCGATCGAGAGCCAGACCCAAGTCAAAATACAAGAAGAGTAGAAGAGAGAGAGAGAGCGAACTCGAAGGAGAAAGAGTAAATCACTAAGAACGGTAAGAGGGATCCTTCGGTGGATCCCTACCCCTATTTCCTATGCCGATAGAGAGTTCCAACCCACTCTCCCCAGGTACTTCCTTACATCGCCTTATCTTTATCCCGAAACAGTAGACGATGCTCATGATCCTCGGACGTGACATCAAACTAAATCCACTCTCACCTCTCGATTAAACCAACTTTCGTGTGATGACATGACTTGGACATTGGAGAGTCTTCGTGAGGGAAACCCCTTCTCGTCCTCATGGAGACCTTCCTGAACATGCTACGTGTGCAAGTCTTAAGTTTTGTTTGCTTGGTCACCATGCATGGCACCGCAAACTTATATGGTGGAACGATGCGCCTCGTTTCCCCCAGAGGACGAAAATCCTATCCGATGCTCTCGAGGCTATTCCCAGAAGTCATCGCATGTTTAATGCATAAGATCTACGACCCTCGTACGGAAGACCCAAAATCTGATCCGAATAATTGGTATTCGGTAGCTTTGGTTCAGTTCTGTTTGGAACTGCGGTAGTTCGGTTTGGAGAAAACATTTCCAGAATTAAACCGATTAGATAATTCGGTTCGGTTCGCTTTAGGACTCATAAGTTCGGTTCGGTTTACTTGAAAATTATTTGTGCTGAATTGGAACCAAAAATCAAATTTGGTTCGATTTGGTGTACGAAAAAATGAATTTTTTCAATAAACCTGGTTAATTTCGGTTTGAGTTGTGAAATTTCGGCAGAGTTCGGTAAAATTTGGTATTTATTACTAACAATTATTTTTGATGGATTTGTTGGCTGGATTTTGGTTGAATGACATAGTGGCCACATCTGAAGACGTGTATAAACTGCCAATACAAAAGCTGATAACAAAACGATGATTCTCATAAGTCATAATTAATATTCTCCATAAAAAGTCTAAGATAATTTCAAAAGGGAGACAAGTGCAAAAGAGTTTTCTATCCAAAACCAAATCATCCATCATAAAACATAATTTAGATAGTATTAATTTCAGAAAACAAACCATATGAAATAAATCCAAGTTGCTTCAATAGTCTTTAAATTTGTTTCAACAGTTTTTATTCCATTCTGCAAATATCTGAAATAATGTAAACACTTCATTACAAAATGAGACTAAAACAAGACAAATTCCCATGATCAAGATGATGATGAACCATATATCAAAAAAAAACAAGATAAAGTCATATGAACAAGATGACGATGAACAATATATCAAAACTAGATTAGACATCATTTTTTATAGGTACATACATGTTTGTGGAAGTTCAAGGACAAGAACCATATTGGAATTGTGAGTATCATCACAAAACTGTGAGTATGATAAAAAAATGTGAGTATGATCACAAAACCAAAATGCATTCGAGAACAAAAACCATGTTGAAATTGTTACCTGCAACTATGATACTTTAAAGTGAAAGTTCAAGGACTAGATTATAGTTGTTTCCTCGAATCTAAAGAAGAAAAAGAAGTTATTAATATTTATCACTAAACATATATGATAAAACTCATAAAAATATATAACATAACGTACCAAGTGACTCAACGAAATCAACTCTAACCAACATTTGTGTTATAGTAGCAAAAATTGACTTAGACTTTAAGGAGGTTCATAGCCAGTGTTGTGTGCATATCAATGCCTCAATCATGTAAGGAGTCAAAGAGTCCCTTAAAGGGTCTAAGATCCGACCATAGTACTGAAGACAGACTCAGATGCAACAATAGATACTTGGATTGCAAGAACATCTTTAGCTACTTTTGCCAAAATTGGATATTTTTTGCATTCATCCTCCACCATGAAAAATGTCATAATCTGTTCCCAAACTGTTTTAAACTCGTGGCACCATTTTTTCCATCAAGTAAATTTCTAACTCACTACTACCTTCTTCATTTCCCTTCTCACTAACCATTTGGTTGTACAAAGAATCCATCCTCTCATACCCATCATCATCATCTGAAAACTGAAAAAATTGATTGTTCAAGATCCTCATGAACACTTATTTTGACATCACTATCACTCACTGATCATTTCAGCAGTACACTAGATTCCTCATACAAGCTCTACAACATACTTAGAACTGAATCTCTAACTTATCTACACTATCTTTACCATACAACTTGTCCAAGCAGAGTGATGCATACTGCATCTTGTTGCGCAGATCAAAGACACTAGCAATAATTAAAAGTCCATTCATGTTCGACAAACCATTCCAATACCTATTAAATTTATCTCTCATACTCTAAGCCTTGGTCCTAACAATTTCATCAGTAATCTTATTGTACCGATGGTACAAATCTTATTGTAACAAATTGTATATGTAACCAATATAGATGCTGAAAATGCCAAAATAAAGTTGTGAAAGATTTTGAGAAATTTTACCAGCCTTTGCACTTCATCTCAATCACTTGAAGTTGGAGGTCCAATCCGTTTCTTGTCGCTCTTGTCATTCTCTTATTTCTCAAGGAAATAATGAACATATAGTTTATCCCCCACCATCATCTACTCAAAAGATACCCTTAGCTTGAGGGCAACAGTCAACATTAGATATATAGAATTCCATCTAGTACTACAATCTAATGCCAAACTGTCTTTATTAATATTTATTGTTCAGCTCAAATAACTTTAATCTTGCATATAATGACCTCACATATTTGACAGCATTCCGAACAATAACAACACTTCCATTCAAAAAGCTGGCCAGCAATAGTTGCTCCCCTATAACTAGTGATGGGTTTGAAGCTAATGATCCTCTTCTGCATTTGTCAATTTTTATAAATCTAGTGAGCTGTTACAACCATAAAGTTATACAAGGTAGTAGGAGTTGTCCAAATATCTGCTGTGAGAGAGATTTTTCTTTTTAATACTAAACAACGTCCTTAAACAAGCTTTCTGTTGCAAATACATGGCAATTATTTTCTTAGTGGCTGTCCTTCGAGATATATGGTTGTACACATGAACTACATTAGAACATAATCGCCTAAAACCATCAACTTTCAACAAATGCAAATGAAACTCATTCAGAACAATCATCTCATTAACAAATCTTTTAAAGAGCTCTTCATCATATCTTATGCTTGTGAGATTACTGCTGCTAACACCACTCAAGACATTCTGACTATTACCCTCTAAAAAAATCTTGTATAATCTGCATCTCTTAATATGACTTATAATTGAACTAGTTCCAATTGTTGATGAGTTACAACTAAACAACTTCCCACAATAATGCAAATTGCATTGCTCATAGTATTATACAGTTCGAGTGAAATGTGTCCATACATTTGATCTTGGAAGAATATTTTTCCTTGATTTCGGTGGAACATCACATGATTTTAGCTTATCTATTTATGCCTTTTTGCTTCCAGCAGAAGAGGGTTCCTAAACTGCTGGTTCTAGTCCTTTAGTCTCCACATCATGCATCTCATTGTCGTCTTCAAAATAAGGCAAAGACATTGACAGAACATTACCATCAGATTCACTAACTCACTCAAATTCATACTCCACTTACATATTTGAGTTAGAGACTAGTAGAAACTCATTAACTTTGACATACAAACATAAAATTATATTCATACTCCAGACTATACAAATGAGCCATATGGTCCCAAAATAATGATTTATATGAAACTTTTAGCTCTGACCAAATCTCTTTGGTCCTGGTAACCGTTAGTATTGCATTACATAAAGAAAAACTCTTTAGAATTTCAATCAAAAAAATTTCAAAAAATAGATTAAAAAAAAAGTTCACAAGATATCGTACATACTAAACAATCCTATGTCATCCACCTTATAATCTATCGATTCACTTTTAACATTAATTCAAATAATTTGGATACATAATAGCTTCACTATCTTTGGAAAATTATGACCATTTTTCATGATCAGATCTTTCACGATTTAAAGTAGAGCTAAGCTATTTGGATTTCACTTACAAATACGAGCTAGATAATAGTAGAAAATCACTAACTCAAACATATAAACTTACAATCATAATTCAGACTGCAACCTTTACAAAATCGAACTAAGCCAAGTAGAATCATACAAATTTGACTCACCTATCAACAAATTTGAACCACCTACAAAAACTGGACTCAAACTTGAACCAACCAACAACAACAACTTGGGTCAGAAAACCTTTACCTCGAATCGATGGTGAAGAACGAGAAGAAAAAATCGGGTGAAAGAAAAAATGTCGAGGGTTTCAGAACACTAAAGAAAGGACAAATATATATTAGGGTTTAGTTGCCTATTGAAACTGATCAGTTTAGTAATACCGAACCGGACCAAAACAAAGACTGAATTAAAAATAGTCAGATGCCGATCAGTTTTAATGTGTAAACTGAATCTAAAACGAATTAGCTAAACTTCGGTTCGACCAACTCAGTTTGATATTTCTGCCCAGGCCTAACTCGGACTGATGAACGACTACTCATCCCTCAGGTCGAATAGACCAGACCCATCCTGAGTGCACCCCGATCATTGTTGGAAAAGCGCCGGCATGATCAGAAAAATCTCATAGTGGGGGTATCAAGTTCTGAAAACCCGATAGGGCAGGAACGCCTAGCTATGTTTCGAGTAACTATTTGTAGGAAGAGGTCACTAACAACCCGCCAACACGGTCGAAGATCCACTCCCCTTCTTTTACCTCCCAAGAACAAGACGGAGAGTCGGGGGCAATTGTTGGAGGTGTTTTTACACTGACCACTAGAGAGTCACTACATCAATGGAGTGGCGTGGACGCTTTGTCCAACGGTGTAGCCTAGTCCTGTCTCTATGTAATGATGGCTTATAGGCCTGTCTCGAGGAGGCAACTGACATGTTAAACATATATCTTACCTGCCGCCACCCAGAACATGGCAATCCAAGAAAAGGGACGGGGAGGCCAATCGAGAGCCGGACCCAAGTCAAAGTATGAGAAGAGTCGAAGAGACAGAGCAAACTCGAAGGAGAAAGAGTAAACCACTAAGAACAGTAAGAGGGATCCTCCGGTGGGTTCCCTACCTCCATTTCTTATGCCGGGAGAGAGTTCCAGCCCACTCTCTCCAGGGACTTCCTTACATTCGCCTTATCCTTATCCTGAAATAGCAAACGATGCTCATGATCCTTGGACGTGACATCAAACTAAACTCATTCTTGTTTCCCGATTAAAGCCACTTTTGTACGATGGCCTGACTTGGGCATCAGAGAGTATTCGGGAGGGAAATCTTTTTTCGTAATCCCGAAAACCTTCCTAACCATGCTACATATGCAGGTCTTACGTCTTGTTTGCTTAGTCACTAGGCATGGCACCGCATACTTGTATGGTGGAACGATGCACCTCTTTTCCTCTAGATGACGGAAATCCTACCCGATGTTCTCGAGGTTATTCCCAGAAGGAATCACATGTCTATTGCATGAGATCTACGACTCCCATACAGAGGACCCGAAATCCGACCCGAACATTATTATTTCCTATATTATAACTAAAAGAAAATAGTAAGTGTTGACAAAAAAAATAGTAATTAAAAAAAAAAGACATATTATTCAAAAATTAAAAAGAATTAGTAAGTAAAAAAAAATTAAAAAGGAAAATAAAATATATTATTTCAATTTCTAAAAGTACTAAATTTTTTTTTTTGTTTTGCTATGCATGAAGAAAATTTTCATTAAAAATGAAATAAAAAGGTAAAAACAAAATTGTTAAAAAAAATAAAAATAAACTTGACTAAGATATAATTTAAAATTTATGATTATGTTCAACACATATCTGAACATTAAATAAATTCACCAACTGGTTACTGTCAAAATCCAATTCATAAATTAGAGGTTAAACCGGTTTTTGACTTACTCAGTCAGTCGTTGCTATTTCTTTGCTATTGGAAGCTTCCAAAAATCTCTGGAAGCTAATACAAAATCACAATTCACGGCGTTGACTACGTCATTGTTATCCAAAGAATAGTAAGAGGTGAGCAGCGACGAACAATCTTGACGAAGGATCGACATAACGTCCTACTCCTAAAAGAATTAGGATGGACCAGTGACAGATGAGGTCCAATCCAATAAGGATTAGGGTTCACGAAACCTATAAATAAGAAAGTCCCAAGACAAAGATGACATCATCACAACAAACACAGAAACCCTAAATAGCTAAACTCTTGCCGCTCCTCAACGACGAGCGACAAGAATTCTGGCAGTGCTTAGTGCTTTGTGAAATTGAGAGTGTGCGTGTGGAAACCAATTTTGCTTTCAAAATTTATAGTGCACAACTAAAAATTAGGGTCAAGCAAAAATATATAGAAAATATTCTAAATAATTATCTTTAGAAACTTAAATCTTTAACAAATCTTTTCACTATATCAGATGTTTATTTTCGGGCTTTCTGGGCTGGTCTGAGCCCAGCCGGGTTAAGCCCCAAAAATCCTTTTAGCCTGAATGGGTCTATCCCGAAAATCCCGATTTTTTCGGGTTTATATACACTCTAGGCCCGAACCCGGTATTTTCCAAGGCCGGGTCGAACTAGGCTTCGGAATTTGTCCCTAATTGACATGCCTATTTAGACTATAGGGTATAAGGTATGGAATATAATTTTTTCAAGTTCTATTAACAATAAAAATATAATAAATTAATGTTTCATAAATACATAATATTTTTGATAGTTTTAAAATTTTATGGATTAATGAGTGTTTGATTTAGGGTATATGATTCATACTTGTAAGATATATTTTCTAATTTCTCAATTAAGAAAAGAAAAGAAAATTATTGTTCCATACTAAGAATAACCTTTGATATAGGATTTTAGATTTTTATGGATAAATGAAAAGTGATTTAGGGTTTAGAGATTCACATTTTGGAAAATATACTTTTCTATTTATCAATTAACAAAATAAAATACAATAAATTATTGTTTCATATTAAGAACATAAATATTACAAAAATACAAACTAAGAAAGTGAAGTTAGTGAGTCTTTCATTAAGGGTTTAGGGTATCACAACGCATATAAAACTTTTAATATATGTTTTGACTTTTAAGGATTTATGAGTATTTGATTTCGGATTTAAGGTTTCACAATTAATATAATTAAACTTTGTTGAAGATGGATTTTAAATTTGCTAACCGGTGCTTAATATTTTGAAAATATGATTTTCTTAGGTTTTTTTTCAAAAAAATTTAAAAATCAAGTAGAGAATTTTCTTTAGTATTGACATGTGTTTAACATATATTTACAAATATGACGATTATGAAAATTGTGGTTCAATCCAATTGTTTTGCCATATTTATTTGATTGTTAAATAGTTTTATCCTTTTATAAGAAAATCTATTCAATTTGTTTTCCATAAATTTAGTGAAATTTGTTTGTGTTGTGTCTAAGACCATCTCCAACCCATTACTCCATTTTTATTCTAAAATAGAGTAATTTTAAAATGGATCTGATTTTACTCCAATCCCACTCCATTTTGGAGTAGAAAATGGAGTGAAGAGTAAAAAAATTGAGTAATGAATAGGATTACTCCATATTTGGAGTAAACCCATTTTTTACTCTATTTGGAGTTGGAAATAGAGTGGGTTGAAGAGGATTTTATTCCAAACTCTATTTTGAAGTAAAAAATGGAGTGGGGTTGGAGATGTCCTAAGTCTCGAATTATTTGGTTCAGCGCCAAACTAGTGCGCCTATATTTTCAGTTTACATTTAATTATCTGCCACGTCATCGATCCATGACATACGTTGGAACAATATTATAAACCGTTAGATATAGTTTCACCATCTCTCATCACCAAACGAAACCCCTAAGTTTTGGGTAAATTCGACAATGTCGTTTGCCCTTCCTCTATCGATCAACATCATCTCCACACCATAATTCCATTATAATCATCTTCTTCTTTGTATATGAGACAAACTCCGACTGAATCGAAGAGAAGAACTCCGACCAAATCGAGATGCCTCATACAAAGTCCGACCAAATTGAGCCTCCTTCAACGACGAAGACGGAGAAGCAAAGTTTCACCGGAAACACCACCGCCTCTCAAGACCATTTTCGGTCAATGGACGGTTCTTGTGGCGGTGATTTGGATCCCGTCATCGATGGAAACTAAACTTCAATTTCTCAGCTTACTCTTCTCATCTTAAATTAGTCTTTGGAATTTCTCAGGTGAGATTTGATACATTCAGAACGGTAAAAAGCATCTACCAATTTATGAAATTTTTTATGGCTCTATTCTCTGTGAATGATAATCTTTAAGAGTATCTTATTGATTTTTCTATTAGGTTTTCATATTTTTAGTTCTAAAGAATCTGATGCTTGATTTTTGTAATCATTTTTAGGATTCGGAAGGATCGGTCGTTTTGTTGCTAGAGTTGCTCTTCAGAAGAACTCGGTATATCCTTTGTGAGATCCTAGGCCCACAGAGAGGAGGCGATGGAGAGATATTTTTGAGTACATTTGCTACTTGTCTCTCTAGTTTTCTCATGTGAAGTATGCGAAAGTGTGTTGGGTTTGATTTGCTAGGATGGCCAAAGGGGGCTTGGAAACACGAGGCCTTTTTGCTGTTTCATGTTCAGCTGGATGAGACCTTGCTGGATAATTACACATCGATGAAGGCCAAAAAAGAAACATTCTCAACCGCTTATGTTTTGCATATATTCCGTTCGGTGACAAAATCCATTTCATTTCTGTTACATAGGCTTGTTAATTATAACATTTATTTGTACTTTCTACAGATAGTTGCATTAACATTGAAATGTTAGTTTATTGTAGGAGGAACCTGATTTTGTTAATGATAGCAAATAAGAAGTTTCAAAGATTGGAGGTGCAAGACTGTGACCCAAATTCACAAGTTTAAATACAAGAGTGTATGAACATTCTAAATTACGTACTCAGAGAATCTTTGTAATATAGGTATTTTGTATCATGGTTTCATATTAATAAAATATGGCATTTCTCATTTAAATGTCTTTTTATCCCAAACAAAAAATCTAGCAATCGTATATTTTAAATACAAAATTATTGAAATAATTACATGATTCATTATATGATATTACTAAAATAATTCTGACAATGCTATAGAAATTAAAATAAGAGGCCCAATGTACATGAATTATCACACCTATCAAATGCTATAGTCATAGTGAAAAAATGCTATAAATCAATTAATACATAACAATAATAAATTGCTATTGTAATTAAATAATATTGCATAAAGAAAAGCGTTATATTAAATGTAATCACGATAGCAGTGACAAAACGCTATCGAAAGTGGGGGACCAATTATCACGGGCGATGTCAGAGCGCTTTTCTTAACGCTATGATATTAGTTAGATAGCATTTTTTCGGTGCTAAGAAAACCCTTTTTTCTTGTAGTGTAATAATTCATGTAGTAATATATTTTTATGTTATTGTTTATGTAACGCCCCGACCGCCACCGCCTATGGGTCCCCACGCCCTCTCTCGACTCGTGGGGTTCACCCTCATCTGACAGCCGAAACGTTACTCTGGGAGGCTCAAAAGACTTGTTTATTGATCCTGCAAATCACCACGAGATCTTTCCCCGTATTTCGTTCTCATTCACACGAAACTAGAAATGACGTCCTAGTAGGCCACCCATCTTGAAATTGCTCTACCTTAAGCACGCTTATCTCGCGAGTTATGTCAGGAGGAGTACGAAAAAAATAAGTGCACTTGATATAGATAGCCAAATCAATTCTTTAAAGCATCTCCACATGAACCACAATTTTCAGAAATCAAGATATTACAATCACTCCCACTCACAGATCGCAACGTCCTCGTTGCGCACCAAGACCATTATCAATGAAATCTCAGAAAATGAGTTTAGAATTTGGAGTGTCTTTCTGGCCCCTTGGATTTGTTTTGATCATTTTCCTTTATTCTCTGGTTTCGGGAGAGCCATTGGTGGTGGATTCGAGCCATTTATCTTCTGGTAGTGGGAATTTTATACAGGAGTGGTGTTAGCTCAGCGAGTTTCTTTATCGGTTCCAGTGCTTCGACTTTACGAATCGTGGTGATCTCGTATCTTCCTGTCTATCCGGTTATGCATAAATTGCTATCAGGAGTTGACAGCCCACAACACGCATTAACAAGGTGCTACACATAAAATTCTTAGGAAGAGAGTTTGAGATGAAGAATCTTGGTGCTACACATAAAATTTTTGGGATGGAGATTCACATGATATAAGCTTTAAAAGATTATGGCTGTCTCAAAAGAGCTACATACATAATATACTAGACATGTTTAATATGACAGATTCAAAACCAGTCTACACCTTTAGCTATCATTTCAGACTCTCAACAGCTCAGTGCCCAAAGTTTGATGAGGAGATCAGAGATATGGCGCAAGTTCCTTATGCTAGTGCAGTTGGATGTCTAGTGTATGCTATAGTTTTCACGAGACCTGATATGGCTCAAGTTATTAGTCAAGTAAGCAAGTACATTTCTAATCCTGGGAGAGAGCATTGGAATGCTGTGAATTGATTTTCAGGTATTTGAAGGGTATAACTGATTGTGGGATTATGTTTGTTGGTCAGAAGAGTGTTTAGTTGTGGGGTACGTTGATTCAAATTATGTAGGTTATATAGATAATAGAAGGTCTACTACATGATACATATTTACTCTTTTAGAAGGGTCAGTCTGTTGGAGATATGTGGTGCAATATGTTGTGGCAATGTCTACCACGAAAGCTGAGTACATGTCAATGGGAGAGGCAGCCAAGGAGGCACTATGGGTTCAAGGCGTTGTAGCAGATTTGGGTGTTGAGCAAGGTGGAGTTCAACTACGCTGTGATAGTCAGCGTGTTATATTTATGGCTAAGAATCATGTGTATCATGCTAGGACGAAGCACATTGATGTAATATTTCATGAGATCGAGGAGTTCGTAGCATCATGTGATATCTTTCTGGAGAAGTTGCATATGTTGCAAAATCCAACTGATATGTTGATCAAGCCAGTTACCGCAGAGAAGTTCAAGCATTGCTTGCATTTGCTCCATGTTTCCACTGCTAGAGGATGATGGTACAAGAGATTTTCGTCAAGGTGGATTTTTTTTATTCTTGGTGACTTCAAATCTGTAAGGTACTGCAAAGGGGACGATATATCTTAGGGTTAAAAATTATTCCATATTTTATATTCCTAGGTATATTGGGTTTTGGGGCTTATATATATGGATCTTAAGGGTTTGTATTTATTCATTCACACGGTTAATGAAAACTCTAAACAAAAGAGTATTCGCCTCAATACGTTTTTTTCTCTATTCTCTCATTGATTTCGTTTCTTCATTGATTCTTCTTGGCTGAATTCTCAATATGGACAGTCTAAATAGTAACAAAATATATACATGCACATATGTAAATATAGATTTTTGTTACTGTTGAGTGCGGGGTGGTGCATGACAGTGTAGAACGTAATGTCCCCATCTAAAGCTTGAATCAATACTCTTCATCTCCACGCACCACACAGTTTGAAGCAGTCCAAAAGTTAATCACTATATTAAATGAATAGTTGGACAATACTTATTTCATCCACACACCACACATTTATAATGAGCTCATGATAAAAAAAAATTTCAGATTTTGACTGGACATCATGTCCTGATTCACTAAGATTTGTTCCTAAAATCTGTATGTTTATGAACTCAGCTCTGGTTTCTTGGCGAGAAGCACAGTGCGGTGCGAAATTGTTTCCCTCAAAGATCTTTTGGTTGATCTCAGTTTTTTCTAATATTCGACTCCAATTCTCTATTGTGACAATACAATAAATTTTCACATTACAAACAACCATGTCTATTATAAACACATCGAGATAGACTACCACATTGTTCAAGAAAATGTTCAAAGTGGCATTCAGAAGCTTCTCTATGTTAGAACATATCTACAATTCGATGACATCTTGATTAAGGTTTTTAATTTTCGCAAAAGATGTTTTCAATATATTTGCATCATCTTGAGGGAGAAAGTTAAATTCGTTAATTTTTAACCAGTGTTCAAAATTTCGCTATGCTAATAAAGCATTTGGGTTGGGTCTAGGGCCTAACAAAAAATTTGGAGATTTCTCGGGGATTAGTTTTAGGGCTTTTTACGTAAATATATATATATATATATATATATATATATATATATATTACATTTGTGTTCTTAAACTAATAAATCACCTTGTCTCTCGTTGTCTTTGAGCATTTATTGGACTTGAACTATCCAAGTTCGAATCTCAGTTGACCTATTTTGTTTTGTTCTTTTTTATAAATTGGGCCTTTAATGAAGGGCAAGGTAGTTATTTTCTCTTCATCTTCCACCTTCACATGCGATTCCTCAACCCTAATATCCGCCGCCTCTATTTTTTCTTCACCTGTTTCACCTTCTTATTCATTTTCTTGTTTTTATGTCAAATCTTCATAGATCCAACTGATAGCCACCGCAAGAAAACAAGCAGTTTGCGACTACATATAATGGTCACAAAATTGCGAGTAGTTTGCTACAAAATTGCATCGTTAGTCGCAACATAGTCGCAAATTTGCGAGGATAATGTTCGGCACAAACCCATCGCAACTAGCTTCACGTTTGCGACTAATTTGCAATGAAAAAAGAGCCATCGTAGCAAAGTCGTTGCAAAATTGCGAGTGATTTACTACAAAAGATATTTTTTACACTTTGCAACTAATTTGCGAGTATTTTAGGCTGGTAGTTACAGTACGTTTTCAATGATTTATAACTGTTTTTTTGCTACTAATGTTATGATCGCAAATGGGTAGCAAAGTACTAGGAAAGGCCTCGCAAATATTTTTGTCGTAGCAAATTAGTGACAAATGGTGGTCGCAAATTAGTAGCTAAAATTGCTGATCCTCTATAAATACCGAGCAATGGGGAGACAAAAATCATAACAAAAATATCCCAAATCTACTCACAAAAGGATTCATTCCACAAAACACTATTTTTGGAAAAGTTCGATAATCGATCATGTCTTGGCATCATGATATATACACGGTTCGGACATGGATGTACAACCGCCGAGATCCAGATACCGGTGAAGTGACGAGAGAATTTAGAGATGGTCTTGATCAATTTTTGATCCACACGACAAATCATTCATTAATGCGAGACAATGGTAACAAGATTCTCTGTCCTTGTGTTAAGTGCGAGAACATTGATCATCATGATCCAAATTTTGTTTGGAAGCATTTATATACGAGGGGGGGTTTTACCTAACTATTATGTTTAGTTTCGCATGGGGAGGATTTTGTTGTTAATGTTCCAGGCAGTTCAAGTACGAGTTATCATGGCAATCAAGATGGTGCTAGTAATTTTGATAATAACTACGATGATCAGCATGATCATCATCAAGATTATAATGAATATGGATATGGTAATAGTGATGGTAATAGGTTTCATGACATGGTTACTGATGCATTTCATGAAACTACTGCCTCGTTTAATGATAATACGTACGTTTGAAGAACCAAACCCGAGTGCTAAATAGTTTTACGATATGTTAGACGTTGCTATTGAACCCATCTACGAAGGATATAGAGAATGGCTTTCAAAATTTTCACTAGCATCTAGGATGATGATAATTAAAAGCGAAGATAATATTAGTGAAAATTGCATAGATAAATGGACTGCATTGTTTAACGAGTATATGCCGGAGGGTAATAACTCGACAGAGAGTTACTATAAAATACAGAGACTGGTAGTGAGTCTTGGTTTACCGTCTAAGATGATTGACGTCTACATTGATAACTGTACAATTTTCTGGAAAGATGATGCTCAGCTGCAGGAATGTCATTTTTGCGGGAAACCGAGATATAAGGAGACAGGTGGCCGCACGAGGGTACCATTTTAGCATATGTGGTATCTTTTGATAACAGATAGACCGAAACGATTATACCAATCGGAGCAGACAGTTGGGGCAATGAGGTGGCACGCAGAACACTTCAGTGAGGACGGGGTGATCTCTCATCCATCATATGCGAAGGCGTGGAAAAACTTTAACGTGGTACATTCAGACTTTGCTGAAGAATATAGAAATGTTTATTTGAGTCTTCGCACGGATGGGTTTAGTCCATTTGGTATATCTAGTCGGCAATGCTCGTTGTGGCCAGTCATAGTAACGCTTTATAATTTACCTCCGGATATGTGCATGCATCGAGAATTTTTGTTCCTCAGCATTCTGGCACCGGGGCCTAAGCATCCAAAAACATCTCTTGATGTCTTCCTACAGCCTCTGATCCACGAATTACAAGAGTTGTGGCATGTCGGTGTACGAACGTTTTCATCCGCCAGAACTTCAACATGAAGATTATGCTTATGTGGACCATAAGCGATTTCCCTGTGTATGGGATGTTATCTGGATGGACAACTCACGGAAAATTATCATGTCCTTACTGTTTAGATCAGACTAATGCGTTTTAATTGACGAATGGACGCAAACCTTGCTGGTTCGATTGTCATCGTTGATTTCTGCCAATGGGCCATCCGTATAGAAAGAACAAGAAGTTGTTCACGAACAATAAAACCAGCAAGGTTTATTTGAGTCTTTGCACGGATGGGTTTAGTCCATTTGGTATATCTAGTCGGCAATACTCGTTGTGGCCAGTCATAGTAACGCTTTATAATTTACCTCCGGATATGTGCATGCATCGAGAATTTTTGTTCCTCAGCATTCTGGCACCGGGGCCTAAGCATCCAAAAACATCTCTTGATGTCTTCCTACAGCCTCTGATCCACGAATTACAAGAGTTGTGGCATGTCGGTGTACGAACGTTTTCATCCGCCAGAACTTCAACATGAAGATTATGCTTATGTGGACCATAAGCGATTTCCCTGTGTATGGGATGTTATCTGGATGGACAACTCACGGAAAATTATCATGTCCTTACTGTTTAGATCAGACTAATGCGTTTTAATTGACGAATGGACGCAAACCTTGCTGGTTCGATTGTCATCGTTGATTTCTGCCAATGGGCCATCCGTATAGAAAGAACAAGAAGTTGTTCACGAACAATAAAACCAGCAAGGTTTATTTGAGTCTTTGCACGGATGGGTTTAGTCCATTTGGTATATCTAGTCGGCAATACTCGTTGTGGCCAGTCATAGTAACGCTTTATAATTTACCTCCGGATATGTGCATGCATCGAGAATTTTTGTTCCTCAGCATTCTGGCACCGGGGCCTAAGCATCCAAAAACATCTCTTGATGTCTTCCTACAGCCTCTGATCCACGAATTACAAGAGTTGTGGCATGTCGGTGTACGAACGTTTTCATCCGCCAGAACTTCAACATGAAGATTATGCTTATGTGGACCATAAGCGATTTCCCCGTGTATGGGATGTTATCTGGATGGACAACTCACGGAAAATTATCATGTCCTTACTGTTTAGATCAGACTGATGCGTTTTAATTGACGAATGGACGCAAACCTTGCTGGTTCGATTGTCATCGTTGATTTCTGCCAATGGGCCATCCGTATAGAAAGAACAAGAAGTTGTTCACGAACAATAAAACCGTCAAATTTCCCCCCTCCCCCCCCCCCCCCGTTTATCTTTTAGGGGAACAGTTGGAAGCGCGAATAGATGAATACGGTGCTCAAAAAACTGTAAAATATGTGGGTAACTGGCACAATATCCCCGCTAATATACCCGGTGGATATGGGCAGTATCATAACAGGCATAAGAAGAGTATATTCTGGGAACTGTCGTAATAGAAAGATCATCTATTGAGGCACAATTTAGATGTCATGCACGTCGAGAAGACAATGTCAAATCACGTTTGGATCTCCCTTGTAAATGCGCACGACTTGAGTTGCATATTGCAAGCGATGGTAGATCACCGATTCCTAGTTTTCGACTGTCATCGGATGCAAAGAATGCTTTGTTTAAGTGGGTTAAGGATGATGTCAAGTTCCCAGATGGATACGTGTCAACATTCTCAAGGTGTGTCGAGAAAGGGCAAAAGTTTTCCAGAATGAAGAGTCATGATTGTCATGCATTGCATGAGCTTCTACCGAATCACGTCCACGAGGCACTAGCATGTATTATTCTTTGTATGTGTATACATACACATATATATACACATATATTTTGTACTTTATTAACTCGTTTAATTATCATTTTAAGTATCAGAGCATTTTTCAAGGACTTATTTGCTCAAACATTAACTGCAGCCGATATCTTGAAGTTGAACGCAAACATCACACTTATTATTTGAAATTGGAGAAAATATTTTCCCCCTCTTTTTTGATGTGATGGAACATCTGGTAGCTAGTCCACTTACCGCATGAGTTAGCTCTTGCTGGACTAGTCTAATTTCGATGGATGTACCTGTTCGAAAGGTTCTTTAAACATCTAAAGATGAAAGCAAAAAATCTCGCAAGGGTTGAGGGATCAATCGGGGTAGGAAGTTTGACGGGGATACATCTAACTTTTTGAGTTATTACTTTAGCCCAACCGTGAAAACAAAGAAAATGGATCGTAGATGATACGACGATGGTGGGGGGGGGGGTTGGGAGAACATATCCTCTTTTGGGAGTACCTGATGTTTTCTCAGATATAGGCCGAATGGGTGGGAAAGTAAAGGCAACGGAGTGGTGTGATTACAAGCATTGTCACGCAGCTCATACATATATCATGCTAAACTGTGACTACTTTCGACCGTATGAAAGGTATAATATAATTAAGTAAACGGGTCGTTTTCTATATACATATACAATTAATTATAATCATCTTTCATTATGTGGTGTACTGGATGGTCGAACAACAAATACGGGAAGCATTTCCGGAACTAAACGATCAAAAAGTGAGATCATACGTAGAACGTGATTTTGCTGGATGGATGTGAGAGAAGGTAACTAACCATAATCAGTTTCGTGTGTATATATATATATATATACATATATGTGTGTGATATTAATTAGTAATCACATATATATGGTATTATAGGTGACGAAGAGGAGGTCTCAATGAAGTTGGCCTTTGTGGGTACATGAGTTCGTGATGGGACCTATTGGAGATATAAGAACCGCTAAGATGTATTGTATCCGCGGATTTATTTTCCATACATTTGCGTATGGGCAACAATGGGCCACTGCAAATTATGGTATCCATGTCTCAGGCGATACCAACTACTACGGTATACTGAAAGAAATCGTAAAAGTCGAGTATGCTGGATTGATTAATCTTAAATGCATCCTATTTCGATGTGATTGGTTTGATCCCACAATTGGGATTGGTGTAAGATCAAGCAATTTCGGAGTTGTGGACGTACAGGGACACATGAGTTACACCGCCAAGTTCGAGCCATACGTTTTAGCATCCTAAGCTGAGCAAGTAGTTTTCATTCCTTACCCTCGTACTCGAGTCCGATGTGATCAGAATTGGTTGTCCGTTATTAAAGTTAACCCACGAGGTCGAATCGTCGGGGGCTTAGTTGATGCTGATGAAGATCTACCGCCAGTGCAACCTGAAAGGACAGAAGAAGTTTCCATCCCCGTCGATTCAAACAATGATTTGACCAGAATTGACCCGCTTCATAGGGGACTTGAAGTCATATTCGAGGACTCTGATGGTCAAGTGGATTCAGACGAGTTTGATGAAGGGGACGAAGTTGAGGATGAGGAAGAAGACGAAAATGGAGAGACTTACGTTTCCGATCCTGATGATGATGAGTAGTTTTATGTCTCGTGTGTTTAAGTCATCGTTTGTAGAAATTATGTATTATATATCGGGTGTTTTTTTAAAATTAATTCAGTTAGTTTGCGACTTATTTGCGGGTAGTTCACGCAAAAGAGAAGCAAATTCTTAAAACCCTAAGCCCTAAATAGTTTGCGACGAGTTTGCGTCAAGTAGTAGCAAACTAGTCGCAAATTTTAACTTGACTTAATTCGATGCCTAAGACTCTTGATCCGTTCAGTGGAATAAAACGATGTATATTACCGAGTAGTTTGGATAAGTGTTCATATTTTGTTTACACCGTGCGTTGTCAATATAATAATTTTTAGGAAAACACCAACATTTTGATTGACCCACAAGAGTAAGGTATGTAACTATATATACCGAATATGATTAATCGATTATTTTTTAACGATTGTCAAATTAGTTATAGAATTGACCCATATTTTGGTTGAACCATTAATTTCTATTAAACCACATATTTCTAGCATGTTATATAGTGTATAAACTTTGAAAAAATCCTAAACCCTAACTATACCCTAAACCCTATTTGCTTCTTGTTTGCGTCGAGAAGTCACAAACTCTACGCAAAAAAATTATTTTCATCCTTTGCGACTACATTTCGAGGAGTGTAGTCGCTTCCGTGTTGCAAATGGCATTGGTAAAACGAAAGTAATTGATTTTCGTTTTACCGCATGATGTAAATTTTCGAAGATTTTGCGAGATATTTGCGTGGCGGCCTCGCAACATCATCGCAAATTTAGGCAGTAAAACAAAAATAATGAATTTTCATTTACCCACGTTTGTTAAAATTTTACAGGATTTGCGAGGTTTTTGCGTGGATTCTTTACAACCGCGTCGCAAATTATGGCGGCAAAGCGGATTGTGTAAAACAATCGGTGGGACGTTGCCAGGAGGTTGCAACTCAAATGCAGCGATATATTTCTCCTATATAAGACAGTCAAAACTCCCTTGCTCTTTGCTCATTCTCTCCTCTTAAAATCTCTCTAAATTCTCTCTCTCCAAGTTTTGCCAATTGAGGTAAATTTCTAATTCTTTTTTATATATAAATGTTTTGATTAGAATGGTTAGGATCAGAATGGTTAGGATTAGAATTTAGGTATGGAATAAATTGATATGGATTTAATATATGGAATTTTAGATTGTAGATATGGAATTTGTTTTTGGTATAGAATTTAAATTTTGTTTCATGTTTTATTGCAGATGGGTGATAGGGGAACGAGTATACCGGTTTTCTAGCCGCTTCGGGTACACCTAGACCGCAACCTAGCAGACCTCATTCACGATGCCAGGGACCTCCTAGACTGACTCCTCCTATCCCGAATTTCGTTCCAGAGACACAGCTTGTTCATCAATCTCCACCACCAGGAGACGATCATGATGCGCCGGATCTGGCTCAAGCGTTCGAGCATATGACGATTCAGCAACTTCTTGTTAGTCCCGCACGGGCTGGACTAACGAAATTGGATCCGCTACTTTCCGAAAACAGTTTGTGGTAAATATATATTTTTTCATTTATTAATTAGTAAAAAATTCCTAAATATTACTTGTTTATAACATAACTTTCATTTTTTTCCCAGGTTTGGGCACAATAAGGTTGGAAAGGCTCTTCGGAGGATTATTGAGTGGGATTTCAAAGCATCCGAGTTGGACCAAGGTTCCTCAAGAGACGAGGGATAGGTGGTTTCACAGTTCCTCAAGAGACCAAGGTTATTCAATTTTAAATTTTATTTCTATTAATAATTTAATTTATAATTCATACAAATATTTAATTTATACTAATTAACTTCTTATTTTTTGTAGCAAAAATACAGATGGGATAACGATATCAAGACACAGGTCCGGGAAGAATTCGAGGACAAGGCAATGCATCGCCTTGTTGATAAGGTTGGCCGATGGAAAAGGAAGTGGAAGGAGGACCGCGATGCCGGGATGGTTCGACCCGACGGTTTGAGCTGGTCTGATCACCTACTGGGAGTTGCCGAGTTCGAAAGCTACGAGCACCAAGTGCCGTAATGCACGTCTCACCAAAGTTGTCCTTTGTGGAACAAGCGCGGCATATTGTAAGTTTATTGAAATTTATATAGTTATAATTTTTCAAATTCTTTAAGTTAAAATATTTTACGAATTAACATATTTTTACTATATTTCAGGCACATGAGAAAGGCGCTTCGGCTACGATGACCGAGATTTGGGAGAAGACCCACAAACGCAAGGATGGGACGTAGGTTGATCAACGAGTTGAGCATCTTCACGGCAAAATGATTGCCCAAGTCGAGGAAATTACATCGCAACCCACTCTTGATGGTTAACCGCCTGTCGAATTGACCCTAGTGAACGTAAACCGCATCGCCTCTCAGATAACAAAATTCTCAAACAAAATTTAATTACTAATTCAAATATAAATTATTTAACTATTGATTTTTTTCCTTAATTAAATTTTAATTATTTTAATTTACAGCTTGCTCCCCGTACAAAAAAGGGAAAGATTGTTTTCATGGGATCTATTCTGACGGATGATGAGGGAGTTCCGTATTGCCCGGTTTCGACCTATGCCACATATCTTATTAGAGATAAGGAGATAGAGATCGCGGAACAATAGATCAGATCGCTGAAGGATGAGCACAACGCCTACAATGCTATGTTTGAGTTACTTGGGGATACGAACCCGGCGATTCGGGAGATGCTAAGGAAGAAGAATCAAGTAGCAGCCCGAACATCTGGAACATCTGAAGATTGTGTTTCAGATTATCATGATATCGACTAATTTTTGTTTATTTTATTTTCGTTGTACTAAAAACTCGGTTTTATATTATATTAATTAACTTTTAAGCTTATTTTCGTATTTTAAAAAAAAAATATTTGCGAAAAAAACAAAATTCCGATTTAAAAAATCGGATTTAAATATTTGCAACTCATTAGCGACCACACAAGCCTCACAAATTCCTCGCAAACACCTACTCGCAATCTCCTCACAAATACGTACTCGCTAATTCCTCGCAATTTCCTCGCAAAGGCCTACTCGGAAATTCCACGCAAATTCCTCTACGCAAATGCCTCGCAAAGTCCTACTCGAAAATTTCACGGCAAATTAGGCCACGCAGACACATCGCAAATGTAAACCTCGCAAACGCATCACAAAATACCACTCATCGCAAATATGCCGGGAAATTTTTGCCTGCTATTTGCGACCAGTTTTATTTCCACGTAAATTTTACGACTAAATTGCGACGATTTTTCATTTGCAACTAGCCACTTGCGAGGACTCTTCCGTCGTTGCAAATGGCCCTGATTTCTTGTATTGAGAAATCTATTTTGAACATAATTTGAAAAAAACGAATTTTTTTAAAATTTTCGATTTATTTGCCGATTAAAGTAAACTCGCGGCAGTGGTAGCCCGCCGAACGCATAATCGCTAGCTAAGTGGCCGCGTTAGCCGCATTTTTGAATATGAATTTTAACTGTTGACTAACAATTTGGTTAGATTGTAACTATGGTTGAAAATTTTGTTAGACGTGGTTAAGCCAGAAAATGAATTATCAATTTTCAATACAAAAGTAAAGATAATTTTCTAAAATAATATATTTTAAAGTTTTTATTTTAAATATAGTACTACGAATTTAAATTTATAATAAGAACATAAATTCAATATTAAAAATGATTTAAAATTTCTTTCTAATAGAAAAATCTAAATCCTAAATTTTTAATAAAAAAATTCACACAATACTTTATGCTATTTTTAGAATTTTAAATTTTGTGTTTTATATTTAAAAAAAATTATGCTATTTTAAGATATTTCTTTAAAAAGAATATAATATAAATGGATAAATAATTTGTCAATTATCCTCGTTTTTGAAAAGTAATCAAAAGTAAAAACGCTATATCATTCATTTGGATAAAATTCTTTTTCCGCATTTGAATAGAATACATAAATTTTTAAATTAAAGTGGATTTTTACGTTTTTATTGGTATATGAAAACAATAATTAGATCTGTTAGTGATGGAAGAAAAGTATGAAACAGTATTATAAAAAAAAATAGGAGTATGAAGCAGGATAACTGGATAAAGGCTACCAAAATTATACGACATGTATTTAAATTTCCTGTAAACGTTGAGAAAAAAACTTTACATGAAAATTTGTAAAGATTCCTGACGAGCTACGAAATTTAGCAAAATTATAACCCATTGGATTTGCTAAATTTTTAATGGATCGAGATAGTGGGCAAACGTGTGGACCCCACATGTCAGAATATTAGCCGTTTGCAGACCACGATGCCTCGTGGCTTGGACTCACGTAATTTCACTGTTCATATGGGTCCCATAAACCTCACTTGTCTTTGTCTCCTTCCACACGTGTGTGCTTGTGCCATTATGTGAAGCCTACAACAAAATTACAATTTACACACCTTAACATATAAACCGATTATTAACTGTTTCTGATTTTAGTTTAGGCCATATCATGTCGTGGCGACTGCGATTTGCGACTACAATTGAATGTTATTCATTTGCATATCGTAGGATGCTACAACATATAGCATCCTTAAAATATAACGTATGAGAGAAGACAAGACCTGTATTAAGTCTTGGAAGAAACTAAAGAAACTTCTTCGTACCATATTATTATAATGAAGAACCATATCCAAAGTTTTTCATTAGTCCTTATAATTATGGTTCTTCTTTGAATTCGTTGGAGGCTGTTAAGGTTGAAGCTTGCAGTAGCAGTAACAAGATGAATCCAAAGTCTACAGCAACATGCAGATTTTGATATGAAGAAAAAGTGTTCAGAGTGCCAAGGATTTGGACATCTACATGTGGAGTGTCCTAATCAAAAGGTTAATATAATTCAGGAGATTCAAGAGATTAAAGAAGAATTCAAACAGAATCCTCTGAATTTGGCAGCAGCTGATCAGAAAGTTCATGAAGAAGAAGATGAAGAATTCAGTGAACAATCTAATCATGGAGATGTGTTGGAAATTCAGGGAGCATTGCATCTTGTATCTCTTTTTGAAGAAACAGAGCAAGAGAATCATGGCACAAACTCAAAGATAGATGCGGATCAAGGTGAATTCTAGTGCTACAACTCAGAACCAAGGAATAAAAAACTGCAGAGGAGGGTTTGATTTTAGACGAAGTTGGAGAGACTAACTATGAAGCTCATGAACTCTCAGGAATATATTCTTTGTTTTCTATATATGATCTATACATTCTGGATTTGAGTTGCTAGAAGAAGTAGATCATGGTGATAAGAAGCACTGCGTGTTTCAAGAAGAGTATGAACCACATGGATCACTTTTGGTGAGAAACAAGATGAGTGATCTGGAGTTATGTGTGAAGGATTCAAGGCACAGATGGTTGTAGAACTGTTGGAAGATGGAGGATCTTTGTTCAGATCTAAAACTGCTTTCTTACCCAAAAGAAGTAAAACAAGTTGATATTATTTTTGGAGATGCAACATTTTACAAACCATAAAACAAAGCTAAGGCTTTGCTATCTGAAGTGCTGAATCCAATCAAAGGAGAGACGTTTCTGGATTTTGGCCAGAGGAAAGAGGATCAGAACGAGTTGAAATTGTTTGGGAATTAATGGAAGACATCATTCAAGACAAAGAATGGGGTGTTTGAGTGGCTGATCATCCAATATAGGCTGTCTATTGCACCTACAACGTTTATGAGTCTGAAGAATCAGGTACTACACAATTTTATTGGAAAGATTGTGGTAATTTACTTTGAAGACATTCTGGTGTACAACGAGAACAAAGGAGATCATTCACAGCACCTGAAAACCGTTTTTGAGGTATTATGCAAAAATCAACTATATGCTAAGCTTGAGAAGTGTTTATTCTTCTCTTCTAGTGTTGTGTTTTTTAGGTATGTCGTCTCTGGAGATGTTTTTTCAGTGGATGAAAGCAAAGTGGAAGCAATGAAGAGTTTGCTAGTTCTAATTACACAGTCTGATGTGAGAAGCTTTCATGACCTTGCTTCTTTCTATAGGAGGTTTGTGCAAAATTTAAGTACTATCATGGCTCCAATAACCGAGTGCTTGAAGAAGGATAAGTTTGAATGGAGCATGGCTGCACAAAAGGCATTTGAAGTTGTGAAGCAGAAAGTGTGTGAAGCACTTGTTTTGGCACTTCCAGATTTTAACAAGGTGTTTGAGGTGGAATGTACTGCTAATGGCGTGGGAATAAGAGTTGTTCTTGTCCTGAGGCAACGTCCTATTACTTATTTTAGTGAGAGGCTCACAGAAGCTAAAAAGAACTAATCAACATATGATAAAGAGTTTTATGCGATTGTGAAAGCTCTTGATCATTGGGAACATTACTTGAGGCCAAGGCAGTTTGTTCTACATTCTGATCATGAGGCGTTGAAGTTCATCAACAACCAGGACAAGCTCAACAGTAGACATGCTAAATGGGTGGAGTTTCTACAATCTTTCTCATTTGTCTCAAAATACAAAGCTGGAAAAGTGAATGTGGTGGCAGATGCACTTTCAAGGAGGTGTGCTTTGATCTCTATTCTGGATTCTCGGATTATGGGTTTTGAGATGATGAAGGAAATGTATGATGGAGATCTATACTTTAGAAAATTCTATAATGAGTGCAAAAAAAGAGTTTGAAATCAGTACCAGCTGCAAGATGAGTTTCTTTTCAAAGCAAACAAGCTCTGTGTTTCGAAGAGTTCTATAGGGGAGTTGCTGATTTGTGAGGCACATGGTGGAGGATTATCTGGTCATTTTGGAATTAATAAGATGTTGGACATTGTGGGAGTATAAATCCACGCCAATTGAATTCGTTATGTTTTTTAGCGAGATCTGAAACTTCTGAGTAAAAACCACCAAAAAACACAAACAGAGATCCAAAGTTGGTATTTTATTAAGCTGCTTCGAAAGCTTTTTGTGTCAGAGCAAAAGTACAGAGTTTTGCTAGGTAAATTGCGGATCCCCTTTTTCTTAGGGTTTACATCAGTATATATACTAAGTTAAGTCGGCTAAGTTAGTATCCAAAGATATAAGGAAGATTTCCTAATTCTTCGGGATTTTCCTTTTAGCAAAGCCTGTCATCGTCATGGGCTTCGATTCATGGGCTATTTTTGTCATCTCTTTTGTGGGCTCGTTGTCTCGGCCCATTCTCTAACCATGGTTCGCGGCTCGGGTGACGCCATGGTTCATGGCTCGGGTGACACCATGGTTCATGGTTCGGGTGACACCACGGCTCACGGTTCGGGTGATGCCATGGCTCACGGTTCGGGTGATGCCATGGCTCACGGCTCGGGTGACACCATGGTTCACATTTCGGATGACACCACGGTTCACGGTTCGGGTGATGCCATGGCTCACGGCTCGGGTGACGTACTATGGGTCGTGACCCCCGATCCGTCTGTCGTGCCATGGATCGGGGTATACGTCCGAGCTTCTTCGCTGTGGGTCGTGATCCCCGATCCGTCTGTCGTATCGTGGATCGGGGTACGCGACCTAGCTTGCCTTATCATGGTTAGGGATCCCGATCCAACTCTCCCTTCACAGTTAGGGATCTCGATCCACCTCCTTGTCACGGTTCGGGATCCCGATCCAACTTGTCTTCTCAGTTAGGGATCTCAGTCCACTTCGTCACGGATCGGGAGTCCCGATCCAACTTGTCACAGTTAGGGGTCCCGATCCAACTTGTCACGGTTCGGGGGTCCCGATCCAACTTGTCACAGTTAGGGGTCCCGATCCAACTTGTCACGGATCGGGGGTCCCGATCCAACTTGTCACAGTTAGGGATCCCGATCCAACACCTTCACGGTCAGGGACCCCGATCCAACACCTTCATGGTTAGGGATCCTAACTCAACTCTTACTCCGTTGTTAAGGATCCCGATCCAACTCCTCCGTGGTTAGGGGTCCCGATCCAACTTCACAGTTAGGGACCCCGATCCAACACCTTCACGGTTAGGGATCCTAACTCAACTCTTACTCCGTTGTTAAGGATCCCGATCCAACTTCTCCGTGGTTAGGGGTCCCGATCCAACTTCACAGTTAGGGACCCCGATCCAACACCTTCACGGTTAGGGGTCCTAACCCAACTCTTCACGGTTAGGGATCCTAACCTAATTTCTTCAGTTAGGGATCCTGATCCGACTCCATCAGTCACGGTTAGGGGAACCGAGCCGCGGTTAGGGATCTAGTTGCCAATGCTCTTTCATACTTAGTCATTTTCAATCGTTGATTCTCAAGGGGTGAAATCTGACCCCAACAGACATGCTGCATGAGCGTTTCTTTTGGCTGAAAATGGCAAAGGATGTTAATACTATTGTGGAGAGGTGTGCAACTTGTCAAAGGATGGAAAGTCATTTCCAACTTGGACTTTACACTCCTTTGCATGTTCCTATACAACCTTGGGATGATGTGAGCATGGATTTCATTATGGGATTGCCAGGAACTCAGAGAGAAAAAGATTCTGTCATGGTCGTGGTTGATCGGTTCAGTAAGATGACACATTTTATACCTTGCCACAAGACGGATGATGCGAGCCAGGTTGCTGATTTGTATTTTAAAGAGGTTGTGTGTCTTCATGGAATTCTAAAGACCATTGTTTCTGATCGTGATTTAAAGTTTCTGAGCTATTTTTGGAAGACTTTGTGGAGATTACTTGGTACTAAGCTTCTCTTTAGTACTCTTTGTCATCCACAAACTGATGGGCAGACTGAGATAACCAACAGAACTTTGACAATACTTTTGAAGGGTTTAATTAATAAGAACTTGAAGGAATGAGATCTAAAGTTGACTTAGGCGGAGTTTGCTTACAATCAGCCAGCAAGCTACACTACAAAACATTCTCCATTTGAGGTAGTGTATGGTCTGAATCCTCTTACTCCTATTGATATGATTCCCTTGACTTACGAGTTCAAAGCAAATTATGAAGCAGCAGAGCATGTTAAGACTATGAAGAAGCTGCATGAGAATGTCCAGACTGAGGTTGAGAAGGCGAATGAGAAGTATAAGAAGATAGCCAACAAGAATCGTCGTGCTAAGTCATTTGAACTAGAAGATCTGGTCTGGTTGCATTTGAGGAAGGAAAGGTTTCCGGAAAAGCGCAGGTCAAAACTGATGCCAAGATCAGAAGGTCCATATAAGGTACTTGAGAAGTTTGGTGATAACGCTTATAAACTTGAACTTCCAGGTGATTATGGAATTTCAGCTACTTTCAACATGGGAGATCTTTCTCCATACTTTGAGGATGAAGAGTTGCTGGATTTGAGGACAATTCCTTTTAAACCTGGATTGAGTGATGCGGGAGCAGGCGTGAAAGCCAAGGGAACAACCAAAGTAAAAGAGAAGCAAAACGGGTTGGCTGTCACATTGTTGATTCTGGTCCAGTCGCCATTAGTTTGCCATTGGTATGTTGAATATTTAACTGCCATTGATCTGCCAATTGTCAACTGAATATTTATCTGCCATTGGTCTGCCAATTGTCTGCTCAATATTTTATCTGCCATTGGTTTGCCATCTTCTGCTGGAGTATCTAACTGCCATGAATCTGTCCAAACTGTCAGTTGAAGAGTCATTTTCGTCCATGGTCAAATATATATTTATTTCAGTTAATTTCTCTTTATTTTATGCATAGTAGGTAGGGTTTTTATTTCATAATATTTTGCTAAATTGTATCTATAAATAATTTGATATACTAATAGTTGGTTTTTTCCACTTGGTGTCACAGCAAATGTTTGGACTAACTTTTTATATTTGTTCTTCCAACTGCAAATGAATTGCATATTAAAAGTATACTCGAAAATATTGATTAAGAACATCATTTTTTCTCGATAGAGAAGTTTTCTTGAATCCTTTTGAAGCTAAAATCAAACTTCGATGTTCATATCGTCTCTCCAATTTATGTACAATCAAACGTTAGTAAATTGTTACAATTAGAGAAATGCGTTTTTTCATAAATTTAGAGTCTAAAAATGAAGAATTCTCTAATAATGATTATCATGAGCAGTAATATCATTGTTTTATATTTATTTTAGTATGTATGTTTTATATACTTCGGCCTGATTTGTGTTTTTAATGATGTAAATATATATATATATATATATATATTTAAATTATTTAAATGTTATGATGTTTAATTCAAATATATGTTTGATGTCGATATTCAAGCCATCTTTATTTGTTTAATATCATTAATAATTTATTTTAATGCTTTTTCCATTAATACTTCAACATTAATAATTTAAATATACTATTCATTGTAACTGTAAATTATTTGACTAAGTTTCTAAATTTGGTATTGTTAATTTCTCCAGTCTTTTATAATACTCAAAGAAAAGAACTGAAATATGGTATGTTAAAAGTATAGTAACAATTCTCAAAACCATGTTTTAAAAATTATAGTCATTGTATTCATCAAATCCAATTTATTTATTCATTCTTAAAACAATTATCTTCTGCTGTTAATCAAAAAAGAAAAATTTCTTATGCTCTACTTTCTTAAATTTGCTGGGTCAAATTTAAAGAAAGAGCAAACTAAATTATGAGAAGTGTAAGAATTATGTACGAAGGCGGAGAAATTCTTAAGATTTGTGAAAGAAAGAAAGCTGGTTAATTAGTAGATAGTAACGGTTGATTGGAGTAGAGAGGAACTGGAAACTTTTTGTTATAGACTTGTTTGAATTTTCTATTTCAAAATTCTAATATGGTATCGAAGAGTTTCCTCAAAATTGATCAGGATTTTCAGAAAATCCTTTAACTTTTCTCTCTTTTTAATTTTTGACAAATGAAGCGGTCAAAGTCAACGGATACACTTGCAAGGAGTGAACACAAGTAACACCGAAAGACTTATACTTCCAAGGTTTAGCCTCCGTTGCAGTCACCGCCAACTCTTCCACTGGCTCGATCATGACCGGAGTCAACGTGAAGAAGCTTCCAGAACTCAACACACTCGACCTCTCCATGTCCGGTATCGATTACGCACCAAATGGCCTAAATAAACCCACCGCACGTGCACCCACGCGCCTCCAATATCATCTTCGTCCTCGACAGTCTACGTCGGCTTCGTAACAACCGCCGAAAAATTCATCACCAGATACTTAAACAAAGGAGACGTCTTCGTCTTCCCTAAAGAACTCCTCCATTTCCAGAAGAACACTGCCAAATCAGCTCCGGCCTCTGTCCTTGCCACTTTTGATAGCCAATTGCCCGGTACACAATCACTTGTCGCCTCTCTGTTCAGAGCTCTTTCCGACAACATTCTCGTTAAGACATTCTAGATCAAACCCAAACAGGTTAAGAAGATCAAGTCCAAATTTCCACCCAAGAAATGAGAATTTAACATCAACTTTGAAGTCTTGAAATTATCAATCTTTTTCTTTTCTTTTTGTCACAATTGTAAACACTACTAAGTGAAGAAGAAGAAAGATAAAGTTCACAAAATTAAACTATAATGAGATGGAAACTTAAAAGCAAAGAACTGATCAAAAGCAAAGAAGTTAACAACCTCTGTTTTCTTGTCTTAAAAGAGAGCAAATTTTCAACACAATTAGTATTAAAAAAAAAAAAAAATTCTCAACACAACTTCATCAAATGAGAAAATCAAAAGACTATTTCTGTGCCTCTCATTCATGATTACTTAGCGAGCCAATTATCTGTTGTTGCCTTCCATCTGGAATGGAGAATAAGACAATGGGTTTCGACGATTTGACAAGAGGCACATCACACCTGAAATAACCTTTCTTTTCAAGTTGAATCACATTCCCACTCTGGAAACTCTTCATATTCGGATCACCGAGTGACAAGGTTTCCTTCTTCATGATAGGATTCACAACTATACTAACATATTCTTCTTCCAGCTATGTTGCAACCAAAAAAAAATCAGAAATTTTGAGAGATAAAACAATGGAGAAATGCATCGACTAATTCTTACCTTCTTCTTGGTGATCAAATAATAAAACTCTGTTAATGTGAGATTAACCCATTCATTAGTGTGTGTACGGAATTTCCTGATATTAAAGTAGAACCAAACACCAAAAATTTATAAACATGAAGCAGACTCACATTGACACCAACTCATGTAGCATCAAACAATGACAAACACATCATTGTTCCATCACAGAGCGCAATACCCCATTTCACAGTAAATCATAATCAAATCAAATTTGGAATTGCTGAACATAGAAACCTGAAAATTGAAATGACTTTACCATAACCTTTGTTGATGACCCCAACAGACGGCTGTACCTTGGGGGAAATCGTAAGACGTCTATGAAACTGCACGAGGTTTTATAAGGACGACTTTTTGGAAGTTTTCAAACACTGACGCACTGTTGATACAAGAAGGGAAATCGATGAGAGTGGGTCTGAGTTTACCATTCCAGACTTCGAAATCGGAGACGGAGGCGACCAGTCGAAGGTTAGACAATTTTTGAGTTATGTTATGAATCTTATGATGCACAGAAGAACCCAGAGGAAATAGAAATCCGTCGAACCATGAGGCGAAGAAGGATTACAGAGTTTGACTAACCATTATGGTGAGAATCACAATCGATGAGAGGCGACATGAAGAGACGGAAGAGGGGAGACGAAGATTTTTTTGGCGACTTAATTATTAAAATTTCACAAGAGGAGTAAAGCTAGATGACCTGGAAATTAAAAGGACATGTGTCCTCCTTTTCTGCGCTGACGTGACATCTCATGGAGATAGCCATTCCACTTTCATATAGTAGATTGGAGTCTGAATTGTGTTTCCCTAAGTCTTCTACATTTATTGTAAGTTTGATGGATGAAATTGTTGTAATCCCTCTATATAATGAGGCTCATATTGATCAATAAAAATCAGAAAACGAGTTTAAGAATTTGGAGAGTCTTTGTGACCCCTTGGATCTCTTTAGGTCTTTTACCTTTATCTTTTGATTTTTGGAGAGTCATTGGTGGTGGTTTTGAGCGTCTTTATCACTTGGTTGTGGCAACTTTATCCGGGTGTAGTGTTAGCTCAGCGGGTTTCTTTATCAGCTCTGGTGCTTCGTCTTTACGAGTTGTGGGGATCACGTATCTTCCAATCTGTCCGGTTACGTTCAGATTGTGTTCAGACTGATTTCAGGAACCTTCGCAGCCCAAAACACGTGTTAATTCGGTGTCAAAACTGTCATGTTACAGTTTCCTCTCATTTCACTTCTTACGCTTCCTGCTACACGCATCAAACTCCGCGTTCTTCTTTCCTATCATTTACATCTTATGGTTTTGAATGAATTGAAGATCTTCCCAAAAGTTTTTACTCAAAGATACTTATATTTCGTGCTTCAAAATAGGTAGCTTTAAGTTTCAAAAAAAAAAAAAAGTAGCTTTGTTGTTTCTGAATTGTTAAAACTCTGGATTTTTCTTTGGTGTTTATTTGTTTTTGTCTTTACATGAAAACAAATGAGAATGTTAGATTTAGGGTTCTTATTTACATTACTTGGGTGTTAATCGAAATAAAGCATGTGTGGGATTTGATCGGAAATCCAATTCTAATTACTGGATTTTTTTATATGGCTAAGAATTCTATGTATTTCCTTTCCGATTGCTGATATAGAGATTAAGTATGCTCTATTTCATTCGGTTTCTCAATGAGTAAAGTGAATTTTTCTGTTCTTATTTTTGTGATATAGAGATATAGAGATTGTTGTAAGTTGAGTAGATATCATTATATTACATTGCCTTATTGTTATTGTTTTGCATCACAATTTGTCTTGGCTTATGGTTATGCAATTATACTTCAACACATCAGTTTCATTTTTGTTTCTTGTAAAGGATGAGTCTTTGGATTTCTTCTTTGTTTAGTTTGTTGTCAAGTTAAACCCTCTGTCTCATCATTGTGAATACTTTCATCTCTAACTCCAAATACTTCAGATCATCATTTTTATTGTCACTTGGGGTTGTTACAAGTTATATGAAATCAATTCTCTTCTTCTTTTTTTGTCACTTGGGGTTTGTTATAAATTAGTTTTTATTAGTTTTCAGGTTTTAGCAAGGATCTTAATTAAAACAAGAAAGATGGCTGGTGATTTAATTTAAGTTCTTTTTGTGTTCTGATTTCTTGGCAAATTTTATTATTGTTATTTTGGGTAGCTAGTTTTGTGATTTTGTGGCTGATGAAAGTTGTTTTTAGAGCTGGATCGTTGAGGAATGTTGTTATTTTTTTTTTATCTATATGCAGAAGAGAAAAGAAAAGGGAACAAAACGAAAGCCGAAATGAATCAAACTGGAAAAGAGAGCATTATAAATAAGTTTATATGATATTAGTAGAAGAGCTTATCTCAGATATAAGAAGCTATCTCATAATAGGAGTGAACTTGGCCAGTGACGGGTCTACAAATTATTTTCACCCGGTGCAAAACTAAAAACTATTAAATAACACAACATAAATTAATGCATCAAGAGGGACATCATGAAAAATTCTTAAACAATTATACTAATTTTGAAAAAGTCATGGTGGACAAGTGTCCCTCCCAAAACCTCACTACATCCGCTCTTGGACTTGGCTATGATGTTATAGAAAGATAATGTCTGATGATTGTATAGCGGTAATTTACATTCGATTCGCTTTGTCATGTTTTAGGATTATTTTTTTACTAAGATATCATTGATAGAAGGCAAAAAAATTAAATACAAGTAGTTTTGTGATTTATGCTTAAGAACGGTTTGTGATTTATGTTGTATAGACCAGAATCATCTGATACTCGATTCCTTATTTTTATGATTCTGCAGCTTCTTTTTTCGTACAAAAACTTCATTTTACCATTATATTTAATTTACAAAGGTGTGTTATTAATTCAACGTTTCAGTACCAGTGCTTCAACTTAACAATAATGACATTTGTTCTTCTTTGTAATTTTGTTTGATGCTTCTCTAATATGATAAAAAAATGTAAACTAATCGTTTCTACTTGAATTGTTTATTTTGTTTACATGAATAGTCTGATGCTACAATATAAAGACAAGTTAATTCCTAACATGAATGTATTTAAGGAAGAGTTTGGTGCTATTTCCGTGACCGGAGCAGAAGGATGAAGTGATCAACAATGAGAAGTTGGTTTAGATTCTAGAGTGGTTGGAGAAAATGTGGACAAATATGATTATGTTAACATAGATATGTCAGTGACAGTGGTAGAATTACATAAGAAAGTTGGATGTTCAAGATAAAAAAGAAAGCGTAAGGAGGTTGCCCGGTTACAGAGAATTGTGCTGCACACAATGCAATTCTCGCAAAGAAAAATAAACTAGTAGAACAAACAGACGTTGGAGCATGTATACACATATATTGTAGAGTGTGTATTAGAGATTTTTAGGGCTTGATTGGTGTAAATGCAGTGGGTGTGGGTGTGGTTGCGGAAGTTTGCGTAAACGGACGGTAGCGATTTCTAACATTATAGGACAATTTATACGACTGGTAAAGTGGCTGAAAACATGTGAATTTGCGGAATGTTTATGACTGGTTTACAGCAGATACGATAGCGGATTTACATAAAACAACCAAAATACACATAATATATAATTTATATAAAAATCAAAAATATATTATTATAAAAAATTAAAATTATATATTTTAAATAAATCATAGAATAATTAAATAACAAAATTTAAAGATGTTTGGAACATTTTTTATATATACAATAATTTTTGTTTTATAAATCAAAATTAAAATTAAAATTGAAAAACAAAATATATTATTATAAAAATTAAAATTATATATTTTAAATAAATCACAGAATAATTAATTAGTATTTTTAAAGAAGTTTGGAATATTTTTACAATAACTTTTTTTACAATTACAAGTTTATTTTAGTTTAATTAAAATATATATTAAGTGTATATAATTTTATATGATAATATTCAATATAAAAAGTACATTTTTTTAAATAACTTTTTTTGTAAATTTTAGTTTATTATTTAAGATAATATATTTATTTTAAAATATTTTTTCAACCATCCGCAACCGCAAACGCTCGTGGGAAGGAGCTTTTGATTTAGAGCGGTTCCAAACGATATAAAACGGTACGGAGCGTATGGAACGGTTTCTGTGATTGTTGTCAAATGCTACCAACCGCAACCGTCCGCAAACGTAGTGTTTGCGGGTAGTAGCGGATGAACCAATCAACCCCTTAATGATTTGCCTAGAGTGAGGAAGTCGTCGCCATTTCATCGTGTATTGGTAGATCATCTTATAGCTGATGCAGCGAACCAACATGGTTTCATAGTGTTTTCCAATGTTAAACCGTCCTAAAAACATGTGAGTTTAAAATTGTTTATTAAACGGACAGTTGAAATTTTTATTAATAAGAATATATTTATTTATACTGTTTTCTTAAAATAAAAATAAATTTAAAAAATATTATTTATATATATTAGGTATCTTATGTTATATTTTATAACAATTTTTTTGTTCTTTATTACCAATCATAACCAATATTTAACATCTTGTTTTAACTTAACCGCTTTCTCTCTTTCGCAATTTCTTCATAACCGTTGAAAGACCTTTAATCGCCTTGTTTAAACGAGGTTACCAATCAAACCCCTTATGCTTTTACAGTAATCGCCTCGTTTTAACTTTACATCGTCAGTTTCAGCCACCTGTTTCAACTATTCGTTACACCATCCATTTTATTCGCTTGTCCGATTGGTAACTAAGAAAATAGTTCAAGTCCAACTGCCTTTGTATGTTCAACCAGTCGAAACCTTACTTTTTGACTTTAAACATCAAATTTTTTTTCCGGCAAGTTACGATAGGTTGTCTTGCCGTTAACTCGAGATTAATTACTAGAAGAATAAATTGTGATATACTTTGTCAGCGATGTGAAGTGCAAGAGAAAACAATTAATCATGCGCTTTTTGAATGTCCTACATTTCTTTAAATTTGAGTTTTTTCTCCAATTCCATCAGCCCATGACTTTTTTTCAGTAGGTTCAATATTCTCAAAATTTGTATTATATTTTCTGGAGATCCCCATATAGAGTCACAATGGAAAGAAAACAAGATTTTTTCGATGGATTATGTGGTTTATTTAGAAATACAAAAATGAAAAATTATATCACGGTATTCAAGATATCCACCATATAATTTTAATCATGAATTCAATGAGTTTATGAACCGTTTCCCGAAGAAAAAGATGAACCATCGATATCTCTCGGCCCTCCTCCTCTATTCATGATAAAGTGGATAAAGAGGAAAGGACGCGAAACCAATCTCAAAGGTGGTCGAAGAAAAAATGGTGTAAAGGAATTTGAAGCCTCAAGGACGCGTTTTATAAGCTCGGAGGAAGACTCAAACGGCGTTTGAATTTTTTTGGGGTGGAAAGAGAAAGATAAGGAAATCATAGGGAACATTAGAGCAAAGCCGACACCTCGAGCGACCCACCTTGACTACACTTCTCGTAAATAGGCGGGTTCAACACTCATAATTATCGTCAGGACTTGATGGGTGAGCGGCGTCGAAAACAAAAGGACGCCAGATTTCATGACACGTCTTATCCCAAAGCAAAAAACCACAATCCGACGCGTGGATAAGCTAACCAGAGCAGCAACCAGAGGCAGTAAACATTGTAACGAGAGAAAGGCAGGAAAGGAATTTAAACAATGGCACGCGGGCAACCAGCGGCTCTCCCAAAAAATAAACCCTACGAGTAGTCACATAAGCAGGTATTCCCAGAAGAAAGCAATTATGTGAGGATGAACGGGGATCAGTAACATTCCAAAACGCAAAGGACAGCGACATCAGGTAATCGTGTGAACCAATATTCACAGAGGTACACTTGCTTGTTTTTCCCTCGGGATTCTTGATTGATAGATTGATTGCTTGCTTCCTTCCCTGATATAAGATTGGAATCCACCAAACTTATATCATATGGTATCAGAGATAAAAGCTTCTATCTAAGGTTGCATCAAACCAACCTCTATAATTTGTTTTCTATTTTAGTTTATGTTTCATTCGTTTTATAAAAAAAAAAAAACCATAAAAAGTTTTATGTTTTGTTGTTTATTTTATATAAATCAAAAATTATAAAAAAAAAATTTGTTTTCTTGTTTCAAGGGCAAACTCATCGACCAACTTGATTCAAACCATCTTTTATTTAATGCTGTCAAACGGTCCGTCCGCGTCCAATTGGGCTAGTCCACACAGACCATTTGTTTTTATGGGCTGTAATTGGTCGGTCTATTACGGATAATGGTCCAAAACAAGACCAAATCCAATAAAGACTATGTCCATATGGACATGCCCACGGACAGCCCAATTTACCATGATTTAAAATTTTAAACTTTCAAAAACATAATTTAAAAAAAAATATATATGATTACTAATAAAAATTACAAACACAAATTAAATTTTTGTTATCCCACCAAAAATGCGATTCTGCGTTATCCCGCCAAAAACAGGATTCCGCGTTTTCCCGCCAAAAATGTGATTCCTTGTTTTTCCGCCAAAAAAGCGATTTCACGTTATCCCGCCAAAAATGCGATTCCGCGTTATCCCGCCAAAAATGCGATTCTGCTTTTACCCGCCAAAAAAGCGATTTCGCGTTTTTCCGCCAAAAACGCAATTCAGCATTTTCCCACCAAAAACACGATTCAGCGATTTTCCGTCCAAAATGCGTTTCGGCATTTTCACGCCAAAAACGTGTTTTCGCGTTTTCCCGCCAAAAATTCGATTCCGCATTTTTCCGCCAAAAACACGATTCCGAATTATCCACCAAATTTTGCCAAAAACGCGAAGACCGCGTTTTCTCGCTAAAAACGCGCCCGCATTTTCTCACTAAAAAACATGATTTCATGTATTCCGCTGAAAGTGATCCCGTGTTTTCCCGCCAAAATTTCATGTTTTCTACCAAAAACTTGATTCTACGTTTTTCCGCCAAAAACTCAAAATTGCGTTTCCGTGTTTTTCTGCCAAAAACGCAATCACACATTTTTCCATCAAAAACATAATTATGCATTTTTCGTCAAAAATGCAAAATTCACATTTCGTTTTTCGCAAAAAAATGAAACTCGAGAAGATGTTAAATTTCCCCCAAATTTATTAAACCCTAATTTTTTTAAGTATTTGGGCTGTCCATTGTCCATTTTCGTCTTTATCCCATTTGGACCATTTTCTATTTGGATCTGACCATGACTTATCCATATCGATTTGGACTGAGTTAGCCCACGGACAATCAGACCGATTGCAGCTATACTTTTATTTTTGTTGATTTGATTTTATATTAAAAAAAAATCATTAAAAAAAATTGTTTTGTTCTTTGCTTTTATTTTCCAAAAACAAAAAGAAGAAAACATAAATATCTTTTGCATTTTATTTACATTTAAAAAAAAATTAAAAACCCATAAAAAAATATTTGATTTATTTTTGTTGAATTCTTTGTTTTGTATTTTTTCATAAAAAAAAAAAAAAAATTCTTTCGGTTTTCTGTTTTGGCATTCAAACGAAAACATGACAAAACCAAACCAACAACATCTCTGAGGTGAAACGGTTTTGAGGACAAAACCTTTTGAAAAATGAGGGAATGATGCAGTCTCAAAATTACAGTTCACATCAATGTTCCATCAATAAATAACAAAATTCAAATCAAGCCCAAATTTCCAAGGAGTTTCTAGAAAACAATTAAACCATTGTTACATCTAGGGGTGTCAAAATGGGTCAAAACTCATGGGTCGATCCAACCCAATCGGATCCATCAACCCTAATGGGTTGAATATTTTGACCCTAATGGATTGATGGGTCAAATGGTTTGATGTGTCAAATGAGTTGGGTTGAAATAGGTTGAATTGAAATGGGTTGATGGGTTGAAATGAGTTGATCCATCGATCTTTTTTGAAAACTAAAAACCATGATTCCACAATTTATTTTGTCAAAACATAATTCCACAATTTTCCGCCAAAAATGCGATTCCGTAATTTTCCCGCCATAGCGTGATTCCGCAAATATTCCCGCCAAAAATGCAATTCCGCAAAATATTCCCGCCAAAAACGTAATTTCACAATTTTCTCGCCAAAATCTTGATTCCATAATTTTCCCTCCAAAAACGTGATTCCGTAACTTTCCCGCCAAAAACGTGATTCCGCAATTTTTTCCGCCAAAAACGTAATTTCAAAATTTTCCGCCAAAACCTCGATTATGTAATTTTCCGCTAAAAACGCGATTCCGTAAAAAAATCACCAAAAATGCGATTCCGAAAATATTTCCGCCAAAACCGTGTTTTTGCAAATTTTCCCGCAAAAAAATGCGATTCACATATGTTCCCGCCAAAACGTGACTTTGCATATTTTCCCGCCAAAAGTGGGATTTCACAAATTTTCCCGCCAAAAATGCAATTATACAATTTTTCCGCCAAAAACAAATTAAGTGGGTTGGGTCAAAGTCAATCCAACTCATTTAAATTTGATGGGTTCATGGATTGATCCAACCCATTTACTAAATGGGTTGGGTTGATCAATGACCCATTAACACTCAACCCATTAGGGTTATGGGTTGGATTGGGTTGGGTTATCCATTTTGACATCCCTAGTTATATCAAGAAGGTGTCTAGATACAAAGAACCAATATCCATTAATGTTGATTACTAAAAATCTGTCAAAATTATCGCTTGATTGATTTATGTAATTAATTTGAATTATTTTGCATTTATATTTATTTATTTGATCATTTGTAATTTGAGCCTATATAAGCTCATCACCACCATTGTAAAAAGACACCCTTGAATTGAATATAAATTCACTCACTTTAAGCTTCTAGCTTATTTCTCTTTGTTTTGCTAAGTATTTTGATGGATTCTACTGCTTAGAAAACGTGTGAGTCTCTGTCTTTATGTGGAATCACCTAAACTTAGACTTGTGTTCTTATCACAAAGGCTTTCCGCACATTTGTGTGGTGAACTTTACCCTACCAAACTTGTTGATTTTGACAACCTTGTAATCACTAGGCTTTGGTGGATTCCAAACTTACATCATTTAAGTGTGGTCTGGTGGTTCTGGTTCAATTTCTTCCAGGCCTAGAACTTCTTCATAGTCTCCATTAGAGTCTTCATCTTCTGTCCACGTTTCCCCACCATAGAAATCTTCTTCATAGCCTTCTTGACTTGAGTCTTCCCAATCGTATTCAATGGATGCAAGCTGACTTTGGCTAACGTTGAATATCCTCATTGTGTCTTCATACTCCATTGATCCTGGTTTTCGTGTTAGTACCTTGCAAACACAGAAATAAACAAGTCAAAGTCGAATTTAATTGGGCACAAAGCAAGATATTTGGTAGTTATTGCCAAGAACTCAAATAAGGTATGTAAGGCCTTTTGGAATATTTATTTTGCACTGATTTTTAAATGGCAACGGTAACAAAACTTTAAACAAATTTTTTTGTGTGTGGTTTTAATAGTTATGAAAAACAAATACGAAAATGACAAAAGAAAAGAAGAAAAATATGTATATATATTTTTATATGGGTTTTCAAAATTTTATAAAATGCAAAACAAAATCAACATAAATGAAACGTTTCTGGTTTTAATGATTTTATGAAATTCAAATAAACAGAAACAAAGCAAAAAAAATGCAATTTTTATGGTTTTCGACTTTATGAAATAAAACAAAGCGAAAATATAAAATATAAAAGATAAGGGTTGGATGAATACAATCTAAGGATAAGAGCTTTTAGTTCTGATATTAGATGATATAAGTTTGGAATCCGCTAAAATCTAGTGATCACAAGGTTGTCAAAACCGACAAGCTTGATGGAGTTCGCCACACAAATGTGCGGAAAGCCTTTGTGATAAGAACACAAGTCTAAGTCTAGGTGATTTCACACAAAGACATAGACTCACACGTTTTCTAAGCAATGGAATCCACCAAAATACTTAGCAAAACAAAGAAAAACAAGTTAGAAGCTTAAAGTGAGTGAAAACTCAATTTATATTCAATTCAAGGGTGTCTTTTTACAATTGTGGTGATGAGCTTATATATCTCAAATTACAAATAATCAAATAAATCAATATAAATGCAAAACAATTCAAATTAATTACAGATATCAACCAAGAGATAATTTTGACAGGTTTTTAGTAATCAACATTAATGGAGATTGGTTCTTTGTATCTAGACAACTTCTTGATATAACCATGCTTTAATTGTCTTCTAGAAACTCTTTGGAAATTTGGGCTTGATTTGAATTTTTTTATTTGTTGATGGAGCATTGATGTGAACTGTATTTTCGAGACTGCATCATTCTCCCTCGAGGTTCTTGATGCTTGATTGATTGTTTGTTTGCTTTCCCCTCGAGGTTCTTGATTGCTTGCTTGTTTTCCCTTCGGGGTTCTTTATTGCTTGATTGATTTTTTGCTTGCTTGCTTTCCCCTCGGAGTTCTTGATTGCTTGATTTCCTCTCGGGGTTCTTGATTGCTTGATTGTTTGATTGCTTGCTTTCCCCTCGGGGTTCTTGATTGCTTGATTGCTTGCTTTTCCCCCGGAGTTCTCGATTACTTGATTGATTGATTGCTTGCTTTTTCTTCGGGTTCTTGATTGTTTGCTTGCTTGGTTTCCCCTCGAGGTTCTTGATTGCTTGCTTTTTCCTCGGGGTTCTTGATTACTTGATTGTCACCCCTTCTGTGGGGTATCTTGGGTGTCTTAGGACTAACATCTAAAAAAACTAAAACTTCTAACAACAAACTTTCTGGCACGCTCTCCTTGGACATGCAGTGGTTGTGTCCCAAATGGATCCCACGCCAAACAAGTGTGGTTCAAGATGGACTTTTTTTATTTTTGCAACAATTCAAGATGTTGATTTTCCTTAAGAATTTTGATTGCTTGATTGATTGCTTCCTTACTTTTCTCTCGGAATTCTTAATTGTTTGATTGATTGCTTGCTTTTTCTTCGGGGTTCTTGATTGCTTGACTCTCCCTTGGTCTTGAATTAGAGCCATTAGCACCTACAAAATCAAAACCTTAAAGAAAATCAACATCTTGAATTGTTGCAAAAATCACCAAATAAATTGTCTCATATGTTCAAGGATACACATGTAATAGTATCAAGAGACATTATAGATAAGAAACATCATTAACCAAGTAAGAAACCAAATATCCAAAATTTATTTTGCAATTTTCGGATTTTAGATGAATTCACAAAATAATGTCCAAAAATAAAAATTAATGCTCTTTAATGTGAAAAAACAAGCTAATCTCTATTACCTATGATAAAACATGTTTAATAAATTGAATTTCAACCAAATACCATCACAAATTCGTGGGCTTAAGCACCCATAAATTTCAACATGTCAAAATTCTAAAATAATGAACAAACTTGTTATAAATCCATGGTTCCTTCATCCTAGAGGCATATCTAAGTATTCTCTTCCTTTTTTTAACCACTAAGGTTCATGAACTAGAGAATTTAAGCATACTTCAAAATTGAAGAATCGAAAGAATTGAGAATTAGGAATCATATCTTGGTTTTTGGTATAGATAAACCTATATTATTTTAATTGGGATGTACAGCCATGTAAAGACCAATATTTGGTGTAACTGGCAACCAATTTTCCCTTATAATAAGTTGTTATATGCGAAAACTTGCAAAACAAATGATTAGACGTAACTCATTATATATGTGGCATGTAAGGACCAATATTTAGTATAGTTGGCAAATAATTTTCCCTTAAAATAAAATGTTATATGTGAAAACTTGTAAAAATAAATGATTATACGTAAGTTATTATATGAAAATAAGCTGTTCTAATAAGTTGTCATTTCTCAAAATTTGCTATATGAAAATAGGGGTCCGTAACTCATGAAAAACTTTTGGAAAAAAAAAACTGAATATTAGATAAACTCAATTGTTAGTAAAAGATGTGATCCTTTATAAAATAAACTATTATAAGTTATATATTATAGCAAACCTCTTCTTTATCTGTTGACGTCAATATTTTTATAAGACAAAAGAAAAATACATCCAACAGCGTAAAGGAAGTTATATTTTTGATCCTACATACTATAATTAAGATGATGGCATCGTGTTTTATTTAACGAAAAGGTGTATTCGCTCATTATCCTAAACGGTTGGGATTTTTAGGTACTACTAAACCAATACATTCTTCGTTCATCGGCCAGATACATTTCTTCGGACAGATGCATCAATTCTCTGCATTTCTTTATATCTTCGTCCCTAGATATCCAACTCCATCTATTTTGACATTCTTATCGTTCTATAAACTTCACATTCTCGATGAATTCGAGCTATTTTGTGAAACACTTTTGGATCGCCCATTTCTCATATCTACTGTCCTCGATGATTTATCTTTCATATATATGTGCTTTGATATCTACAGTTGGTTAAAACTTGAGGTACAAAATTAATCATACATTGATCGTGGTTGTGGGACATTTCTTGGTATTGGTGGAGAGATTCTACCGCAAACGCTTGAAAAAAATGGTGAAAACTTGCGATAAAATTGTTGTGGTATAATCTCTGATTAGGGTACTTCGATCATGTCTACAGTAATAACCCTTGCAATGTCCAACATTATCCAGGAAATATCTAAATCAAGCTCATCTTCATTAGCATCAGATATGTCATCTTGATGACAATCTTCACCATCCTCTCCTTGGTCTTTACCACCATAATCTACAAAAAAAACTCAACCCTCTGAAACATTTTCTAGGACTTTAAAAGGTGTATAACGAAAATTGACGATAAAGAGTGGTGATTTGACACCCCGTCTTGACATCTTTAGGCCGTAGACATGGGTATCTCGGTTAGGCCATTTCACGACCTAACATTGCACGTTTTAACCTTCTTATATATATATTTCTTCTTTTGATGTTCAATCTTAGAATCTATCTAACAACTTTACTTAGTCATTTTCCAGCATATATTCGATTAACCATTTTCCATTTTGCAGCGGAACCTTGTACTATTAATCCACTTTATGCTCATTTTCTGAATAAATACTTCTACCAGTTTGTTCATCCGTACCTTCGAACAATCACTTAGTATCTAGAATAGTCTTAGCTGAAATCACTCGATCTTAAGTGTTATATCTAGCTATTGACTTCCGTTCGGCTTATGAATGATTCTACTTGGTCAAGTCATGAATTTTACCCATCTATCATTCTATTCCCTAGACTTAACCATCCAGAACTAGGCAAGTATCTAACAATTTTATTAAACGGTCTAGAACTTACCTTAGCCAATTTGCATATTCGGTTTACCCATGATCCGCATTCTGGTCGTTCCTAGTCGAATCGCTTTGTTGCCCTGATTGCTTTACCCGCATCAGACTCCACTTGGTAAGCGTGTATCGACTCTTTGGACGAACCCATATATCCGATGATTAGCCATTCAACCATCCATCCTTACATGGCTAAGTAACCGTTAGAGAAAACCCATCCTCGTTGACGAACCGCCGAGTTCCCTTGATCCACCCATACACGTCATTACGTAGTCCTTCAACTAACCATCTCCACTTAACTAAGTTCGATTAGAAATTACCCACGGGTATACTTCCAACGTGGCCCTTTTTGATGTTTCACAATCATCCATCATCATGTTCATGATCTAATCTGGATCATGGTCCCATCCAATCCATCCATGGATCGTGTTTCTCTACCATATTTGTCTTCATGATCGAATCTCCTTTTTCCGGTGTTATTTGTGTGTTAGGCATGATTTCTCTCTTTTTGGCGAGAGTTTTATCCTTTGGACGTGAGAGTGGTAGGAAAATTCGACTAAGACATCCTTTATATAAGATCATTGGTCATAACTTTCCTAAACCACCTTATACTCTCTATCCAATCATAATCATCCATTTGGATTGGTGGAGGGACATATCTCTTCGCCCGTGTAACTGCCCCAAGCGGTTACATAACTTCTCTTGACACATGTGATCCATCCCGCACATGTGCCATGGCCTTATAAACTTTTGGACGTGCTCTTTTAAACCACAAAACCGCGAGTAACCGTCCAATCCACTTATCTTGGGTTCTAGTTGGTCAGTCCATCCAACTGGATCAGTACTCGACCAGCTCACATAGCTTGGTTGAGCTATCGGTCAACTCACCTAGCTAGTCGAGCTCATATAGCTAGTTTAGCTCATCCTTTTGTTCTCATTTTATTTTGCTAAGTCATTCAATTCTTTTCTCGGTCTTGACTAAGCATTTTATTCCTTTTTCCATGACCATTACCATGATCAGTTATATATTCCTTTTGTTACTTAGGTTTACTCATTTTCGGTCATTTCTTTGACCAAGATTTACCCCAACGCAAATAGCCCCATTATCCCGAAAGTGGGATAGCGATGTTACAAGTCAACCCCACTTAAAATGAATTCATCCTCAAATCGGTTGTTGTTGGCACTTGTTTTATATCCCATAACCGTTTTCCAAAATTCTGTTTACAACCTTGCTTCAAATTATGATTCTTAATTTCATCCAAGCATGGTACAATTGTCCTTGTACTTTTTCAATCTCAACTAGTTGATCTTGATATTTCTCGATCCAATCTAATCTGATGGTTTTCTAATTCCCGAGTTTTAACTCATTCCATCGCAGTCTTACCCGATTGATTCCCAAGTTTTAACTCATCATATCGCAATCTTACCAGACACGATTAATTTTTGCTAACTCATCAAGTGTAATAGTTTCCATTTTCGAGCACTGACTTAGTTATCCAACAATCCTTGGTAAGAACACTTGACCCCAATGGCATTGTCCCGATTTGCTCCTCTCGGTAAGCCTTAACTCACCTCTTGATCGAGTTATCTGTAACCCTTTCCTTTGATCTTGGTCCTTCAAGACTTGGTCTCATTCTCAGATTTTAGTTTTTTATCTAAATTTTATGACCTTGGTCTTTATGGACTTGATCTTATTAATACAATCCTAGTCGAATTACGATTAAGTCTTATCTTTTCTGAACTTTAGTCCTATTCCGACAAAGTCTTGTTTTCTCGAACATAGTCTACTACCGACTAGATCCTCTTTTCCATGATCCTGGTCAATCCCGACTAAATCATTCACTTGTTTTGTTATGCTCGATCATTCGACTCCTATGGTAGTTTCTTGGTTCTCGGTCATGCCTTTGCGAAAACTTCCTGGTTCTCAAGCGCAATGATCCACCTTACCGTAACTCCTTTTTCCGTTTGACACTTAGTATAATCGAGTTACCCTTTTTACTTTGGCCAGTCTCTGAATTCTTAGCTTACTCAAACCATATCATTTTACTTGTCACTTATAACAATTCATACTTTCGGTAAGTCTATATTGTCCCATAGGTTTGCCTTAGCATACCTTTTCCCCGGTTCTTAAGCACTTATCTTTCCCGCGTCAAACTTCTGCTCACTCTAGACTCATTACCGTGATCCAGTTACCCATATATTTAGTTTATTCCCAACCATTCCTAGCCCTTTTCACGGTTACTACCGTTTCCTCGTTCTGATTTTTTTTTAATCCAACTCGACCATAAATTTCCTTGGTCCATCCCACCAATCCACCACCGGTTTCTAAGGCTAACTCATCCTTTAATCATTCTTTGACTATAAATTTCCCTGGTCCATCCCATCATTCTTTAACTCAATTAGTATCCCGAGAGCGGGATATGGATTTTACAACTCTCTAAAGCATTTTATATAATCCTTTATATATTAATTGAGAAGACATAAGTGTAAAAACTTCTATGTCTCGATCAAGGAAGAATTTAATGGACACATTAATTAAATTAACCAATCAAAACATTCCAATTAGTTATATATGCATATTCTCATTAAATTTTTTAACATAAACTCACAAATACATGTGTTACAAATTTAAGCCCAACTAAAATGTAACATTTCACTATTTTAAAATATTATATAACATATATAATGTTTTAATGATAAATCATTTACCGATGTCAATTTAAATTTACTTTATGAAAATTGTATTAATGTCCATTTGGATACCATATTTGAAAATATGATTGATTATACAATTATTTTCTTCGATATCGCTTAATTGTATCGATATTACTTTAATTAAAGTTGAACTTTTGTTATAAACATACAATTTTACAAATATAATATTTTTATAATTTTTACAGAAAAATACGATAGGTTTATCGATAGAAATATATATATATCTAAGTTTTGATAATTTATATTATAAAAAAATACAAAATCATTGCTCTGTTTTCTCAATCAAATAGTTGGAGCTTATAAAACTATCAACCGTATGTACAAGTTGTCAATAATGGCGAAATCCAAACAGTTCATACAAAATAAATTGAAAAACAAATTAATACTTGAATTTCAAAAAATCATATGTTTTCGTATTTTTATTATTTCTTTGATTTTTTCTTATAAAGATTTTGACATACTAACACGATATTTTTTTTTGTTTTGGTGAACTCAAATAAGTTTGAGAGAACCAATAATCTCAAACGTATTTGATTTATACCAAAAATGATTACATCCAAACCAAGTGTCATGCAAATTAAATTTTGTAAGGTAAAATATATTTATCTATATGGGAGATGTACAATATAATTTTGTTATTTCTAATTTTTTTGATATATTAAAAAAAAATTCATAATTTTTGTTTTTAAATATTCTAATCCCGCGCTTGACGCGGATAAAAATGTAGTTTTTAGAGTTAGAAGGAGAAAGATACAAAGACAGAAAGATGTGACTTTTCTAATCATTTTCTAAAATTATTAAAATGGTTATAAGTGAAAATGTATAGAAATCGAGGATTAAGACAAAGAGTTTGCATAAGCATTTTTTTTAGAACTGCAAAAATTGGTAGTTTTTACATATGAGCTAAATAGTCTTTTCCTAAATTAATGGAATTTTACTTCCCTCTTTTCCATTTTCCATTTTCCTGTAATCTAGGATCGATAATTGATTGCACTATATCTTTTTTTATCAGTGTATTTTAGTCGCAAGTTTTTGTTGAATCGATATAGAGAAAAGTTGCAGAGATTTGTGTTTTGTCGAACTTTAGATTGAGACAGATTATCGATAAGCTCCCTTTCTTTTCTGCTGAGATTAAAAAGATCACGGTGACTAGGAGACACTGACTCTCTAATGTTAATGGTGAAACATGAGAACCGCGTAACTAATACCGGTTAAAACTGAGAGTGAAATAAGTTAAACACAGGTGACAAGTGTGCCCGATACCAACCTCACAAAAACCGTAGCTTGAGATTTCCGATGGTTAACTTTGGATGGGAAGAAAAATCAAACTTTATTATAGCTCGACGAAACCTTTGGATTTGAGTTACTTAATGGTCCCAATCGTATTTTATATGGAACGTTAAAAATAAACTAATTCAATTTGGGCCACACATATATGGGCTCTTACTGGGCCATAGGGTAAGTTCCGTCAAACGCTTAGGGTTTACAAATGATAAAAATTAGGAGATTAGGGTTTTGAGTTATGCCGTCTCGTACCCTCTATATAAATCCAACTTTCTCTTCTCTCTCTCTATACACTTCTCCACCTTTGTTGACCCAGTTTCTTCGACATATGTTTAGATTTTTGATTCTCTAATATAATCGTTTGTTTTTTTTTTTGTTTATGTGTTTTCGAAAATTGATTGCCCGATGAAGAAGAATTCCCATAGATAGGAAGTGCCGTATGACACTTTACACAACAGCGGACTGAACGAGGATTGCATCCGGTAAGATTTCCCATCCACCGATAAGTGTTCACTACCGTATTCGGATCCTAACCCGATTCCGCTTACGGACCGTGTTCGGGCTGCCGGTCGGGTTTTCTTACCGTACTTCCCACCGATCTGTGTCCGTTGTGTGGTTGATTTGAAACGGGTTCCCTGAGGGTTATTTTTTTATTTTTTCGTTTTGGTTTGATTCTGATGAAATTGTCCGATGCCACGTCGATGGTAGCCTTGCGATGATCTTCGATGCTACATTGGACAGATACAAATGTTTGTGTTTCGCTTTCTGATAGGAACCTGTGGATCTTGAATCTCTGTGATCTACGGAGCCATTTCGGCGATTACATTAATGTTTTTCTTTTTGTTTTTAAAATCTAATTTGATTGATTAGTGGGAAGAAACCGATGATGATTATTGCTAAATTATGGAATTACCGTCTGAGTATTTATACTTTGATGTGAAAAACGCTGGCTTACTGAGGCTTCCCATTTCATAAATTTGAACTATTTCTTATCAAAACCAACCATCTTTTAAGAATTAGTATGGTCGTGGATACTGTCTTTTTTATATATTATCATTAAGTAGACAGAAAATGACGACTTTAAAGAATTAGTATGGTACCAAGATTTTAAATTTGTTCTTTGTTCACAGAATTCCGAGTAAAATGAAATTATTTGTTCAAGACACTGAATTTGTTGACAAGTTTCTAAAAGAACCTAATTTGATCAAGGAACTAAAAAATATGATTGAACCAATTCAATTTACATAATAAATGATTAGAAGTAATCATTACAAAATCTCAATTCAATTAAAAACTAGAACATATGATAATTTAGCGATGATCTTATTGAATCTACATAAAGAAGATGAAATTGAATCTTGAAGTGAAAGAAATTTTACTTGAATGGAGGTTATCAATTAAACCACCACCAAAAAAAGAATAATCAGAAAACTGTTTTGTTTGGTCTGAAACCAAGTAATGAATACTACTAAGTGGGAGGGAAGAATCTGTTGAGGTTAAAGGGCAAAGTGTAGAACTCTTCATTACGGTTATCTCCTCTGAAAGTTCTAAACTTGACCCACCAAGGCATTCCTCTGTCTTTCTTTGATCTCTCTACTTCCACTGTGTTGTCCATGAAAACCGCAATGATCAGACCAACTGTCGCTGGAGACATGAACACCGTGTTCAAGAATGCGTTGAACCATCCCGCATTTGTGTGAACTAGCCCGTAATGTCTTGCGTCCCAGTACTGAACGAAGAACTGAGGTATGGAGATACCGAGAAAGAGCGAGAGACCAGTGATCATCAAGTTTCTCATGCTGTTCATGTTTGTGAACTGAAGAAATGAGACACCAACCGCAGCTGCAAGAAGACCGACCACACACATGTAATGTATCAAAGATTTGATGAATAAACAACATTGTATTGTCTTTTTCATCTTTGCGGTCTTACCCACGAGGCCGAAGAGGACACAGTGCAATGCTGCGTATATCGGGACTGGTATAGATGCAAAAACAGCCCCGAATTTACCTCCCAGAAACAAACAACAATACGTTAAAATCGCTGGAGGCTATACAACAAAATGTTAAAGCCTAAAAGTATGAGTTAGTTACATACCCAATATAGAGAAGAAAATCATGAAGCCTGCTGATACTTGAACAACACGACGGCTTCCAACTCTTGTTAACCCAAGAAGTCCTACATTCTCTCTGCAAACACATTTAACACCTTCATTAGAGACTGTGTAACTATGTAAAAACATAGAACAGTAGCTTTACTTACACCAGAACAGTAGAACCTGTGCCTGTCCCGAATAGACCATCAAGCAACACACCAATCCCCTGATTTTTAAGAGGAAACATAGCAGAACAGATATAAGATATAGAAAAAGGCGCGATATGTAATTAAATGTGTCTCCTCGTCAAACTATTGATTCACCTGCCATCCAATGCCTCTACTCAATACATAAGCAGGAGGGGGCGTGGCTATGGCTAATCTTGAAGCCGCCATGTAAGCTCCAGTAGACTGCACAGCCCATTAATTCAACCATCTCATTTCATCCTCTAGCAAAATCAAACCTTAAGTTTACTTGCAATGAATCTAACGACGCTGCTTCTTTACCTCCACCATGGATACAAGAACCGCAGACATCATAGCAAACGAATGGCCTACTGAAAATGTTGGAGGCCCCCATTGGAGAGGGTATGGAAATTTGAACCTGATGAGAATATAAGCGCAATGAGATTGGATGATGAAACCACAATAGAAGAGGAAACTGAGCTATTCTATACCATGGAGCAGTTGATATAAGATTTGCTCTGTCTGTGCGACAACTATGCTGTGTAAGCGATGGCTTGCCTCTGTAAGCTCCACTCGCGGTCAAGATTATGGCATAGATCCAAACAAATGTTACACAGATCAATATCGGAAATCTTTCAAAGATCGGGACATCTTTAAATGGTCTGACATGTTTTAGATACTGCCAAGAGGAAAGTAACATTAGTACGAGAGAAATAACTTGGAGAGAAAGCAAAGAAAGTCGAAATCACACAAAGCTTTTACTTGGGTTAGTCCGATGACAAGCAAAAGCATCGGTAGTCCAATCTCAATGCAGTTTCCGAGCTGGAAATCAAAAGAAACAAAGTTTAAAAGAGACAATATGTTGATGTTTAATGCAAATACAATGGTTTGTATGAGTTACCTGAGGAAATCCTCGCTGGAACATCCCAAGACCAACCAATCCGACAACTGGTGCCATTCCTAGAGGACTGAAAAACCTGAAATTGAAAAAGATCAAAAGCAAGTAATGAGGATTTGGATAAGAGTGCCATAATTAAGACAGTGAAGAAGAAGAAAAAAAGTAGTATATACCTTGAGAAAAGACCCCATACTTGGCTGTAGCCAAGAATAATCTGTATGCTTGATGCTACGATTAATGCCCCTTGTATGGCTCGCATGGTGTGAATAAATCTCTGCAAGAAAATACTACATCGTTGATATGTATACGAAACGGCTTAAGAAAAGCAGAAAACAAATGATCTTGTGGCATATCTATATGCTTGAGTTCTCATTAGGCTTGACCTCATGATCATTGGAGATCCTTTGCAAGGATGAGTCGTTGATGATGTAAGCAATGGGGACTACATAAGCAAAAGAGCCTCCAACAATGGCAGGCAACCTTGTACCAAAAAGTGCTTGGAGAAGTGTCTTGATTCCAGCAACAAAGAGTAGCGTCTGCATAACCCGCGCTTTGTCCCCCTTTCAATACGAAAGGTTATATTAGCATAGATGTTGAAGATTGCAACCATCAAGTGTAGAGAGAGAGAGAGAGATTTTGTAAGGCTTACATCACTACCACCCATTGCTGGGACGAGCAATGCGGGTATAAAAGCACTTGATCCAAGCATTAGAATGTAGTTTTGAAATGCTAGTAACACTGTTTCAGCTGCAACAAGAAGAACAAAAATGCTTCAATTATATAATCCAAATTTAGAAACATTAGACATTCTTTTTTCACACCTAATCGAGTGTTGCAATGATCTCCTATGCTTATCAAAGAGTCCAGAGAAACAAAACAAAAATGTTCATAATTACTGCACAACAAGAACAACTAATTTCTATCTCAAACGGCAAAAAAAGCTTAGAGGAAAAATGTATGTACAAGACAATGAGTTTGTGAAAAATCAAACGAAACTTTGAAGAAAAAAACTCCATGAAAGGCCCACCAAAACTCGGGGTTTCTTAATTCCAATAATTTAATCGGTCATTGGTCCATAAACACATATTATATTCCACTGCACAAACACTATATATATTTCGAGAGAGAGAGAGAGAGAGAGAGAGAGGTTTACGCCAAGGAGGATTAGAGTCGATGCAATATTCAAGGTCTTGAAGCTGTTCCATTGGAGGGTGGCTTATCTCCGCCATGGCTTAGCCGCCACAAAAACAAAAACAAAACCTCCTTTTCCGATGAAGCAAACAGAGGAAGGAAGAAGAAGCAAAAAGTAGGGAAAACAAAAAAAAGGTAAAGTGGAGATATAAAGTGAAGAAAAGAAAAAAAAGGAAAAAAAATTTTAAAAAAAAAAAAAAAGGAATATATGTGCAAAGACAATGGCACTGCGAATTTAAAACCTTCTCTGTAACTTCTTCTCTCTCTTCCTCTGGCGTGGCGTTGATGAGAGTCTTTTGAATTTTTTTTTTTGTTGATTATTGACAGATTTGCCCCCGATTCGCTCGCTTATTTACCAACTCAAAATGTGGGGCCCATCCCAACGGAGTTACTTCACTTCCCAGGTTTTTTTGGTTTTTTTTAAAAAAATTTGCTGTTGCATGAGATCTTTAAATGAATATCTTCCCCAACTTGTTTTCAGCTTACTAGTAATATTGCATTTAAGGATCTAATTGTTACTGACTGAATCTGGCTAAATTACTGAATCTGGTTGAATTGCTGATGATTTTTTGCGGAATCTGACTGAATAACTTAAAACTTAAAATTTAAATGGTAATGGCTGAATCTGGCTGAATTTTTGAAAAAAATTAATTAAATAAATTTATAAAAAAAATAATTAAAATGGTAATTTTTAAAAAAAATCATCCACATTCCTTCCATTTCCTCTAAATCCAAATGGTGTTAAAAAATTCATCCACATTCCTTCCAATTCTTCAATTACAATGTTATTATTTAGGACCATTATCTAATATTATGGTAACGGTTGAATCTGGCTTAATTGCGGAATTTGGCTTAATTTTTGGTGATTTTTTGCGGAATCTGGCAGAATAACTTTAAATTTAAATGGTAACTACTGAATCTGGCGGAATGTGGCGGAATTTTTGAAAATAAATTAATTAATTAAATTTATGAAAATACTAAGTAAACATCTTTTTGTCAAAAATTGAATATTTATGTTTATAAATGTATTATATTTTATAAAAAATAATAATTAAACCAGCTTACGAAAAATGAGTTAAAACAATTTTTTTTCCAACAAACTAAGATAAATAAACCAATTAATTATTAAATTTTACATTTTATATATTTAATAATTTATAAAATATCAATATTATTCGTAGTTACCTAAAATACCCGAACATGATCTAGTTCTTATCCGTTTGATAAATTATTTGTTAAATTGTAAAACTATTTGTTAACCTAGTTTTGTAATTATAAAAACTTTATATAATACAATAATTTGTTTGTTCATTATCTTACAAACCTAGTAAAGAAGTAACCAAAATTTTAATTTATAATATTATTAATTTTTTAAATATATATATATATAAGGAATTATGTAGATTATGGATAATTAAAAAAAAAATAATTATTTTAATAATATAAGAAGTTATGTAGGAAAAAAAAATCATTCTCCTAATTTTGAATTTAAATTAAGTTTTTATAATTATCACAAAAATCAATCAGTAAAAATATTACAAAAAAAATATTTATAATTATTTATTTTAAAACATAAATATAAAGGTAAAACAACAAAAACATAAGAATATTACAAATTAATAATGTCATATTTTTAAAATATTAGTAATTTCAAATTTATCCAATTAAAAAAATAACAAAAAAAATTCGACAGTTTTTGTCTTTTTGTGCAATCTTTTCAGCTGAATTCAGCTCATACAAATGGTGCATATAAATGGTGTAAAATATATCAAATTCATTCTAATTTATCACAATTCTTCAATTCCTGAAACACCAGTTAGACTCTTAGTTGTTACCGGTAGACATATATTTTTTTTGTTTGGAGTAAAAACATGTTTTAAGAAAATTTGTATAAATTTTGTTTTCTTAAAAAAATTAATCGGAAGAAAATAGATATGAAAATATGACTAGAGTAGAGAAATAGATTAAAACTTTAAAGTGTGCTATTTTAGAGAATTTATATTAATTAAATGGCTAACCGTATGTAATACACATTTTGAGATGTTTTTCCTTCGATTTTTTTTTTTTCTGTTAAAAGAATCTTTTGTTTTTGCTTAAGACTTCTAATTCTTTTTGTTATTAATCGTATACGTAATTCGTCCATGCCCGTTTTAAAATCACCTCGCTACAGATTTAAGATTTTCTATGTAACCGTGAATATTGTTTTTGTATATATTTCAAAGCTTTCTCGGTTAAAAATAAAAATCAGACTTTAGCAGATGAATATGAAAGAATTGATGTCAAAGATTGCACGAAATCCTACTCTTCAGCTTGCTTTACGATCTTTATTTTTTGTGCGTTTTGGATTAAAGATCTCTCTTTTTATGGTAAAAAGAGCCATAATTAAATTGTTGAAATTCGCAACCCTTGGACAGACATAAATATCATTCGGCATGCATATGATTTTTCTGTCTTTTGTGTGGGAAGAACGTGTTATCTTCCTTAATTGTGATAAAGCTATACGGTAGATTATCTATCAGACAATAAAATCTTACATTTTATTAGAAAATATTTGATGTAACAAGAATAAAGAATGCATTAATGTCATCCCACAAATTCTCCGGAAGAAAGAGAGAGACTTGGTTTTTTATTTGTTGTTAATTAAAAAGAGAGGATTGTTGAGTAATATAAAAAAACAACTAATAGATGTGATTTTGAAACTGTATACACATGCAACATAGATGTGATTTCGAGGTTCAACTAATTCACCGCAAAACACACATGTTTGAATTTAACTTCATAGCATATATACGATCTTTTGTGGATACTCGATTTTTTATCGTAGCTAAGTCATGAAGATGCATCGATGGATGTGGAGAACCAAACAATGCGGGTCCAAAGCACCACTTAATAGTCTCTACTTAGATTATGTAGAATTATTTTGTATTTCAGTTGCTCGACGAATAATATTGTTTTTTATAATACACTATGTATTTATTTTATTTTAATAAATGAAATTTGTTTCTTTGTGGTATTTTTATGAATCACAGAAATAGATCATGATTAGAGGTTGATCTAGAAATTAATCTGATTGAGGGAATAACAAATGAAAATATATATTGTTTTTTTAATATTAAAAAATAAAAGTATACTAAAACCGAAATAACATCTTATGTATGTACCATAAGTTAGTGACAGAAAAAATATGTATTATACGTTAATTCATTGTTTTTAAAAAAAAATTATTGTTGTTGTTTCATGGGAAATTAGTATGGATGACTACTAATAAAATTATATCTAATAATCTAACAAAAATCTCCTATGTGGCCAAATTTAACCCACTAAATTTAGAATTTTTGGTTAAATTATTAGATATAATTTGTTTTTTTTTGTTATACTATCGAGTAACATTGTTTCATTAGTGACCGAAAATAGCTCATTTTTTTAACAACCACTAACAACTCATTTTTCTATTTACGTAAACCAATTACAAATTCATAATAATGACCAACCTCATATATTTAATTAATAAAAAAATCACCAATTTACGTGATATTTCTAAAATAAAATACAAAATTCAAGTAAAAAAATGTGTATCAGCGTACAAAACAAAAACTATAGAAAAATAAAAAAATATAAAAAGGATATACGGGGTAAGTCACGAGAAGCATAAGGATTTCTCAATCCAATAAGAAAAAGTAATACATGGGCTTGGGGTATGAGAGTTTTTCCTTATTTTAATGTTGAATTAATGTGAGTTTTAATGTTTTGGGCTTTAATTTTTTTTTCTTTTTTAGTTTGGTCCAGTAATAAAAAACAATGGAGGCATAATTACAATTATCAGTGGGGAAATTTTTTTTAATAAAAATTACATTAATTATTTTTAAAACACTGGGTATACTTCCCTCCACCCTGTAAACAGTATATCCATCTCTGATCATGATGATACATATGAAATATAATACAAATCTTATATTGGAACAACTAACACTATTTTAAAACACAAGCTATTTTTAATTTAAAGTCGACTAACATTATATATTATCAACATAATATCGGCCATGCATACTTGATTACGGTATTATAATGATATTTTTTGGACATATACTAGTATTTAGACTAATCTATCTAATGAAGGAGTTCATAAATATATATTTAAAAAAATTGTAAACCAGGAGTAACTTTCAGAAACTAAAAATATTGTGGTCTATTTTTACCAAATTTTTCTTTAATTATTTTTTCTTATGGCTAAATTTAAATAGTGTATATTCTTACGTATAATTTTCCCAAAAAATGTTTACTTGAATAAAATTAGGAAAACAGTGGAAGATAAAATGTCTTCGTCCATAAGGGATTATATCAACAAAGCTCCACAAACAATAATATTTTAATTTCTATAGTTTGTGTTACAAAATACTTTGGAAAGTAATGAATATTGTATAACCAAACTATATATATATATATATACACTGTTTTACAAACCTGTTACTCTACAAAATTGAATGGGAATCACAGATGAAGGAAGGATCAGTACATTGATTGAAGTTGAATTAAGTATCTGGTCCACGTTGCTAAATTGGAAAGTTGAAAAAATGAGCAAAGGCGCCAAAAGTCCTGAGACCAATTGATGAAAGAATTCAGAGTTATTCTTGGTGGCTTTATTTATTACCGTCTCCATCGTATTAATTCATGACCCTTAAAATAGTATAGTTACTCATTGGATTTTACTTATTACTTAAAAATAAAAATTTACAGGATCTAAAGGTATGCATAGATGGTCAGTCATATTGACTAAGTCGTATTGACAAACGCGAGTCGAGTAATATTCCAGGTAAAGGGAGCTTTACGGGCCTCTTGCCTCTGAGCGCTCAACCACTGTTAGGAATATTACCTTCCCCACGAAGGTCGTGTTGACCGTCGTGTTAACTGACCACTATACCTATCTAAAGAAACGGAAAAGAATCGCGACTTGCGGATGAAAGAAAGAAATCAAGGCTTATGAAGATGTTAAGAAGCCTAGAAAACGAAAGGGTTTTTTGAGAGTCATTAGAGAGAGAAACTAGAGAGAGGTTTTTTTTTTTTTTTTTTTTTTTTTTTTGGAAAATATGAGATGATCTTTAACAAGGGGATACACACATATTTATAGGAGAGGTTTGGTGTGCGCTGACATAAGCACTTACCTCAGCGTCAGCGATGACATCATCGCTTACATCACGCTTACCTCAGCATCAGCGATTACATCATCGCTTACATCATTATTTATTTATGCGATTATATTACCGCTACACACGTTACACACATTAACATTCTTATTAAGAAATTTACATGATGTTAACTACTTAAGCTGGCTTACTTAGTGATCCATTTCGAACTTGATAATGTGTTTGTCGCAGCATCCGTAATGATCTCCTGGGCAGTTGGACATCTTGTCGAGTTCTTCATAGTCTGGTTGTACGTCTGTGTTGACATCAATGTTGAACATTTTTTCAATCTCGTCTATGTTCATGGTGTCATTGGGATCATTGGGGTCTTGAGCATCTTGGAAATATTCGGGCGGGTAGTCGTGGGCAGGCGGTTCTTGCTTGGCGGTAGTCCAACTGGCGGCTGCCATTGCGGCTGCGTTTTGACTAGCCGTCATTGCTGCCATGGTCGCCTGATCTTCTTGCTTTGTCATGAAGTACTGTAGATCTTCACTGAGGCTCATGTGATAGTCGAGTGGATAATACGACCAATTTGGGTTGAACGGGACTGGAAAGGTTTGCCTGGCGTTGTTGAGGCGAAAGGCATGGGTTTGGAAGTCTTCATAAGCTTTATTGTCGTTGATGTTGAAATCGGGACGAACTCCTCTCTGATAGTCGTTGTGGTGGATGAGAGTAGGCAGTGCATGGACTTTACTGGATTTGACGTTGACTTGAACAGGACGGTGAAAGAAGTAGATCGTATGAGGGTTGAAAAAAGGATTTGGACCTCCGTGTTTCTTGAGTTTCTTGAATGCCAAGCCTGTTGTTTTCGCCGATTTTCGTAGTTTGCCGCTCCAAATAATCAACGGTGCGAACCATGTTAGGAACGTCGAGAGACAATCCTGCTGTCCTTGGTAGGAGTTGACATATTGGTACAGCCACTGTATGTCAAAAGTGATACCAATGGTGTAGATCGAGCATAGGTACCAGAGGAAACAGAGTACTTCTTCTGGTAGGTTCTGATTGTCAATCCTGTAGAGGTGGGCGAACGGGTAGTCCGGGTGTATGCCGAGTGGGGCGATGTAGTGACAGTGGAGTCCATGCTTTGCGAGGATGCGAGATTGGTATAGGAAAATCTTTTGTTGAAGATGCTCGTGTAAGGTTTTCTTGCTGATAAGCTGATGGGCGTCTTCAGGCATGTTATTGCGGAAGTCGTAGCATCCCTTTTCTGATGAAGAAGAACTTGCCATCAGGTTTATTTCTTTTGGCGGGTTTCGACTGAGCATATCAGCAAGGGTATTCTTCGTGCCCTTTAAATAGAAGGAGTCGAAGTTGTACTTTGAGAACCATTCGCTCCAGCGTAGTAACTGTTGGTGGGGGACCATTTTCTGCTTGAATTGTAACATCTTTGGGAAAGAGGACATATCCATTTCGATGCGAAATTTATGTCCAATCAGATGGAACTCAAACTTCTCAATTGCCCTTTTGACTGCTAAGATTTCTTTGAACGTGGAGTGATAATGGATCTCGGAATCCTTGAAGCGTCCGCTTTTATATCCGCAGATTTGCCGTTTGCCATCTAATTCTTCAAATAAAATTGCTCCCCAATATTTGTCACTTGCGTCAGTCTGTAGGATACGTGTCCCTAGCGAGGGAATCTTTAAAGGTGGCAGCTTCTGTACCTCTAGTTTGAGACTTCTGACCGCTTCGGTTTGTCGTGTTGCCCATGGTGGTGGATTCTTAGTTAGCATCTTATGGAGCGGTCGTGTCATCACCGAAAGTTGCGGGATAAAGTCACTTAGATAATTGATTACTCCAAGGAACTGCTGAATTTGTCGTTTTGTGAGATTGTCATCGGGGAACTCGAGGAGCGCTGTAGCTAGATGGGCTTGAGGTGCAAATTGTCCATCCTTAATGTCCATGCCAAGAAATTCGATGTTGGGCTGAGCGATGATCATTTTTCGGGCTGACAACATGATTCCATAATCCTTGACAATATGCTGTAATTGTCGGAGAGACTGGATATGCTCTTCTTCATTTGACGAGAATAGGAGGATGTCATCGATGTAAATCAACGCCGTGTGGAGGAGATGCTTGAATATTCTGAGCATTGCTTGTTGAAACAGGGATGGCGCGGTTTTGAGACCGAATGGCAGTACCTTCCATTGGAGGTGTCGATTTGGTAGGCAGAATGCCGTTTTGTATCTTTCTTCTGGTTGGACTCCTAGTTGCCAAAAACCCGATTTCAAGTCGAATTTTGAGAATATCGTTGCTCCTTGAAGGTGTTGAAGAAGGGCTTTCCTGTTTGGTAAGGGGAATTTGACATCTTGTAGATACTGATTCAGGGGCTTGTAGTCAATGACAAGTCGGAGTTTTCCTCGTGCTTGTTCAGCTCGGTTGTTGACATAAAATGCTTTGCATGCCCATTGCGAATTTGTTGTCTCGACGATTCCTTGATTGACTAGTTGATCGCACTCTTCATTTGCTTGCTGTAAAAGAGAGGGTGGCATTCCAGCATGACTCGCCTTAGTTGGGGTGGTAAGGACATTCTCCTTGAATGGTAACGAGACGAAAAACTCTGAGTTTAGCCATAACGGATTATTGCACTTCTGAAGGAAGTCGGTGTGAGAATCTGCACACGAAAACGTCGTGAGTTCCTCTTTAATCTTGGCGAATTCTAGTGACGGGAATCCTTCGATTGTAAACAGACGAGGTATAATCGTGAAGGCTTTGTAGAATGACTTCCATTTGATTCCTCGCGGTTCGATGGATATATCAAAGTTTTTCTTTAGCTTGTAATATGTATCCCATCCGAGGATCAAGTCTTTGCCGGGCGCAGATGAACCAAGAACTTCAGTTGTGATTGTGCATCCTGGGAAGATTTCTATCGTGATTGGTTTGGACTTGAGCTTGATTGTTAAAGAACCAGAGTTTGCGACTCGAAATTCTTGTTGATGTGGCAACCACATGGATGACGGAAGAATCTTGGGATTCAATATAGTTGTATGAGCGCCTGTGTCGATGAATGCGATGGCATGTACTGGTGCCTCTTTCTGCGAGGGATCAAAGATTGTTACCGGCAAGTGTGGTGTTTGTATTTCATCATGTTGTGGTATTTCAGAGATTCTGAAACAGCAATCATCGTCTTCTTCGTGAGAGTCGTCCTCGGAGTCTGAATAGCCACAGAGAGCGTCGTGATCATCACTATCATAGGATAATACAGACTCAAGATCATGATTGTGGAGGTCGAGATCAGGTACAAGGTTGGATATCGAGTTGATGAGATACTGCTTCTTCTTCCGGGATTGATTAGGACAATTCTTAGCGAAGTGGCCTTGCTTTCGACAGAGAAAGCATTTCGACGGTTTTCCAAAACTTTGCTTTTTTTTGAAAAATCGTCTGAGCCTGAATCTGGGGAAGCGCTTTCGAAATGGCCTTTTGGATTGTCGTGGTTTGCCGCGTGAATCACATGAACAGTGTTTGTTGTTTTTGGAGCATTTGATAGACAGATCTGGCCTGGCACATATTTTTGATAATTGCTTTGATTTGTCCATGAATTCTATCCAAAACTCCTTTTGCTTGCAGAGCTTGTCAAGCGTCCTGAAGACGTATTGCTGAATTTGACCGATCGAGACTTCTTCAATTGTTTGGCCTTGGTCTCGCATGTATAACTTAGTCTGTTGACTTAGATAATCGTCAATGGAGGAGAGATACACTTGCTTCAGACATGGGTTGTTGAGGCTGTTGAGCGCATAATATCGTCTAGTTTGTCGTTCAAAGTGTTTTGCCAAATCTTTTTTCTTCAAGGAACAGCATTTGGCGGTGTAGAACTCTTCTTGCAGTTGGTCCTTGAGATGATTAGGTGTACCAATGAATTCTCGATGAATTTCGCCTAGTAGTAATGTGACTGTTGTTTGATAGACTTGCTGTTGTCTGTATTCACCAAGTGAATTCCACCATTCTTTGAGTGCCCCCGATAGTCTTGCGGTAAATTGTTGTATTACAAACTCCAATGGAGATGTAATGGCCTTGGAATTCATCCAGGCATGAAATTCGTCAAGTCGAGCATTCCATTTTTCAAAGGGAATATCATCGAATGTGAATGTCATGACTTTGGCAACGAAGGGCTTCGCTGGTTTTTCATGTTGGGCAGGGGCCGTGTAAGGCATTTCTTCATCGCTTGAAAAGACTTCATTGATATTTGATTCGGTCTTTGGAGTAGTCGAGGGTTCGCCTATACCGAATTGGATTGGGAGAGATGCTTCGTCAGATCCGGAGTCGTAGCTGCTAGAGCTTGTATCCGAGAAATGATTAATCATTTTCACAGGCGGGGAAGTGTGGATAGGAGATACCGGAGCAGGCGATGCGTGGGCCTAGTTGTCGGAAGTTCTGCCGATGGTATCAAGCAGATTGGTCATTGAAAAATCGATTATCGCGATATTTCTGCCATGGTCTTTGGACTCTTCAACCGATTCATGACTAGAGGAGGAAGTGAAAGTCGGTTTCTTGATTGGGTTTACAAGAAACTCGGATTCTTTTGGTCGTCTGGGCTTAAGTCGTGATGGTTTTGGTCTTGAAATACCGGCCGGAGTCATCGGATAACGAGATGTAAAGGCTTCATCGGAGGATAGAAATCCAGGGAGAGAGGGCCTAGGTGTTCGATCCGGACAGCCAGATAGAAACCCTGGTGAGTAGGAATCGTGATACATAGGCAGTCCCGACGGCATGTTCCCAAAAGGAGTAAAGTAAGGATCTGGCTTGTTGTGATTGCGAATCATACTTTCGAGGCTCTTTTGGAGGTCTGTAAGTTGATTTTTGAGAGAAGCGGTCTAGGCTTCTTTACTTCGGAATTGGGACGTGTTTACCATCATATGTTGTGCCAAATTCATCATTTCTTGATGAAGACTATGGAGTCGACCATGGATTTCGGTTATTGCTCCTTGGAGACTGCTCAGTCGTTTATTATAGCCATCTGCCAGTTGATCAACTTTGTGGTTTATTGTTGATAAAAGTCGGTTTTGAGCCAGAGCGTTTTCCGTTTGCCAATTGAGGACCTTTTCTCCTTGACTGAGTTGGTCTGGACCGGAAGAGTTGATGGCTCTCGTGAGGATTTTTGGACTATGCGCGATATTGTCCCTGCTGAAGTCTTCAGGTGGAGGGAAATCGTCTGGGCGCATCATCATGATTTGTTTAGGCTCCTTCTGGTTGTTTGAATAGTGAACGATAAAGTCGTAGTTATCGTCACCAAGCGGGCCGACAGTGGGATCTCCGTCGAGATATCGCTTATAAAGCGGATCTTTCTTTTTTCGTCTTCTTCTTCTTCGATCGTCGTCGTCTGAGTCCAATGTTGCGTTCATACAAGCAGTGCACGAACAAACATCCCAGTATATATGTCCATCTTCATTCATGAACGGGTATGTGACCGTTCCATCTTGGCCAAAAAAGAGTGGTTGAAGTGGGTTAGATGTTGAAGGTGGTCCATAAAATTCTGCGTCATCAATTTGGATGGTGAATTGTGTAAACAATGGTCGTTGAGATGATGATGAACGTGGTTTGTCAAACTTGATCTCTGTTGTTCCATCATTGCGGGAATGGAAACTGGCTTCAGAAGATTGGACTGAGGCGTGGGATACCTGATGCATCTTCTCATAGCTCGTGACCCAGGACTCTGGCAACCGCTGCAACAGTTCTTCGCGGGTTATTTGGCGAGGGATCTGGATAGAATTGGGTGCTTGGGAAGCGGATGTTACTTCGAGATATAACGCATCATCAGACGAAGGTAGTGCAAGATCAAGAGCATGATCTTGGATTCGATAGACGATTTGATGGTGTAGTGTTGCGACTATACTTTTTTCTTGCATAGGTGCTCCGATTAGCTGTAGTTGAACCTTGAGTGTTTTTAGGAGGTTGGGATCTTGCAGAGAGACATTAAAGTTTGGAAACAGTGTTATAAATACTGTTCCTGCATTTAATGTAGTTTGAACCGTTCCGATGCAAGCTTGTTGGTATGACCGTAGTCTTGAGTCGACTAGGGCGATACGTGTTACAACTGGTAAACCTTTTCGAGCGTGTAAGGTTAAACCTATTCTCACGACACCGAAGTGTAGATGAGTGTAGCCCTGCTGTTGCCACAGTCGTGGTAGATTTTCTGGAATGTTAAGAGAGATGAACTGCTCTTCTTCGGTGGCTGGGACTTGGCAAGATGAGAATTTGCTGGACTGGACATATTCCATGATTCGTCGATTGGAGGATGGTCGTATGAGCTCGCAAACACCTTTGATTGAGAAAGCGCTTGGCTTTTTGGCAAAGTATTCGTATGGATTCACCAGAGGAAGGGTAGTTTCGGGTAGTTGATCGCCCGGAACATACTCGATCTCGTAGAGGGAATTAATACAGGTAGAAGTAGTAGAAGGATTTTTTTGGTTTTTGTGTTTTGATTTTGGCAAAGTAGAGATGGCAAATTGGGAATCGATGGTTGCAAGAGTAGAGGTAGACATATTAAGAGGGTGCCTTCTAGGACATTCAAAACAATCAGTCATAAACAATGATTCATTCGATCATAACGCAAGCCTTTGGCTCTGTGGTTATCAAAATTTATGTAAGACGAAAGAATTAGGGAAATTATTTATAATAATCTTGAAAAGTTGGGTTATTATTATAATAACTTTGGTGAACAAGATCTAACTAAAAAGATCTTAATATTTTACCAAAAAATTTATAATCCTATTTTAGATTACATATTTACAACTTGTGCCAATTTGATTTATTTTTTTACAAAAATATATATAAAACTAAAAGAAAAATTCAATTGTTGCTTTCACTTCTCTTTCTTCCCTCTTTCTTTCTCTCACGACTTCTTCTGGCGAGTTTTTCCGGCGAGTCCTCCGGCGAGTCTCTCCGGCGAGTTTTTACCACCACGTCTCCCTACTTCTGGTAAGAATAATTTTTTTGTCTATTACTCTCTTTCTTCTTATCTTCATGCGATCTTGTGTATATATGTATGTTTTACGTGATTTTGATGCTAGATTTACAGTTTATGATATCTTGTGTATGTCAAATATACAAAATTGAGACATATTTAGCGATTTTTTTGATGAAATATGTTGCAGAAACTTATCGCATGAAAGGTGTTCGATAAAATGCATGAATGAAAAATAAGTCTGCCAAACTTAATTTCACTGATAAAATAAGTCTGCTATGATGCAAATAGATATTCTTAACGATGGATGACGAGACGTTAGCGTTAGTGATAGACGACGAGTCTTCCAACATCTTTTCGTCGCTAGTTTCGTCGGGTATGTGTTAGTTGTGATAGATTTTGTTTTCGATTTAGAAACAATTTTGAAAATTTGATATTTTTTCTGCAGATTTGTTCCAGAAACTCATTGCATGAAAGGTGTTCGATGAAATGCGTGAATGAAAAATAAGTATGCCAAACTTAATTTCATTCATAAAATAAGTCTGCTATAATTTAAATAAGTATGCGACAACGATGCATAAATCATATAAAATAAGTCTGCTATGATTCAAATAAGTCTGCGATAACCATGCATAAATCATATAAATAAGCCTGCTATGATTTAAATAAGTATGCGACAACGATACATAAATCACATAAAATATCTGTTATGATTCAAATAAGTCTGCGACAACGATGCATAAATCACATAAAATAAGTCTGCGACCACAATGCATAAATCATATAGTGACCAATTTTGATCCAGACACGATATTCTTTGATTGTAGTCACAATACTTAAGAAGAAGAAGAAGAAGAGCATTGTGGATGTTAAGAAGAATAGCATTGTGGATGTTTCAATGGAGAGATATGTTTGGATGTTTATGAGCATGTTTGATTTCAGGCATATTGTGGATCTAACTAGAAGTTGTTAATGGATAAGAAACATTGAAGGGAAAAAATCATGGGTTTATTTTCTTTTTTCTTTGGGTCATAAACGTCATTAAGAAATAGAAAAATTCTCATTTTGTTGGTTGATAGAATGATGCATGTAATATTGTAATCTTTGCAACTAAGGTTAATAAACAATTTACTTGTGTATTCATACTTATTATTTTTTCATGACAAATAATTTGCACGTAATGACATACTAGTTTATTTGATGACATAGATAAAATGTTAGAGACGCGAGACGTAAATAATTTGTACGCAATGGCATAATTTTTTATCGCTATGTAGTTATCTTTCTGTCCCCTAAGATCCATTTCCTTATCAATCTTATACCTACCGTTCACTCAAATTTTGGCTCAATGATTTTTCTCAAATTTTTGCTAAGTATTGAAAACAATCATGTCATCGATGAGCTTAATCATTCGTCTCTCATCCCTAACATTAATCCGTATCTTGTCGAGTCGATGAGTATTCATCATTTAAACAAGCTCTGTAGTTATAATATTTCGTCGTGGAGTTCAAATACATGGTGTAGTCGATGATTATATCTTACAAAAAAATGTGATATGTTGAAGCATAATCATGTCACTATTGCCGCAGACTTATTGGTATTGATGAGGCATACTTATTTATGAACCATGGTTTTTTCCTGAGCAAAACTGGAATTTCACAAAATCGTTGGGATTTTGATGAAGAAAATAAATATCCAATAAGTCTGCCGTTGTGGTTAATAAGTCTGCCAAACTAACAAACCACTTAAAATCTGCCACAACACAAATACACAAGTCTGCCAAAAAAGGTTATTCTAGTAAGAAATAAGTCTGCTGTTAAAAATGACATAACTCTGCTATCAATACGAATAAATCAACCGTGAAAATAAAAATCTGTCATCACTAAAATTAAATCTGCTGTCACTATAAGTCTAGTCTAGTAATAAATAAATTTGTATTAGTCTGCCACCAATAGTAAAAAGTATGCGACGATTTAATAAATCTGCTACCAATAAACTCAATAACTTTGCCAATATCCGATAAATCTGCCGTCATTATTAACAAGTCTGCCAAACAAATATGCCATACACTTTAAATCTGCTAGAAATAAAAATATCTACCAAGTCGTAGCAAAATAAATCTGCCGTTCACTAAACAAATCTGCTGCCCGACGAATAAGTCGGCCAATCTAAAAATAAATCTACTCAAAAAATCAGTCTACTGTTAAAGAAAATAAATATGCAAAACAAATCTGCCATCTTCTAAACAAATCTACCATCCTTAAATAAGTATGCCATTTTTACATAAGTCTGCTACCATTGGAACGGCGGACTTATTGCAAAGACTTGTCGTGATCCAAAAATTCCAGTGGCACCCTCCGTAATTAAATGACAGGTATTTTCGTAATTAAATGCAACTTCTGCTGACGTGAAAAAATAGTAATGGCAGTTTCGTAAATACGTTTTTCCTAACAAAGGGTTATAAGGGTATAATAGGCACGAAAAATATTCTACTAATTTTATAAAAATGGGGTTCAATTTAGTCATTTTGATACATTTCAAGGTTATTATAGTAACTCACCCCAAAAATTATAAAGTTTTTCCGATGGTATATAGTTATGGCTTTTGACACTTGTGTAAAAAATATTAGTAGAATTATATTGTTCGGAGACCATCGAATTTGCTGGATTTCAATGAATCCGGGGAAAACGATCTACCGCTGGAGAGTGAATAGACTCTGTCTTTTAGTTACTTACGCAACCTGTCTTCAAGAGAAGACGTTGCAGAGGACCTCATATGATGGGAGATGCATTTCGTACTCTCAAGGATGCTCTAGGATGCTAACAATAATGGGGAGGTGTGCGTGACCCTAAATAAATAGCACGGCGACATGCTTTATTTTAACTCCTCTAAAGAGCGAAGCTCCAAAAAGTGATCAAAACTTTACAATTTATAAAACTTCAAATAAAATCACAAGTGCATGGTTACACCGAGGTAGTATTTAAAGGTCGATCCACGAAGACTAAATATTGTAACACTAAAGATACGAAAAATAAACTAATCTAGAGCAATTGGTATTTTGGTTTTTGAATGGTTTAAAAATATAAGAAATGCAAAGAAGTAAAAATGCCAGAAATTAAACAATTTAAAAGCATTGGACGATGGGTTTAACTATCAAAATTATAGATTGACAATCAAACATAAATGCAATGGATTCAATCAAACACCATCTTAGAATATGAAACTCACAAATATGACTAATCGACTTCATGGCACTCACCACTTCATCAATTACCCAATTAAGCTAAATTTTCGCCTAGTCGTGACCAATGCCCCACATCTCCATGACCAAACACATCCTAGTCAAGACGCTTAGCATCGGTCACAAGGGCATCGGGTCAAGGCTTCCCTTGCCCGTGACCGATGCCAGTCCCCTTCTGCACCAGTCGAAGCCCCAACCCAACACGCCTAGCATCGATCGAGGCTCATGACCGATGCTCCGGTGAACGATGCTGCCCCAATCTTCGACCCAACTCTCGACCCGCATCCTTCTCCTTACTGGAGCACGACCGATGACCTAACCCGATGCTACAACCCAAATGCATCACACGTCCCAAATGCATATGTCCATCAAAACCTAACTGTTCCCTTTTCTCTTTTATTCATTCAAAAATGTTTTTATTTGAATTTAACAAAACATATGAACCACATTTTTTTTTCAAAGTGCACTCTCATAAATCTTTGATTTATAATCTCTATACTTCATCTAATCTACTTCGAGAGATTTATTGATCCATAAAACTTTTGCTCTTTAAATTTAGAAGTTTTGATTAGATAACTTAGTTTTTCGATTGAATTTCAAATCTTAACAAGTATTCCTTAAATTTACCACTGTTTTCACTTTGATTGGACCGTTTTAAATAAATTTGGATCCCTCATTAAGATCTAATACGTTTTATGGGCTATCTTTTGCAATCTTAGGCCTAGAACTCGATACTCATTTTTGAGAGATCTTGACGAAGACACAATCTCACATGATCCTGAAGAAGACAAGATTCTCATCATGTACGAACTACCAAGAATAAGATCCGATATGAGAACCATGAGGAAATCATTCAACAAGGCATGGAGAGCTTACTCAATTAAGACGAGAAAGAAAACGTGGACAAACAACTAGAGATGAGCAATGAATCCCCATGACATGAAGAATTGTTCAAGACAAGCCCATCTGCTCTAAATGTGGGATGGCCTCTTTTGAAGACAGTTGAAGCCCAAACTTTGTTTGTCATCACTCAAGCCCAAACTTGACAAATATCTTATCTTAGAAGCTGTCCAAATCCGTGCAAAACCAAGGTAAGTATTTGAATTCATTTGGTTTATTATAATTTTTCTTTTCTGTTTTGCAGATTGATTTCATTAGACTTTTGATTTATTCCTTGTAATCTTTTTTTTTTAATCTAAAAAGTGTATTTATAGTTTCTTTTTCTTGTTTTTGACCTTTGAAGATCAAGGTCAACGAGTTGTTTATAAAGCTCCCTATGCGACATTTTAGAAAAGACCTTTTTGCCTATTATCAATAAAATAAGTATTTTCTTCAAATCAGTTCTTAAGCAACGAGATTTCTTATATGTTCTTGAGTACAGTTCGACTTATTATATCTCTATCACAAGTTGTGTGGCGTCCCTCGGTCCATCTAGTTACTTCACATACGTTTCATCCATTAGATTAAGTAAAGAGTGTTGTTTGGCCAGTTACTTGATCTCCATCAACCTATTCACCGTACATCCATCAATCTGTCAAAGTAGAGAGTGCCTTGTGGCCAGCTACAAAAACTCCATCAATCTATCCTTATAAGATCACATCCTGATCTTATATCATCTGGTATCAGAGCCTAAACACTCCTAACAATCCCATGTTGTATCTCTTTCATCTACTAGTTTTATTTCATAGTTTGCTTCTATTTTGTTTTTCTTCCTTCATAAAAATGAAAATCCAGAAAAAGGTTTCAATTTCTTATTACTTTAGGGTTTTTTCTGCCGTAGTTTGATAAAAACCTAGAAAATCATAAAAAAAATTCGTTTTTCCTGTTGCTTTAATTCTGATTTGCTTCATTAAAAAAAAAAAACCAAATAAAAATCTATTGTTTATTGCTTCTGCTTGCTGTTGCTATGTTGCATCTCTATTTGATTCTAGAATTTCGTGTTTTCCTTTGTGTTTAAGTTGTTTAGATTCGTATAAACCCAGAAATCCTAAAAAGAAGTCCTTTCCTTTTGTTCAAGAGTTGTCTCCGTTTCTCTGTTTTAATACTTTGTGAAATTTCCTCTTATTTGTTTGCTTCTGTTTTAGTCGAATTTAAGCACCATTTTGCCTTGTTCAGTTTCAGAAACTTAACAAGTTAAGATGGGAGATGAGAATAACAACCAGAATACTAATCCTCAAGATGCTATGGTGCAACTCATGACCGCCATGAGAGAAGAGATGAGGAACATGAAGCAGGAGCTAGGGGATATAATAAATCGATTGGAATGACCTAGAGCACCACCAATTCGAAACCTTGGAAGGAATGGAGCCCCACCTTTTGCAATAGTCCAAGAACCGAGAGTGCAAGAACATATTTTACAGCCCGAAGAGGATAATTATGATCCTCCTGATCCACATGAGCATCTTTAGAGGCGTAGAGCTCCTCCTAGAGTTTATGTGGAAGATGAAGTTGAAGAGATTCCACCTCCAGCCAGGCAAGCTAACCATGACATGAAACTAACTACTCTTTGTTTTGTAGGAAAAGTTGATCCATAAGCTTACTTAGAGTGGAAAAAAAGAATAGATCATATCTTCAACTATTATGAATATCTTTCCCCTAAGAAGATTGTGTTGGCAGTGGCTCGGCTCACAGATCACGCATTGACTTGGTAGGATAGAGAAGTTGTTTAGAGGAGAAGAAACCGCCAAAGAGACATTGACTCATGGATTGACATGAAAGACTTGATGAGAAAGAGGTATTTGCCTCCATATTTGAGAAAATCGCATAAAAAACCTTCAAAGTGGCACGCATTGACACTTTAAACCTCCAAAGTTTATCACTATCACTTTAAACCTCCAACCTGACATTATTCACAATATAAACCACCAACGTGGCACTTTTCTACGCGCCGCCAAAATTTTAAACGGAATATTAAACGCTGTTAACAGAATAGTAACTCCGTTTAAAATCAGTTAACTCCGTTTTACTTTTAAAAAGGGCAAATTGCATAAACAAATTTCTAAGTAGTGACTAAACCTCCAAAGTTTGACACTCACACTTTAAACCTTCAAGGTGACAACTTTAACTAAATAAACCTCTAATATATGCTTTTGATTTGCGCCGACATTTTACGGAACGGAATAATTAACTTCGTCAACATAATTTTAATTTATGATTATTTTATTGTACACGTGTCATTTTATCAACTAAAATAGAATATATATATTATAATTAATAAATGATTAAAACAAAAAAAAGAAAAGAAAAAAGGAAAAAGAAGAAAAAAACAATGTTCTTCTCCTTCCTCCTCCGCTCTTCCTCTTTTCTCAGATCTCTTTAGATCTCCTTCAATCGGAGACCATTTATTGCTCTGATTCTTCAAAAATCATGGTCCGGGTTATGGTGGGTGGAAATGATATAGGGTTGAGGAATCGGAGAACGGATTGGAGGCGGCGGGGGTTTATGAGAGAGGGAATTGATAAATTGAGTTTTTGAAAGAATTAACTTCCAATTTAAGCCTCAATTCATCGTCTTCTTCAATCCCAAACCCGATCTCATCTGCTACATCGATCGTTTCGCCCAAATCTTATGTGACATTCCACAACCCTAGATCATTTCACATCATCTTCTTCCTCGCGAAATATATTATTTCTAACAGTGTCTTTGTCATTGAGTTCTTCTTAATCTTCATATTCTGTTATTCATTTTTGGAACTACGCAAAATAATTAACAACAAAACAGAAATCCAAAATTGAAGACAAAATTTCGATCATCAATATAAATAAAACCCGAAATCGAAATCCATAGAAGAAGGATGAAGAAGGACGAACAGTGTTTATGTCATATTGCTAGATAAGAGAAGAAAATTAAAGAAGAAGATGAAAATAAGAGGAAAAGCGGAGGAGGAAGAAAAACATAATTTTTTTTTCTTTTTCCTTTTTTGTTTTTGTTTTAATAATTTATTAATTATAATATATAAATTCTATTTTAATTGATAAAATGACACGTGTACAATAAAATAATCATAAATTAAAATTATGTTGACGAATTAACTATTCCGTTCCGTAAAATGTCGGCGCAAATAAAAAACGTACATTAGAGGTTTATTTAGTTAAAGTTGTCACATTAAAAGTTTAAAGTGAGTGTCAAACTTTGGAGGTTTAAAGTGCTAGTAGTCACCACTTTGAAGGTTTTTTATGCAATTTGCCCTTTTTAAAAGTAAAACGAAGTTAACTGATTTTAAACGGAGTTACTATTCTGTTAACAGCGTTTACTATTCCGTTTAAAATTTTGGCGGCGCGTAGAAAAGTGCCATGTTGGTGGTTTATATTGTGAATAATGTCAGGTTGGAGGTTTAAAGTGATAGTGATAAACTTTGGAGGTTTAAAGTGTCAGTGCGTGCCACCTTGAAAGTTTTTTATGCGATTTCCCCTCCATATTTCCATAGAGATTTACAAAAACGTTTTCGTATATTGTCACAGGGAAACAAGTCTGTGGAGGAATATTATGAAGAGTTTGAACACCTAAGGAACCGCCTACAGTTGAATGATGATGAGGAGACACTCAAGGCATAATTCCTAGATGATTTGCAAGAGAGGATCAACAGATTGGTGGAAAGACAAATGTATCATGACATCCAACCCTACTCCATCTAGCTATTCAAGATGAGCAACACGTTAAGAAGAAGACCTCACTCAGCCATCCTAAACCACAAAATAGTTGGACCCCAAACGCAACAAACAAGCTGATAGACAATGTCAAGGCTGTAGAGACCAGTTCACGATTCAAGGGAAAGCCTTATGATTCAAAAAAGGCACACGACCAAAACCAAGTAAGGCACAAAATAATCAAAGAACTCGTGATATTACATGTTTTAAATGTCAGTGAAGAGGGCATATGGCCAGAGAGTGTCCAAATTCATGCACAATGGAGACTATGAGTCTCAAGATGAGCAAGAGGAGGGTCAAAACAAATCAGAAAAGTAGCATATCCAGATACCGGAGAGCTGCTTGTGATTAGAAGAGCACTAAGTGTTTTAATAGATCCATAAATATCCTAGAGGGAAAATATTTTCCATACCTATTGCACTATCAACAACAAGGTATATAGTTTAATTATTGATGGAGATTCATGTGCTAACGTGGCTAGCAAGTATATGGTTGAAAAATAGGTCTCAATAAAACCAAGCATCCTAGACTGTATAGACTATAGTGGCTAAATGATGAGACTGAGTTCAGGATCACAGAACAAGCTGACATTCCATTCAGTGTGAGAAAGTATTGTATCAAGTAGTATGCGATGTGGTGCCAATGCAAGCAGGACACCTCTTGCTAGGAAGACCATGGCAGTTTGACAAAAAAAACTATGCATAATGGGGGCACCAATTACTACTCATTCACTTATGTCAAGCGCAAGTATAGCCTTGCACCGCTCACGCCATTAGAAATCCATGAAATGCAAAAGAAATTTGTAAAAGATTTTGAGGTAAGTAAGACTAATCTCTTTGTGACTCCAAGTATTATCTCTAAAGCTTTAAGTCATCAAGAAATGGTGCTACTAATGGTCTTTAGAGAAGGGTTACTTTTAGGAACAAAGGAGATTGAACAACCGCAAGAGATCACGACTCTACTAGACAAGTTTGAGGACGTGTTCTCTGAAGATATTCCACCAGGACTACCTCCTATTAGGGGCATTGAGAACCAAATAGACCTTGTGCCTGGTTCAACACTTCCCAACTCTCCTGCCTATAGGATGAATCCGAGTGACAAGTCCAAGAATTGATGTCCAAGGGCTACATCAGAGAGAGCTAAGCTTATGTGCAGTTCCTGTCCTATTAGTACCAAAGAAAGATGGTACATGGTGCATGTGTATGGACTGCCGCGCCATTAATAACATCACCATCAAGTATTGCCATCCCATTCCTCGGTTAGATGACATGCTAGATGAGCTCAATAGAGTTACCATCTTCTCAAAGGTGGACTTAAGGAGTGGATATCATCAAGTTTGAATGAAAGAAGGAGATGAATGGAAAATAACGTTCAAGACCAAGCAAAGACTCTATGAATAGTTAGTCATGCCATTAAGTCTCACAAATGCTCCAAGCACTTTCATGCGACTTATGAACCATGTCTTGAGGGAGTACATCAGTAAGTTTGTAGTGGTATACTTTGATGATATTTTAATCTATAGTAATGTTTTTCGGATCACTTGAAGCACCTTGAGCAAGTTCTAGAGACACTTCGACAAGAAAGACTCTATGCGAACCTCAAGAAGTGCACCTTCTACGCTAATGCGCTAGTGTTCTTAGGTTTTGTTGTAAGTTCTCAGGAATTACAAGTGTATCAAGAGAAGATAAAGGTGATACAAGAATTGCCTACACCAACCACCATAGGACATGTCCGGAGCTTTCATGGCCTAGCAAGCTTCTATCGGAGATTCGTAAAAGACTTTAGCATTATAGCAGCACCTTTGATGGCTGTTATCAAGAAGAATGTGGCATTTACTTGGGAAAAGGCTCAGCAAGATGCATTCAAAAAGTTCAAAGACCAGCTTCCTAATACTCCGGTATTAGTACTTCCTGATTTTGGTAAAACTTTTAAAGTTGAATGTGATGCATCAGGATTAGGTATTGGAGCTGTCTTAACCCAAGGAGGACGACCAGTAGCTATTTCAGTGAAAAGTTAAGTGGAGCTATCCTCAACTATCCCGCTTATGACAAAGAATTATATGCTTTGGTGAGATCATTGGAGACATGGCAACACTACTTTCTAGCTAAGGAATTGTGATTCACACGGACCATAAAATGCTAAAGCTTCTGAGAGGACATACCATACTCAAAAGAAGATACGCAAGATGGATTGAATTCATAGAAATATTTCCATACATCATCAAGTACAAGAAAGGCAAAGAGAACATAGTAGCTGATGCACTATCAAGACGTTACACTCTCATTACCACCACGGAGGCTAAGGTTATGGGATTTGAGCATATTAAAGAGTATTATGAGGACGACCCAGACTTTGGTGCCATATATCAAGAGTATGCAAAGGCAGCTTCAGGACCATTCTATCAACATGAAGGTTTTTTTGTTCCGGGAGAAGTGATTGTGTATTCCACAAGGATCAATGAGAGTGCTATTGATCCAAGAGTCTCATGGAGGAGTCATGGGGCATTTTGGAGTAGACAAGACACTCAATGTTATTGTTGAACATTTCTTTTCGCCTCTTCTAAAAAGAGACGTAGAGCGGCTCTACTCTAAATGCATCACTTGCCTTAAAACCAATCCAGGTCACATCCTTACGGTCTTTATATGCCTTTACATATTCCTAACATACCTTTGGTAGATATTTTCATGGATTTTATGTTAGGTTTGCCAAATATCAGGAACAAAGACTCAATATTCGTTGTGGTGGACCGTTTCTCAAGGATGGCTCACTTCATACCCTGTGCAAAGACCAATGATGCAACTCAAACGGCTGACTTGTTCTTTTTGGAAGTAGTTTGTTTACAAGGATTGCCTCACTCGATTGTGTAAGACCGAGACACAAAGTTCCTAAGCCATTTCTGGAGAACATTATGGAGAAAACTAGGAACCAAGCTGCTCAGAGAAAACTAGGAACCAAGCTGCTCTTTTCCACCACATGCCATTCCCAAACTGATGGACAAACCGAGGTCGTTAATCACACCTTATCAGCTCTCTTACGAGCCACAATCGGTAAAAACTTAAGGAATTGGCTAGATGCCTAGATTATTTTCCTTACATTGAGTTTGTTTAATCGTGCTACACATTATGCTACTAAGCTTTCATCCTTTGAGATTGTCTATGGTTTCAAGCCTATTAAGCCCTTAGATCTTTCACCATTGCTGAGATCATCAAGAAACTCCACCAGAAAGTGAAAGATAACCTAGAGAATAAGACAACGCAATACAAGCAGCAAGCCGACAAAGGAAGAAAGGAGATCATTTTTGAATAAGGAGAATATTGGGTATGGCTGCACATGAGACCGAAGAGATTTCCTAACCAGAGAAAGTCCAAGCTATCCCCACATGGAGATGGACCATTCAAAGTCTTGGAATGCATCAACAACAACACATACCGTCTAGAGCTGCCAGGTGAGTTAAACATTTCTTATAGTTTCAACATTACTGATTTAGCTCTTTTTCATGCAGATGAACAAGTTCTAAGGTCAAGAATTCTTCAAGAGAAAGGAAATGATGAGGACACAAGCTCACATCATCCTGAAGAAGACAAGATTCCCATCATGTACGAACCATTAAGAATAAGATCCGGTATGAGAACCATGAGGGAAGGATTCAACAAGACAGTGAAGAGCTTACTCAATCAAGAATAGATATAGAACGTGGACAAACAACTAGAGACGAGCAATGAAGCCCAAAGACATGAAGAATTACTCAAGACAAGCCCATCTGCTCCAAATGTCGAATGGCCTCTTTTGAAGACAATTGAAACCCAAACTTTGGTTGTCATCACTCAATCCCAAACTTGACAAATATCTTATCTTAGAAGCTGTCCAAATCCGTGCAAAACCACGGTAAGTATTTTAATTCATTTGGTTTATTATAACTTTTCTTTTCTGTTTTGTAGATTGATTTCATCAGACTTTTGATTCTTTCCTTGTAATCTTTTTTATTTAAGACGTGTATTTGTAGTTTTCTTTTCTTGTTTTTGACCCTTGAAGGTCAAGGTCGACGAGCTGTTTATAAAGCTCCCTATGCAACATTTTAGAAAAGACCTTTTTGCCTATTATCAATAAAACGAGTATTTTCTTCAAATCAGTTCTTAAGCAACGAGATTTCTTCTGTGTTCTTGAGTACAGTTCGATTATCATAGCTATATCATAAGCTGTGTGGCGTCTCTCGATCCATCTAGTTACTTCACAAACGTTTTAACCATTAGATTACATAAAGAGTGAGGTTTGGCCAGTTGCTTGTTCTCCATCAACCTATTCACCGTCCATCCATCAATCTGTCAAAGTAGAGAGTGCCTTGTGGCCAGCTACAGAGACTCCATCAATATATCCCTATAAGATCACATCCTGATCTTATATCAGATCTGGACCCAAGAACACATTAACAAGTGATTTCAAATGTTTTGCGAGGAACCTTCATACATTATAGGATAAGAATCCAGACATTTTGTTGTGGACGTACAAACCAAAATCGTTTTAAAAAGGGATTCGAACCATCCAAAGAAGATGTACACCAAAAGACAAGGAAAATGAGACACCAAGCACTGGTAATAATGCATAAAGGACATAATATCAATTTGCTCGGAGAAAAGGTCAAGTGGTTTATGCCAATTTTACAAACATCCGAGTGTACTTAACAATCCGTAAGCGCGATAGCATGCTCATGAACAAAACATCAAACCGTATGACCAAAAGCTTTCAAACTTCACCATCTGACTTAAAATGTCATTTGGATCGGTAAACTTTCAATATGGTTCGAGGAATTCTTCACGTTTGACCTCTGGGTCAACGAGCCTCTTCCGGTCAACAAAATCGACCAAATCTCGACCATTGAGCAAATTGTGGTGAACCAGCAAGGGAGATTGAAGTTTCACTGGCCAAAAACACCTATGTATAATTTAGTCTTGTCACTTTACACTTGGTTCGATCAAAATCAAAGGTTGGTCCACACATACCTTAAACGGTGGCTTAATAACTGAACTTCAGGACATTTGTTCCAACCCGGTAACATCATTCTAATCTTCATCTTTCAATATTTTTATTTTAAATTTTTACTCCCTTAATTTGATTTACTTTCACACCAGGACGGTGCGAAGTAAGTCTGGGGTTTGTCGTTTACTAACACGTTTGTTCGTGTTTTGTTTTGAGTCTTTTGATTTTTATTTTTTTGAGTCGTTTCTAGGAACCAACCGTCTTGACTAACATTTTAGTGACCATTCTAACAACTATCAACTGCAGATTTTATTGAATGGAAAACCTGTAAGTGGATCAATCTACTAATGTCGCCCATATCTCTTAGGGTATTCGAATGAACCGGGGCTTACTTCACACCAAATGAACTTAGCTTTCTCATCTTAGGGCTTGGTATCATTGAATGTGATTCTTCTTTCAAGCATGGCAAGACAAGTCTGTGTGAGTACGGTTTCCCCCTCTCTTCCATTCGATATAAAAAAAAAATATATATAGGTCGCAAGGAAGTGAAACAATTGCATGTTGTAAATCCACATCCTCTCGGGTTCATGGAAACATGTTCAAACAAAAAGATTCATAAAAATATGAGGGAAAAATTCGGAAAAATGATACCCTAAAAAAGTGTGGAGGATGCAACTAAAAGAAGTGAGAAAAGAGAGAAAAAATAAAATGGAAGTAAGACTGTTTGAGAGATCATGAATTTGAAAGGATAAGAGTCTGCATGTTCTTTGATCAATACTCCCTCGATGAGACCACACACTTTTAAATATAAAAGATGCCAGCAATGGAGATTTTGGGCAACTCTGAGAGATTGTGGGTTGGAATTGGGATAATTTCTAAGTTTACAATGAAGTACATGGAAGTAAATTCTAATGTTGATGTTGTTCTATGTGGCTTACAAGAGAAATGGTCAATACTGCGTTCTAAAGGATATGTAAGTTTCCAAGTTTTCAAACCTCTTTTCTATACTTTGATTCTTTGTTTTGTTTGAGGAAAAGCAAAGATCTAAGTCTAAGAAAGGTTATATAATATATTACGAATTTTAATATGGTTTTTACTATTTACCTAAGTGCTTTTACTTAATTTTGTGCCTTTAGAGGTAGTTTTCTCGTATTTGTACGTTTTAAAGTCTTTACATGTCAAATCATCAAAAATAATGTAATATGGAGAAAAGTGGTGCAAATCATGCCCCAACCATTTTTATAAGTCATCAAAGTCGCTAAGCTCACAAGATATTTATCATTTCCAATTGGACAACACAGAAGCACCAGAAGTTTGCCCTTTGTTAGAAGTCTTTCCGAACTTGGAATTGGATGAAAATTGGTGACAATATATCTTTTTTAGTTACCTTTCATATGATAGTGGTTTTAGAGCCATTTGAATCAATGGTTGAAGAGATACACCGAATTACTGAAGGCATGTCTGTCTGGCTCGTAGGAGAAGCAAGAGCAGCAAAGGAGCCAGTATCGGTCAGGGGCACATCGGGACGAGCCTTCAAGAGCTCGTGAGCAATGCTCCAACATCGGTCACACCTGAGCCCGATGCTCCAACATCGATCACACCTGAGCCTGATGCTCATGCTCTATATCAGACCCTCCGAACCTAAATTTCATGTTTTTCCCTAAACTAAACCCTAGACGACTTTTGACTCATCTAAGCTTATAAATACTTGTTTTAACCTCTTGTTAGATATAAGCCACCACAATTAACATAACCCATGATTCCCTTTATATCTATTTAATAATTTCATAATTTTCATTCAAAAGAGTTTTAAGGAGAAGATCTCGCTTTGTACTCCGATATAGAGAAGATTTCTAAACCTTTATTCTTTAAATTTAGTTTATCTACGATGTTTTCTATCTAGTCTTTATGTTGTGTGCTTACTCATATCATGTGTGAGTAGTATAATTGTTAGGTATTAGTTTTTTCAATGATTCCATGATTATGCTTTATTGATATCGATATTTCTAGGGTTTACCTTATGGTTCTTCACCTTTATTTGTACAAATTGGTTATTTATTGGTTGGCTATCTAGCGATCTGATCTTAGGTTGATATAATCTCCAAAAACTTGTTATATTTCCTGATATAATATTTGGTGAATACGTCATAACCTGCGAAAGTTGAGTTATGGAGTATTGTGAACAATTGAATCTTGAACGAATTAATGCATGCTTTCTTCTTGTAATAATCTGCAAACGTTGAGTCTATTAGGTTGTTAAAGCATAGTGATCAGAGCCACAAAGGTGGAATGGTTATACCTTTGTGATTTGAGTTCTATAACGATTCTTATTAATTCCTTAAAATCGATATATATCTTGTGTTTCATGAGTTTCAGTGAACTACCTATTACCTACTGATTTCTCTTTTTTATTTATTTTCTTGTTATTTGTTTCCATTCGATTCACAAAAACCCAAAATATATTTTGTCTTAACTTAAATATAAAATAGGCCATCAATGGAGATTTCAGGCAACTTTGAGAGATTGTGGGTTTGGAATTGGGATGATTGCTAAGTTACGGTGAAGTACATGTAAGTGAATTCTAATGTTGATGTTGTTCTATGTGACTTACAAGAGTAATGGTCAATACGAAGTTCTAAACGATATGTAAGTTTTCACGTTTTCAAACCTCTTTTCTATACTTTGATTCTTGTTTTGCTTAAAGACAAGCAAATATCTAAGTATAAGGGAGTTTATATATTCTATATTTTATGGTTTTTACTATTTTATCTAAGTGTTTTTACTTGGTTTTGTGCATTTAGAGGTAGTTTTCTCCTATTTGTAGGCTTTAGACTCTTTATAGATCAAATCACCAAAATGATGTAATATAGAGCACAAGAGGTGTAAATCATGACCCATCCATTTCCCCAAATCAAGAGCTTCATCAAAGTCACTAAACTCACAAGATATTCATCCTTCCCAAATGGACAACACAAAAGAATCAAAAGTTTTCCCTTTGTTGGAAGTGTTCTCGAACCTAGAATTGGATGAAATTTGGTGACAATATAGCTTTTGAGTTACCTTTCATATGGAAGTGGTTTGGAGTCATTTGGATCAATGGTTGAAGAGATACACCAAATTACTGAAGACATGTATGTCTGGATTGCAAGAGAAGCAAGTGCAGCAAAGGAGCCATCATAAGTCAGGGACACAACGGGATGAGCTTCCAAGAGCCCATGACTGATGCCCCAACATCAGTCACACCTGAGCCCGATGCTCGTGCCCTGTTGATATACCTCATAGTTTACCGCTTTTTAGTATGTTTTTAATAAAGAAACTACTTGGTTTTGGTATTTTATTTCTGTTTTTATTGTTTTTGTAGTTTTCATAAGTCTTTATAGGAAATTTGAGCAATTTAGGCCAAAAAGGATGCAAAACAAGCATTGTGGAGATTGGATAGCATCTAAACAACAAGAGTTTTGCATAATATGGAGACCTTTCCACCGTTGCATCATAGGTGATCGATTGATTACAATCAGCAAAAACCCACTGTCCCGAAAAGGGAGGCAATTGATTGATTGCCCCTAGAGGAATCGATCGATTGATTCCCCGAAAAATAAGAAAATTTTGATTTTATCGAAATCTTCTTAAATCTTTGGAGAATATGCCCTAAAGGCAGACCCCTCTACTATATAAACACAGCAGCAACCACAAAAATATGAAGCTTTTCAACCATTCTTCAATCACCAAAGTCTTTTAGTGTATCTTTGTTCTTTTGATTTTTGTTCGATAAGGAAGAAGATTTTGCCTCTTTTACCTCTACAGAGAATTTTTCTTAACCCTATTGCTCTTAGTGAATATTTTTTCTATTACTGTTGTTCTGGTTTGCTTGATGATCATTGAGTAGAACCCTTGTTGGGACTAGGGTAAATTCAAGGGGCTTTTCATGGTTCGATAGATATGATTTAGGAATAAAGTGACGCTTTTGATAAGTTAAAGTAGTTCTTCATCTAGATATGTTCGTTTATGCATGTTTCTTATCATCTAAGAATTGACTTAGAACAATTTTGGCTTGCACACTACTTGAGTTATTGTTTTGATATTTTTTTTTTATGAGCCTAGCGCTTTAACCTGCGAGAGTTGAATAATGTTTGTTTAACTATATTATTGATTGCGAGAGTTGATTAATAGGATAAATTATACATAGTTAATTATCTGCCACGAGAATGAGTCAATCATATAAGCGTGCTTTGAGTTCTAGAATGAAGAAAAAGCGATGTCAATTGCCTCTAAGAATAAATCCTGAATAATTTGACCCATGATACCATGAGAATGTCCTAAATGCCTAACGCTTTAATCTTATTGTTGACGCTTTAATTCTTGCTTTTTAGTTATTCATGACAATCAACAATTCTGATTTTGCTTAGCTTTATTCCTATTTCGATGTTAACCATTGTGCACTCTGAGTCTCTGTGGGATCGATTTCTAAAATATTACAATTGATTTGATGTGCATTTGCAGCTTTTCCATTGTTTGTTTTAGGATAAAACCTGACACACATCAAGTTTTTTTGCGCCGTTGTCGGGGACTTTAAAGTGTCATTAGTTTTCAGATTAAGAGTATTTTCTAAGTTTTATTTTTCTTTTTCTTTTCTATTGATTTCGGTGTTTCCTTTTTTGTTCTTGTGTTACAGGTGCATGCCAGAAGTCAAACCTCTGACAATCTGATCCCACTTGAGTTGGACATTGAAATACTTGTTACGACGAACCGAAGACTAGCCAGAGACAGACGAATGGTTAACAACAAAAACATTGCTGATTTGCAAGGTTGAGAGCCTCAACTCGACGAGAATGGACAACCACTTTTGGATGTACAAGGCAACCAAATCTTTGTTGTTGCACAAGATGATGCTGTCCGGAAAGCATATGATCATCGCATTGGTGAAATTCCACATTCACCTGTGAATAACTAAGGGCGCCAATTTCAGCTTCATCAGACTATTGCTAATTTTGATGCACCTGATCAATACTTCCATAATCGGGCAGTCATATGTCCTCAACTTCCACAAATGAATGATTGTGAGATCAAGCCTCAAATCATTATTTTGGTCAAGTAAAATCAGTTTCATGGGTTACCAAATAAACCAAATAAGAGGTTTGAAAGTGGAAACTCAAATCCAAAAAATAAGTGAAGCCTTCAACATGATGTCCTTAGAAAATGCTAAAATATTGCATGAACGGATCTCTAATCAAGTGACCCAACATGCTTATCGCAATTCTAATTTGTTTACTTTAGATCCAAGGCTAAGATTCCACTTGCAATCAAATCAACCAACTCTTTCACAATCAATTGAGGTGATTAGGTGTGGTCTCGCTAAGGAAAAATCAATCAAATTCAATCGATTTGGTGGAAAGATGGCTTTTAAAATGATGGTATAAGGCGATTTACATCTTTGGTAACTTACTCTTAAAGAAAAAGAATGTTATAAAACACAAAAAAGCAAGAAAAAAACGAAACAATTGATGCATACAAAGAGAATCTTCCATTCTACCCAATCCTTTTGTTTTGAATCATAATTTCTACACAAGTTTCACATCCTCTTTTGCTTCTTGAGACAAACCAAATGCTCTCATTAGCAAGATATGCTCATCAACCAAACCACACTTCTTTTCTTTTCTCAAACTTCTAGGAAATTTTCCTTAATACGATTTTTATTTTCTTTTCTTTTGCGCCTATAGAATTTTCATGATTTGTTTTTATTTTAGTTTCAATCAAAGGAGACAACCAATACATTTTCCATAACTTAAAGCCATTCACATTTTATTCCTTTTTCTAGAGGTTTTTCCTCTTTCTTTTCTTTTTCCCAAACCATGAGTTTTCTCATGATATTCTTTCAAACTCAACCATTCTTTCTCTCATTTTCACTCGCATTCCCTCACCAAACCTCAGCCATTAATGAAACAAACCAAAAATCCACCTAGTTTGCTAGCCTTGAAGTGTAAGAGACTAGTCTAATGGAAAATTATCCTTGTCATTCCCTTCTTACAAGATTTTGCATGTGTGAACATTTTCAAGAAGATGCTTTACTGAACATTTTTAAGAAGAAGCCTCACTCAAGCAAACATTGAAGGGGTGGAAAAAAAGACTAAGGTTAAGGTGGAGAACCATCCTAAAGATGCAAATGACCATTCAGGTTAACAAATAGTGGGAAAATGGATAAGGAAACCCGAATATTTCTTTTAAAATTATGAAAATACATTTCAAACCCTTAAGGGAGAATATTAAATTCATTTAAACTATGATATAATATAATTGGTGTCAAATTGAAATATGCAAACATCACACAACCATAAAAATTCTTCGGAAAAGACGAATGGTACTCCACCCGCGACCTAAGACGATATAAAGTGTTAACAGTAAACGCTCCAAATACGCCCCTTACGTACACATGCATAATCCCATAGTCTATGCTCTTAAAACTAGCTTACATTAAAATTAGAAACTCACACCACATGAGAAATTAAGGAAAACCCGAGCCGATTTTCCTATGGTCCTATATCTAAGAATAATACGTGAGTTTCCTCAATCATGAATCTAAGTATCAACAATTTGAACCAATTAAATAATTAAAATTTTCAATTAACTCGGTTAAGTTTTCCTATGGTACGAGAGCATGCAAATTCTAGGTGTGTACGCGATAAGAATCTCCGAACTGGTAAACCACATGATCGATTTTCTGAATAAGTCTGATTGTCTGATAACTTATCGTTATTTTTCTGGTGGTTTGTACAAGTGGGTTCTTCCTCTGTTTCTTGGAAATCAGAGAAACAACTGGTAGATTTATGATCTTCTTCTTAAGTGAAATATCATGCAATAGTCATAGTCACTAGTGAATTGTTGTGGATTAAAATGGTTCTTCTCGATCTTGTAGTGGTCCTCTCACGACATATGACTATCTTTTGCAAATAATGAAGGAACACTTCATCAATGCCGATCGGGTGTTTTATGAGAAAACAAACATATCGAAGTCGACTACTATTTTGTTTGAGATGAGATCATTAACGGTATTATCATAATTGTTACACATTTGCAGCTTGCATACATATTTATAAAAACGTTAGGCAAAAAAGTTTGACGTCTTCTTAGACAAATAACACGTTTATGATCTTTACACTCCAACTTAAAAAAAGTGGTGAAATACGTGCACTTCCACATATCTCTTACATTTAACAATATTACTTTTATTAAGTTATATATATATATATTGTATTCTTAATTGTACATTAGGTTAAGAGTACGTTTATAAATGTAAACTCAGTTCTCTTGAATCGGAAATATACATTATTAAAGAGTCCTACTACTCTTCTATTCTTTTTTTAGTACGATTATGACGTTTATACATGAGAAGTGAGGTTATCCTCGAAGTCGATGAACATTGGGCTGTTAGTTCAAAAGGTAAAGAATCTAATGAGCAAATATGCTTACAGTCTTTAAGAAAAATAGGGAAAAACCATAAATAAGAAAAAAAGTATTATCATACGCTAATTTTCACCTGAATTATAAGAAAAAAGAGGGAAAAACAATGCGTAGGGTGAAGTGCACTCACAACTTCGCCCATAAGGCGAAGGGGAATAACTTGAGCAGACAATCCAAATATCAGTTTCTCTCTAAACTTTCAGCAGCCTTATTTATTATTATATTTATTTATAATCTAGAACTTATATATAACATTAAGAGTTATAATCTCAAAAATAGAAAATAAAAAATTACGCAACTTTCTCTTCCAGCCCGTCCTTCCTTTTAGCGGCCACCGACTGTTTTTGCATCCGGAAGATTCCAACAAATGTCTTCTTTTAGAGAGAATAAATGCTTCCAGTTCTTTATATTTTGTTGAAAAGCCACTCAGGAGTGAGTTTAATTATTTTTTCCCGTACAAATAAGATCGAATCTTGCAATTTTTGTAATTTTGTTTGACACGCATATCTTGTAATTTAGGTGATTTGGGTGTGCATTGCACATTATTGCACATACATAGAGTTGAGTGGTTGTTCACACCCATAAAAAGGGATTGGCCAGAGTTAATTTTTATGTTATAATATCAGCAACATAAACCATAATACGTTTTGCCCAAAACTAATCAACACAAAAACACATACAAAATGTCGGTCATATTTCCAAGGCTGGCAAACAAAATCAATGAAATTTGATACCAAATAATATGGTGTCGAGGAGGTGTGGGTTTGCATTGCACCAAACAAGAACCGTAGAAAAAATATAAAATCCAATAAAAGTAATAATGGGACAATGCTACGCTAATGGTTACTCGGTATCTTTAGCAGGTCCCATGTAAATTGTGTAGGTCACTGATATGACAATGAGCAAACACCCAATAAGGCGGCTAAACAAACCTGGCGATGCTGCTTTTCCCGTCCCGAGTATCCATAACTGCGATAACAGCACCTAATACGAGAAAGACACAAATCAAAACAGAATTTCTGCTCCACACCGCTATGCCCTAATCCAATTAACCAATTTAAACCAACAACCCAAAAAAATTCAAACCGAGAGCCCAAAAAATCCAAACCGAAACCAGATTCAAGAGTTCTATTCTAAACCCTCAAACTTTTTTTTTTTTTAATGGAAGTGGAACTCTACCTCGATGTACAATATGTTTGCAGCTTTGCTGATTTTCTCAAGCTGAAGTCCGCGTGCCAAAAGTACCTTAAACAGTAGAAAGAAAACTAAGCAGTCTAATTTCGATTTGAGTTGCCTACAAAATCAAAACTTTGAAGAAGCAGAATGTTATTGAATGCCTCACCTCCGCGCAAAACGCCAGCAACCCTAGTACAATCATGCTAATGAGCGTTTCAAACGCTGGCAGCACAAAGCTCTGTATGTGAGCAAAGTCAAGGTTGAGTATGAGTAATGACCAACCAACTGATCAGTGACTGCATTCTACATTTGGTGCAGTTGATGCATTCCTTGGTTTCCTACAACTATATTCCCGTTGAACCAATACTATTTATACATTTACAAAACATACCTCCAAAGAAAACATGCAAATTGCTGCAGCGGGGCAAGCTACCAAACCAAATGAGAGGACAGTAATCCTGAGAAAATGCACATCATTTATTGATTTCTTCGTAACTAAATAATTATCGCTAAAGAAGCAAAACAAGTGGGTTGATGACACATCTGAATCTTAAAATCTCACACTGGCTGTTCTGATGCTTTAGCACCTGCCTTTATGAGACAATAGCTGATTCCACCAGTGATTGACGAAAATAAACCCAATAAGACCGCATAAATATGATGGTTTCCTTTAAGATTTTCATTATTTCCTTCTGATCCAACTGCCAAGAGAAGATAAGTGAATCAACATGAAATCTTCGTTTCTTCATGCATAAAGAACAGCCAGGTGCAGTTTTATGGAACGAATAAATGGAAAATTACTTTGTTAACTCACTTCTGTACCTTGGACAGTAAGTGTTGGGCCGAAAATAAAAAGCACGCCAAAGAAACTGCAAGCAAGACCTGGACCAAAGTGGAAAAAAGTCATAAATGGACTTGCTTTGTTGTCAGTTCACAATGCATATCAGGAGCTAAAGCTAAGGGAAAAATCTCTGTACCTCCAATATCAGTTATTTTCAATTTCTCATGCAGAAAAACACGTGCTGCAATGGAAGCCATAACTGGATTCACAAAGCTTAGTACAATAGCTTGGGACAAGGGCAACATTTGGATGCTGTAGTTCACAATGTCAATATCAGTGAAAAACACGTTTACAAGTCTCATTTTGCTACTAATGACAAATCGATTAGTGGGGAATGACGACTGTTGCTAACTGCAATTTCAATGTAAATTTAACAGGCTAATTGTTTCCTGAGTAGTTCTACCTGGTTACTGAAATCAGGTTTACACACGGAGCAGAGTGTGAGTGTAATTACCTAAAGATGAAACTAAACAATGAAAGATAACCCACAAGGGCTCTTGAAACCAAAAGCTTCCTGGCATGTGCAGGTCCAAAAATTGGTTGTCCAATTCTTTTCAACCAAAGGTATGATAGTATAGAGATAATTGTGCATCTCATGAACGCGGTCTCAAACAAAGGAATTGGCTGAACTGTCATAAACAAAGGAAATTAGAAAGAAAATCTATCAATATAGTCGATAATAGACATGCCAGCCCCAAGGCAATATTGGCAACACTAAAAGGCTGAAGGAAGGCGCGGAATAAAGTTAAGTTGCACTCGGTCTAAGCAGAGATTCCATTTTAACTAGAAAAGACAAGTTTTTGAATAGGTCCACCGTTTCAGAAACCAAAACCCAACATAGATTCGCCCACCATGTGAAAAAAGGACAAGATGCAGAGCATCAGCACAAATAATTTCAACATTTGAAAAGAAGTTACCATTTTCTAGTCTTCCCAAAAAGCTATAATCATCTTTACACAAAACCATGAAACTGAGCACAAAGATGAAAATCACAAGGAGAACCAATAGAAGTACTGACCAGAAAAAGTATTTGAAACAAACTCCATGATGAGGTAGAGTGTCGATGACAAGGCCATACACAGTAAGCCAGAATAACGAGACCCACTCCAGACCCATGAAGAAAACTGAGTTACAGGTGATATCTCCGTTTCGGTTACTTTAAACACTTGCTCCTGCAATACATACATGACATTCAAAACCAACATTATACACAAAATCCGAGAAAAGCATTACTAAATCTGATCTCAATCCTTACCAATAACCTAATCTAGAAAGCTAGCAACAGAACGAGCAGAAGATTAAATCCATTCCTCAACCGAATTTCACAATTAGCAAACATTACATCGAATCCATTTACTTTCCAATTGAAGAATAATACTCGAATTTGAGCTGAATTGTTCATCAACTAAAGCACCACCACAGCAATCAAATCTCGAGGAGTTATTTCTTACCCTGGGTTTGCGTCGAGTGTGGGAGGCGGAGAAGATGTTGAACCTGGGTCGTTGGTTCTGAATCAGGAGAGGGATGATTTCGTCGGAAGCTAATGCAGGGCCGGAGGCAGTTTTGTCTGAAGCCGGAGAATCTAGATCGCGGACGGTAAGCTCAAGCGCCAGGTGATCGTCGTCGGCGATTCTGGTCTCCGAAGAGGAAGAGGACGCCATGGCTACGAAAACCACATCTAACGGAAAGATGACGAAGAGTCCAAAGGCGCCGCGTCGAAATAGAGTTATTTGACGTTTGCCGTTAGTGGCGACGTTAACGGCGACGATTCTTCCGTGTGTGGGCAACGTAAAAACTAAAAACGGGCTTAGAGAAAGAATATATTAATTTTTGGGGTCAAAGAGAAAAGAAAATATAAATCTAAGAATTTTTTTTTATAATATACATATGATTCATATGTATATTCTTTTTTTTCTTTTTTAATCATAAAAAAAAAAACTTATGGGTCCTACCGACTACGCATTGAAGAATAGTTTGAAACTAAGCAATTAACCCTAACAAACATATCTAATAAACATCACAAACACATGGCTAGAATCGAAACACGAATCCTCCTATAGTGAATCAAATCTACCTTAAAATTTAACGGCCAAGGCTTCAAACTTCGGCAAGAAGAAAGTACAACCAAGTACTCCAACCAAACTTCCAAAGATGGCGGAGAAGAACCAAATGTTTACAACACCTGAAAAGAAATCCAAAGGATATAGCAGATCATGAACTGATATGAGGAATAGTAACAAGGAGCGAAACAACACTAAACCGGCTACCGCAACCGATAACGATAAACAGCGATAGAAACGGGATTGGGTAGAGACCACGCGACCAAACGCGATGAAGAGAGACATGCAGGTTAAGACAAATCACCCATACCAGAGCATCCTCGGAAAACGGTCCAAGAAACAAAACTGCAAAACTAATAAACCGATGTCAACACGTAACCAAAACACATCCAAACGGGTCTGGGCTGCCACTTGAACCAACAAAGAGAGAGCTACAAAAACCAGTCAAGATCGGTCGCAAAAACCACTTCGAAAACCAGACGCAACAGAGCCCAGCCACGACGAAACAGCCTACACTCCTCTAATATGACATAGACAAGCGCCAAACCCGATGCCGGGAAACCAACACAATCCACCATCGACGAGCTTAAGTGGAGAAAATCCTACACCACACCAAGCCACTGCCGGGGACCCCTCCGCCGAGGAGAAAAGGAGAAGAGATCCGAAGATATGAACTCGGAGGAGCCCAAGCTGGAGGAAACAATACAAACACCTGGGATCCGCCGCTGTCCTCAGGCAAACGAAAACACAGGAAATAGTCTAACTCCAAGCATCACCGAGACCCTCGACCACCAAGCCTTGAAACCTCAAAGCCAAACCCACGACAGAAGCACAAGAAGATCGAATCGATAAACAAAGAGACTCGAGGAACACCACCGCCAGATATACTCTGCTAGCTGGAAACACATAGCCAAATCCGTCGTGGAACCGTCGACAAAAGGCCCGGAGCCACCACAGCGATTCGGCCGTGACGCAGAGAGACCTTAATCTAGCCACCAATCACCGTCAAGAACAAGAAAACAACCCAGAAATGAAGCTCGAAAGGTTGAGAACAAAATAAAGAAACAAGGAAAGAAACCTTGTTTGTGGATTTATAAAGGTTTAGAGAAGATAACCCTCCCACGGTGTCGATAGGATTCACCGAGCACCGGAGAGGAAAATAGAATAGATGGTTTTGTGGCAGCTAGGGCAAACGTGTTTGGGAGAGAATGCCGCTCAAAGGCCTGAAAGAACTCAGCTGATGAATATATGTATATTCAAAAATGATGTATTTTACTCATTTATCAAAAAAACAAAGCCACGAAAGTTAAATAAGAGAAATAAGTATTCCTCTTATTATTTTCTTTGACATTATATATAGGGTGATTTGTTAAAATAGTACGTTTTCCGACTTTAATTTCAAGCGGGGTAAATTCATAAAATTGTAGAATTAGTACACTTTTTTAAAAAATGTCTAAAATACCCTTACGTTTTGGCAGAGTCTGCATGAATTTTATAGACTTAAGGCAGATATTGTGTGTGAATTTTGTAGGCTTAAGGCATATATTTTGTGTGTATTTTGTAGACTTAACGCAAATATTGTGTGTGCATTTTTGTAGACTTAATGCAGATATTGCTCGTCAGATGGTAGCATACTGTTCGCAGGGTCTGGCTTGACAATTGCAACGTAACTAAATTGTATAAACGGTCGGAATTTAAAGTCAATTACAATGTACATCTCTCTTTTCACAATAATAACAAGAATGCTATTACTTCTTACTTTTTTGAGTTTGTTATAAACCTTTTCAACTTCTCTACCTTAAACCTAGATCTACTATTTCGATTTCACCCTCAAAGGGAGATTTCATATTTTCCAAGAGACCGAAGCGAAATCTGCGTTTAAGATTGTTTACAACCTTCGATTTTGAAAGAAATTACGTACATTCTTCGGGAAGATGATCTTCGTTTACATCTAACAATATATGCGGGTCAAAGATAATCTAGGGGTTGAAGTCGAGCATATTTTCGGGAAGAACGAACATATGTAACACTTCAAAACATTACACTAGTTATCTAAACCACCATCTTCTAAACTGCGTCTAGAGCTCTAGTACATCTTTGGCAGAGCTACTTCTAAAAGACTCTGCTAAACAGTAGAGCTCTGCCAAAATCTTCTAAGATAGTGTGTTACAGATCTTTTGCAGTTAATCTACTAATGAACATTCTTTTTTTTTTTTTTGTAGATAATGTTGCATTTGTGTACTGTTTTTAGATAATAGAAAGTAAAAATGGGTTGGGATTTCGACGTTGATTCAAGTAAAGGAAGCAAGTTGGTTGCGGTTGAAGAACAAATCAAGTATGAGGAATTTTTCCGCATTGTTTGTGAAGATTACAAATCCGGATTTCGCTTCGGTCTCTTGGAAAATATGAAATCTCTCAAAGGGAGATTTCATATTTTCCAAGATACCGAAGCGAAATTCGCATTTAAGATTGTTTACAGCCTTCGATTTTGAATGAAATTACGTACATTCTTCGGGAAGACGATCTTAGTTTACATCTAACAATATATGCGGGTCAAAAATAATATAGGGGTTGAAGGCGAGCATATTTTCGGGAAAAACGAACACATGTAATACTTCAAAACATTACACTAGTTATCTAAACCACCATCTTCTAAACTGCGTCTAGAGGTCTAGTACATCTTTGGCAGAGCTACTTCTAAAAGACTCTGCTAAACTGTAGAGCTCTGCCAAAATCTTCTAAGATAGTGTGTTGCAAATCTTTTGCAACTATCTACTAATGAACATTCTTTTTATTTTTGTAGATAATGTTGCATTTGTGTACTGTTTTTGGATAATGGAAGGTAAAAATGGGTTGGGATTTCGACGTTGATTCAAGTAAAGGAAGCAAGTTGGGTGCGGTTGAAGAACAAATCAAGTATGAGAAATTTCTCCGCATTGTTTGTGAAGATTACTGATGCATTCATAATTTAGCTTCCTTAGCATACATTTTCCTTAGCTTTTATAGTCATTAGACTTGCATTTTGCATATTTCTCCTCATTTTGAGTCTCATATAGAATATGTTAAGTCCTAGAGTCATAGGCTTCATATTATGCATTTGCATTGCATTTTTAGTCTTTTTCAGGTACAATGAAGGCTAATGAGTTGGAGGAACCAAATGAAGTTGGAAGAACATGAAGGAGAGTGCAGAAAACATAAGAATACAAACAAAACATGCAGAAAAAGTCTGAATCGGCTCAAAGATCATCTCTGCTAAAAGCCTTCCCATGATCGGATTAATCTGAAATTTGGTGGAGAGATAGAAAATTGAGTTAGCTTTCTAATGGAAGTGGTTTCAAGTCATTCGGAGTTGTGGTTCAAAAGTTAAGGGCAATTCAGTGAGAACATGTCAGTCTGATCGACCCAGCTGGGTCGATCAACGGGTCGATCAAATTCGTCTAGGTTTCACGTTTTCTGCTGCATTCTGATCGACCCATGGGTCGAAATCTGGGTCGATCAAATCACCATTCCTGTGTTGACTTTTCTGTTTTATGTTGACTTTCTCGGTTTGACCCGGATCCGGCCCGGTTTGTCCCTGGTTGACCCGGGAACCTTTTTCTTAGCATATATATATGTTTTAGACACAAAAATACCCTAAGTTGGATCATGTTATTTCTCTCTTAAGCTTTCAAACATTTTCTCATGTTTTGTGTTTGAATCCTTGGGATTGTCATTATTTAGTGAAGTTTCCTTTTATCTCTATCATTTCTTTTATGATTATGCATTTCATTATGTTTATCTTTGAGTTTAGCATGATGATTAGTGAGTAGTCTTTTAATGGGTTTTGGGTTTAGTAGATTAGGAAGGTTTAGTGGTTGATTAGTGATGCTTAGGCTTAGGTTCTCTTGATTTCTAAAGTTTAAGGTGTTCTTAATGCTAGATTTGACATGATCAATCAAAAATCTAGAACATGGTCATTTGTGCCCGGAAGGTGTTCGACAAAATGTCTAGGAGAACCTTAATTCTTGTTTTTCATTCTTAACCAATGGGAATTGATCCTTAAGGTGTTTAGTTGGTTATATGAACTTATGCTTAATGATTATTGATCATTTAATTGCAAATGGGAAATTAGCTTAATTAAATGATTAGTAAATGGATTATTGTCATGGAAGTGGATTAGTCTACTTTGTGTGTTTCATGCCATGGAATTGATTTAGAATTGTAGTCCTAGCATCATTACTTAGACATTGATCATCCCAAGTCCATTGCTTTGCCCAAAGCCCATGCTTTCTTTTATTTGATCAAGTTATTAGTAGTTGACTTTACGGTTGACTTTTGCATTTGACTTTGTTTATGCTTAAGTTATCTTGCTCATATCTTGTTTACTTGTTCGGTATTGTTAATCTTTCGTTTGCATCATCGTTTGCTCGTTTCACCTAGTTTTATTTCGTAATTAGGTTTTTAAACGCGAAAATATCATTTAGCTTAGCTTAATTAACTACTTGCATTCTTAGTGTGTTATTCTTAACTCCTTGTAGTTCGATACCTTGATTACTACTTGATTTCTTGCACTTGGGTATTAGTTTGGGATTAAAATTTGTCTCATCAAGTTTTTGGCGCCGTTGCCGGGGAGTTTAGTAATAGCCATTAGGATTTAGTATTTGATTAAGACTAAGCCTCTTTTATCTTTTTATATTAACCTTTCTCGTTTATGTTGTCTTTTTCAAACTCTATAGGTGCATGAACTTAAGGAGTAGGGGACCAACGAACCTCCAACCCCTTGTTTCGAACGTTAGGCGTTTGGAAAGGGAGACAAGAAGAGAAAAGGAACGACAAGATCATTTGAGATGGTTAGCTATGGAACCGAGAAATAATCAAGAAGATGAGTTACGTGGAGTTGGAGTTGAGAACGCGAGAGGTAGAATGCCCGTTCACCAACCCCGTGAGGCAAGAAGAATTGATGACTTTGATGAACCGATTACTAATGGAGAAAGGATGGGGATTAGAGCTCCACCATGCGGGAACAATAATTGGAAGATCAAGTCAAGCTTGATCAATATGGTGCAAAACAATCGCTTCTTCGGCTTGCCCATGGAGCACCCAATAGAGCATGTGGATAACTTTGAGCGCCTTTGTGCTACGGTGAAGATGAATGGAGTGCCCGAGGACGTCATTAAGTTGACTCTTTTCCCTTTCTCTCTCGGAGATAAAGCCTCCCAATGGGAAAAGAGTGTTGTCACAACTTCAATCACCACATGGGAAGAATGCAAGAAGCGGTTTCTCTCTAAGTTTTTCTCGAACCAACGGACGGCTAAGATCCGAAATGACATTTCGACTTTCAAGCAAGGGGGAAACGAGTCATTGTATGAGGCTTGGGAGCGTCTAAAGGGAAACACAAGGTCTTGCCCTCACCATGGGGTGTCTAAGGAAGCTCTCCTAGGGATATTCCACCGGGGAGTTCATGAGAAGTACTACATCGCTTTGAACACCGCGAGTAATGGGGACTTTGCAAGCTTGACTATAGAGCAAGGAGAACAATTGGTAGAGAACCTAGCGCAAAGCAACCAAAGCTACGGACGTGAATATGACCGAACCGTAAGAGAGCCAAAAAATGATGATGTGAGATTCAAGGAGATGAACGACAAGTTGGACAAGTTCATCATGACAACCCAAAAAGCCATGAATTATGTAGGGGAGTTTGACGGGAATCAAGACGAAGGTGTAGAGGCTTTCCAATAAGGACAAGAGGAGGTTAGCTACATGCAAGGAGGATACAACAACCAACAAAGGGGTTTCAACTCCAACTATAGGAACCACCCAAATCTCTCCTATAGAAGCACCAACGTCGAGAACCCACAAGATCAAATATATCCTCAACAAAAGCCCCAAGGCTTTATCCCACAACAAGGCTTCGTAAGACCCCAATTCCAACAACAAGGGAACTTTCAACCAAGAGCTCCTTTCATCCCCAATCAACAAGGGTTCCAACCACAAGAAAATCAAAACTACCAAGGACAAGGTAGTTCTTCCTCACCGCTACCTAAGGATGATGAGACCAAGCTCCTTCTTAAGCAAATCCTAGAAGGACAAGGGAAAGGAGCCATTGAGTTGAGCAAGAGGATGACGGAGATCCACAACAAAGTGGATGGTGCTTACAATGACCTAAACGCAAAGTTCGAGCATTTTTCTACTCACATGAAAACCTTGGACAATCAAATCGCTCAAGTTGCTTCAACTTTAAAGAGACCCGTTGGAACACTACCGGGTAAACCCGAAGCAAACCCGAGAGAGTTTTGTGGAGCTCTAATGCTAAGGAGTGGTAGGAAAGTTGATACAAGACCACCCCTTCCTAAGAAGAAAAGGGTTGATGGGCTTGAAAAGAACCAAGAAATGGAAGTTGGTATTGAGAAGGAAGATGTAGAAGAGGTAACTCATAGTGAACCAATTCCCATTGATAAAGAAAAGGAGTCACAAGAGGAGTCTAAAGAGATTGTCAAGGAGAAGACTCCATTTGTGCCTCCACCTTATGAACCAAAACTTCCATTTCCGGGTAGATTCAAGAGGAAGATCCTTGACAAGAAACTTGACAAGTTTCAAGAGCTCATGGGACCGGTTACGGTAACTATCCCTATCATGGACTTGATGATAGATTGCCCGGTTTATGCTAAGCTTTTCAAGGATACGGTTGCTAAGAGGAAGTTGCTTGAACATGCCATGGTTGCGGTAAACCACGAGTGTAGTGCTATCATCCAAGGAAACAAATGCAAAAAGCTTGAAGACCCCGGGAGTTTCACCTTGCCATGCTCTTTAGGTCCATTGATTTTCCCAAGGTGCTTGGTGGATCTTGGTGCGAGTGTGAGTTTGATGCCCCTCACGGTTTCAAAAAGGTTGGGATTCACGAATTACAAGAACACAAGGATCACTTTGGTGCTAGCGGATAGATCTCTTCGTTTTCCAATTGGTGTGATTGAGGATGTGCCACTTAAGGTGGGAAATTTCATTGTCCCCATGGACTTTGTTGTGCTTGAAATGGATGAAGAACCAACCGATCCCATCATTCTCGGGAGGCCCTTCTTGGCTACCGCCGGTGCAATCGTTGATGTGAAAAAGGGGTTGATTAACCTCTAATTGGGACAATTCGTGTTGACATTCAACGTAGAGCAGATGGCAAAGAAACCCACCATGGAAGGAAAAATCTTCTATATCGAGCTTTTGGACGAGATGGCGGACGAGTATCTTGAAAAGTTGAGTATGGAAGATCCTTTGGGAGTGGCTCTTACCATGGATAATAAGGAGTGTGGAATCGTTAATGAGGATGCTATTGGGTATGAACGACTTCTAGACTACCACGAGCCTTTGGAGGGGAACACTTACTTCTTGGAGTTGATTGATGATGAAGAGAGCAAGGAGATTAAAGAAGACGCTAGCAATGGTAAGTCTAGCGAGGAGGACATGTGGAGTGAGCTCAAAGCACCTCAATTGGAACTCAAACCTCTACCACTTGGGCTAAGGTACGCCTTTCTTGGACCCAATTCTACTTATCCCATGATAATCAATGATCAATTAACCGATGAAGAAACTTCCATGCTTTTGAAAGAACTTAGAAAGTATAGGAAAGCCATAGGCTATTCATTGGATGACATTAAGGGAATTGCTCCATCTTTATGCATGCATAGAATCTACCTTGAATATGAATCTAAATCATCGATTGAGCATCAAAGATGGCTTAACCCAAATTTGAAAGAAGTAGTCAAGAAAGAAATTTTGAAACTACTTAAGGCGGGGATAATCTATGCTATTTCGGATAGCCCATGGGTTTCCCCGGTTCATGTAGTTCCAAAGAAAGGTGGAGTAACCGTTGTTAGGAATGAGAAAAATGAAATGATTCCAACTAAAACAACAATCGGCCATAGAATATGCATTAACTATCGTAAATTGAATGCTTCTAGTCGAAAAGATCATTTTCCATTACCTTTTATTGATCAAATGCTTGAGAGGTTGGCCAACCATTCATACTATTGCTTTCTTGATGGTTATTCGGGATTCTTCCAAATCCCAATACATCCTCAAGATCAAGAGAAGACGACTTTCACTTGTCCTTATGGCACCTTTGCATATCGAAGGATGCCATTTGGCTTGTGTAATGCACCCGCGACATTTCAACGGTGCATGATGTCTATCTTCTCGGATCTTACAGAGGATATAATGGAAGTGTTTATGGATGACTTCTCCGTCTATGGAGGTTCTTTTGCTTTGTGTCTTTCTAATCTATATAGGGTTCTACAAAGGTGTGAGGATACAAACCTTGTACTCAATTGGGAGAAGTGTCACTTCATGGTTCAAGATGGTATTGTGCTTGGGCACAAAATTTCAAGGAAGGGTATTGAGGTCGATAAAGCCAATATAGAAGTGATGGTGAACTTGCAACAACCTACGTCGGTAAAGGGTATAAGAAGCTTTTTGGGTCATGCCGGATTATATCGGAGGTTTATCAAGGATTTCTCCAAAATTGCTAGACCGTTGACAAGGCTTTTGTGCAAAGAGATAGCCTTTGTTTTTGATCAAGAATGTCATGAAGCCTTCTTGAAGTTGAAAGAGGCTTTGGTTAGTGCACCCATTTTTCAATCACCGGATTGGGATTATCCGTTTGAGATGATGTTGACGCTAGTGATTACGCGGTTGGAGCAGTTTTGGGACAAAAGAAAGATAAGAAGCTCCACGTGATCTACTATGCTAGTCGCACCTTGGATGACGCCCAAATGAAGTATGCAACAACGGAAAAGGAGCTCCTTGCCATTGTGTACGCATTTGAGAAATTTTGATCCTATTTGGTGGGATCCAAAGTCATAGTGCACACCGATCACGCGGCTTTGATATATCTCATGTCGAAGAAGGATGCCAAACCACGCCTCTTGAGATGGATCCTCTTATTACAAGAGTTTGACATGGAGATAGTTGATAAGAAAGGTATTGAGAATGGAGTGGCGGACCACCTCTCAAGGATGCGGATTGAAGATGAGGTACCCATTGATGATTCCTTACCCGAAGAACAAGTAAACGTCATCCGAACTCTCTACAAGGAAAATAAGATGCTTGATGAGATTTTAGCGGTTAAAGCTATAGAGGTGAAAGAGCCTTGGTATGCGGATTTGGTAAACTACTTAGCTTGTGGAAAGGAACCACCAATTCTTCTTGGGTACCAAAAGAAGAAGTTCTACAAGGATGTCACACACTTCTTTTGGGATGAACCTTATCTCTATAGGCAATGCAAAGATAGACTTTATCGGAGATGTATCCCGGAGGAAGAAATACCCGGTGTATTATTTCATTGCCATGGTTCGGATTATGGAGGCCATTTTGCCACATTCAAGACGGTTTCTAAGATTCTCCAAGTGGGTTTTTGGTGGCCAACGATGTTCAAAGACTCTCACGCGTTCATTGCTAAGTGTGATGCTTGCCAAACGAAAGGCAGCATTGGGAAAAGAAATGAGATGCCATTGAACCAAATTCTTGAAGTTGAGATCTTTGATGTGTGGGGAATCGATTTTATGGGGCCATTTCCGTCTTCTTATGGTAACGAATACATATTGGTGGCGGTTGATTATGTTTCCAAATGGGTTGAGGCGATTGCTAGCCCGAAGAATGATGCCAAGGTAGTCATCAAGTTGTTCAAGAGCATAATCTTTCCAAGATTCGGAGTTCCTCAAGTTGTGATTAGCGATGGAGGGACTCACTTCATCAACAAAGCTTTTGAGAGCCTTCTAAAGAAGTACGGGGTCAAACATAAGGTAGCAACACCGTAACATCCTCAAACGTCCGGGCAAGTTGAAGTCTCCAACCGGCAAATAGCGGAGATCCTTAAAAAGACGGTTGGAAATACAAGGAAAGATTGGGCAAACACATTGGATGACGCTTTATGGGCGTATTGCACCGTGTACAAAACCCCCATTGGAACAACGCCATTCAATCTTCTCTATGGCAAATCTTGCCACCTCCCGGTGGAACTAGAGTACAAAGCGTTGTGGACTACGAAGTTCTTAAATTTTGATCTAAAAACGGCTTCCGAGAAGAGGTTGATCCAATTGGAAGAGCTCAAAGAGATTCGCCAAGATGCTTATGAGAGCTCTAGGATCTACAAAGAAAAAACCAAGGCCTTCCATGACAAGAAGATCTTGAAAAGAGATTTTAAAGCGGGGGACCAAGTGTTGCTCTTTAACTCGCGCTTTAAGTTATTCTCGGGCAAGCTGAAATCTAAATGGTCCGGTCCGTTTCAAGTCAAAGACGTTAGACCTTATGGTGCACTTGTGTTGCTTAACAACTCCGGGGGAGAGTTTACCGTGAACGGACAACATTGCAAGACCTATCTCGCGGATGTCCCGATTGAGGAAGCTACTATAGTTCCTCTCTCGGACCCCCCAAGTGCCTAAATCTCCATCGACGTCAAGCTAGAGACGTAAAACAAGCGCGCTTGGGAGGCATTCCCATGGTATCCTTTGTATATAACTTTCATCTATTTTCACTTTGATTTATTTGGGTTTTGTTTTTATGTGTTTGAGTTATAGAAACACCGTCAAGCTAGCGACGTTAAACGCGCCCTTGGGAACTCTCCCAAGTCCCCTTTCTTCCACCGCCTACTCCTTACCATGAGCCTCCCGAGTTCTTCTAGAGGCTCCAAGGTACACCATTCTCTCTCTTATATATAATTTTCGTTTTTGTTTGCCCTTTGTGTTTTGATCCCTTCTTCGTTTCTTGTTTCTCACCGAGACGGTGAGAGATAAGTTCGGGGGAGGGAACACGTTGCTAATCACGTTTTAGTTGTGTTGTTTTTAGCATTTGCATTGTACATACTTTTAAAACCGAAAAATCCAAAAAAAAAAAAATTATGTAGTTCACATGACATTTCGAAAAACTTTAAGAAAAAAAAAATACATGTAGTTCACATGACATTCTTGCATGTTAGAATTGAGTCTAGTACATTCATAGGTTACATTTGCATATGCATTGGGAATCATGATTGACTTTCTTTGTAAATCCATGCCTTAAACCGAGCTTAAACCCCTTTTGATGTTTGAACTTGCAAAACACTCTTGAGACGTTACAATTGCTAAGATTTGATCATTCACATTCTTGGATTTCCTTAGACTAGAAAAACCTTGCATGATTAGACTTAAGACTCTATCAAGTGAAAACCTTAATGAATGATTAATTATCCTTACCTAGGGTTTGATTTCGCATCTATGGTGCTTTTTAGCTATTCATTCAAGTCTTAAGCTATCTTTTTACCAACCCTTTGAGGGCTTGAATGACCATTCTCATATTTAGAATGGAACCTCACTAATTACCCTAACCTTCTTTGAAACCCCTTGCATTGTTGAGTGATGCCTTTTTGCATTGCACTTCAAGTGTAAAATGGTCGAAGATACGGAACGACAAAATCAATGCTTCCATAGGCTAGCGTGGGAATCACATTTAGCTAGCACTTAGGATCATTAGGGGTGGGTTTGTTTTGTTGATTCTTGAGAAGAGTTATGGGTAGCTAAAGCCAAAGTGCTAAAAGGAAGAAAATTGCAAAAAAAAAAAAAAGAATAAAAAAAAAAAGAGGAAAACAAAGCTAAAACACCGAGTGTGGTGGAAGATTTGTGAAGATTTGTGAGAAAAAAAAGTGAAACTAAGTTGAGTAAATAGCTCTTAAACCTTTAATAAAGATCCTCCTTAGAGTAAGAAGAAGAAAAAGGAAAAGAAAAAAAAATGAAGAGAAAAGAGCAAAGATGCTAGGAAAGAGGATCCAAAACCGAAATGAAAGAGTTTGTGTTTATAAAAGAAAGGTTCACAAAGAAAAGAAAAGAATGGAAAAGCTTGGTTACTTGATATTTTTGGTAGATATTTGGCTAAAGAAAAGAGCCTTGGGTTGGGATTACTCTCTTGAAAGGGTAGTTAAGATGTTGTCATTGGGGTAGACTCTAGGATTTGAAACTTAAGGTTGGGTAGGAAATGGAAGCAAATGTTTTGTATGAAGCAATTGTTCCACCATCTTGAGCTATTTTACGCATTGACACGCATAGCTCCTTTCATTGAGAGAAACCACCGTTAAATCAAGTTAGCCGTCTTTTCTTTGCATTATCCCCTTTCTTTCACCCTTGAACCGATTAGCAGCAAAAGATACTCCCTTGGTAAGGATTCACGAATCTCGGATAATGAATGTTAAAGAGTCTTGAGGATTTGAGTGGAAGTGTGGATTTAGTTCTTTGGAATGAAAGCTTGTATTTTGTGATGAGAATTGGTTAAGAGCGATTGATCATTGGGTTGTTTTTCTTGTGAGATTGGATGTTGGGTGCTTAGGGTAGATTTTTGAGTTTGGTTTTAGATATGAATACCCGTTTCCAATCTCTCTCCCGAGTTTGTGTTTTGTTGTTTGCTTGCGGACAAGCAAAAGGACAGTTCGGGGGAGTTGATGCATTCATAATTTAGCTTCCTTAGCATACATTTTCCTTAGCTTTTATAGTCATTAGACTTGCATTTTGCATATTTCTCCTCATTTTGAGTCTCATATAGAATATGTTAAGTCCTAGAGTCATAGGCTTCATAATATGCATTTGCATTGCATTTTTAGTCTTTTTCAGGTACAATGAAGGCTAATGAGTTGGAGGAACCAAATGAAGTTGGAAGAACATGAAGGAGAGTGCAGAAAACATAAGAATACAAACAAAACATGCAGAAAAAGTCTGAATCGGCTCAAAGATCATCTCTGTTAAAAGCCTTCCCATGATCGGATTAATCTGAAATTTGGTGGAGAGATAGAAAATTGAGTTAGCTTTCTAATGGAAGTGGTTTCAAGTTATTCGGAGTTGTGGTTCAAAAGTTAAGGGCAATTCAGTGAGAACATGTCAGTCTGATCAACCCAGCTGGGTCGATCAACGGGTCGATCAAATTCGTCTAGGTTTCACGTTTTCTGCTGCATTCTGATCGACCCATGGGTCGAAATCTGGGTCGATCAAATCACCATTCCTGTGTTGACTTTTCTGTTTTATGTTGACTTTCTCGGTTTGACCCGGATCCGGCCCGGTTTGTCCCTGGTTGACCCGGGAACCTTTTTCTTAGCATATATATATGTTTTAGACACAAAAATACCCTAAGTTGGATAATGTTATTTCTCTCTTAAGCTTTCAAACATTTTCTCATGTTTTGTGTTTGAATCCTTGGGATTGTCATTATTTAGTGAAGTTTCCTTTTATCTCTATCATTTCTTTTATGATTATGCATTTCATTATGTTTATCTTTGAGTTTAGCATGATGATTAGTGAGTAGTCTTTTAATGGGTTTTGGGTTTAGTAGATTAGGAAGGTTTAGTGGTTGATTAGTGATGCTTAGGCTTAGGTTCTCTTGATTTCTAAAGTTTAAGGTGTTCTTAATGCTAGATTTGACATGATCAATCAAAAATCTAGAACATGGTCATTTGTGCCCGGAAGGTGTTCGACAAAATGTCTAGGAGAACCTTAATTCTTGTTTTACATTCTTAACCAATGGAAATTGATCCTTAAGGTGTTTAGTTGGTTATATGAACTTATGCTTAATGATTATTGATCATTTAATTGCAATTGAGAAATTTGCTTAATTAAATGATTAGTAAATGGATTTATTGTCATGGAAGTGGATTAGTCTACTTTGTGTGTTTCATGCCATGGAATTGATTTAGAATTGTATTCCTAGCATCATTACTTAGACATTGATCATCCCAAGTCAATTGCTTTGCCCAAAACCCATGCTTTCCTTTATTTGATCAAGTTATTAGTAGTTGACTTTACGGTTGACTTTTGCATTTGACTTTGTTTATGCTTAAGTTATCTTGCTCATATCTTGTTTACTTGTTCGGTATTGTTAATCTTTCGTTTGGATCATCGTTTGCTCGTTTCACCTAGTTTTATTTCGTAATTAGGATTTTAAACGCGAAAATATCATTTAGCTTAGCTTAATTAACTACCTGCATTCTTAGTGTGTTATTCTTGACTCCTTGTGGTTCGATACCTTGATTACTACTTGATTGCTTGCACTTGGGTATTAGTTTGGGATTAAAATTTGTCTCATCAATTAAAAATCCGGATTTTGCTTCGGTATCTTGGAAAATATGAAATCTCCCAAAGGGAGATTTCATATTTTCCAAGAGACCAAAGCGAAATCCGCATTTAAGATTGTTTACAGCCTTCGATTTTGAATGAAATTACGTACATTCTTCGGGAAGATATTTAAGATTGTTTACAGCCTTCGATTTTGAATGAAATTACGTACATTCTTCGGGAAGACAATCTTCGTTTACATCTAACAATATATGCGGGTCAAAAATGATCTAGGGGTTGAAGGCGAGCATATTTTCGGGAAGAACGAACACATGTAACACTTCAAAACATTACACTGGTTAACCACCATCTTCTAAACTGCGTCTAGAGGTCTAGTACATATTTGGCAGAGCTATTTCTAAAAGTCTCTGCTAAACTGTAGAGCTCTGCCAAAATCTTCTAAGATAGTGTGTTACAGATCTTTTGCAGTTAATCTACTAACGAACATTTTTTTTTACAGATAATGTTGCATTGTGTACTATTTTTGGATAATGGAAGGTAAAAATGGGTTGGGGATTTCGATGTTGATTCAAGTAAAGGAAGCAAGTTGGTTGCGGTTGAAGAAAAAATCAAGTATGAGGAATTTCTCCGCATTGTTTGTGAAGATTACAACTTGGAAACGCAGATGAATTCAGTCGAGATTGCTTATAAGTTGTCTACACATATGTTGGAGAAAATTCCTAGCGACACACCTCCTATCTTCTTGAATAACAATAGATAACTTGCAAACTTTATCACAATGGCAGAAAAAGAGGTTATCCGGCTTTAGGTGTCATGGAGAACAAAACATGAAATTAATGCAGAACCTGCGGGTAAAGATGAAGCTTGTGATATCAAAGAGATGGTGGTGTGGATTTTGATGATGTTGGTAATGTTAAAGACGAGCATATGATGCCATCACCGAATAAAAGCAGAGACTGCCGACAGTCTGCAAAGCAACAACATAGGCCACCTTTATTCTGCGATATATTCGATGACACGCATATGAAGCCATTACCAATGAAAAAATATGGAACTATTAAGGTTGGCGCTATATTTGATGACAAGGAAGCATTAATTATGCAATTATGCAAGATTTCAGTCATCGAGAAGTTTGATTTCATAATCGACACGTCGAGGAAGAAACTATTTATCGCAAAATATTTTGTTCCTAATTGTTCATGGAGGATTCGTGCATCGACTCTGTCAGTTTCATCTGAATCCTAGAGTTTATCAAAAACAGTAACGCTTCGAAGGAGAAAAATATATAGGGGAAAGTCGTGTCTCTTTGTCTCTACATCTATTTGTTTATCAAAGACACAACATTCATCTTCTTCGTCTCTCCCCCAACTTTGTGACCATGGGTTATAATCGAAGTCGAATTAGCATGGAACTTCAGCAGATTCAGAAGGATGTTCCTAGAAGTCGAATTAGCATGGAACTTCAGCAGATTCAGAAGGATGTTCCTACAAAGTTCATCAGGGCAAGTATAAAATCTAGAACTCATAAGTCTTTTATGCATTTAGAAGTAGTATTATTTACGGATGATAATAGAATATTTACGGATGTAGTATTATTTAGATTCCATGTCTTTTGGAGAGTTACCTTTACGGATGTATTATTGTTTGTATATTTTGCTAATATGATTATTACAGATGTAGTATTATTTAGATGAGTCTTATTTGTTTTAGGTCCCGTGGGTGATAGTGTTTACGAATGGGAAGAAGCTATCAATGGACCCTCCGATAGTCCCTATGCCGGATGGATCTTTTTGCTTACCATCCATTTTTTCCGGATTATCTGTTTAAGGCGCCAAAGGTTTGCTTTTTGCTTTTTCAGTTACTTGTTATTTATTGCAAAATAAAACTTTACTCTTGATCATCGTACTTTTAATTGATATTCTCTTTTTCTTTGCATGCAGGTGGTTTTCAAAACAAAGATTTACCACCCAAAAATCAACGTAAATGGAACGATTAACTATGATATCTTGAGAGAAAATGGTCTCCTGCTTTAACCATGTCCCATGTTTAGAATTTTTTATATTTAACAAAGTTATTGTCGAAAAGAAAAATATTTCAGCCAAATATCTGTGTTAATGCGATGGATTGTTGTTATGGAATTATGTTTTGATGTCAATTTGCGCGATGATGACTCACCCAATCCTAGATGATCCTTTTGTGCCAGAGATAACCAATATTTACAAGATTGACAAATCCAAGTTCGAGTCAACTGCGCGAAGCTGGACGGAGCAGTATGCCATGGGATCAGAGTAAGGTGGTGGAAGCAAAGAAATGATCTATTATGTGTGTAGTCAACCACCGTCTTTTTTTTATCCTTTATGTGTTTCTACAAGATTGTGTCAAGCTTATACATTCTATTTTTTCTTTGTTTCAGTTTGTATGATGACAATATAATGTTTTATGGTGACAATTATATGTGGGATGATTTTCATTTAGTAAGAATTAAACAAAAAACCAAGTCCTATAAAAACCAAGTCTTATATAAAGAAGAAGAACTCTAAAAATAACGTGTTAAAAGTTAAAAAGAGAAAAAACAAAAAAAAAACGTGTTAAAAGTTATAAAAACGTCCGACTTTCGTCCGAGACTGTGTTGGGCCCCATTTTGTTGACTATATTTCTATATTCCGCAGTAAATTTAATTTGGTAGCCGTAGAGCATCTCCAATGCAAACTCTAATGTTGAGGACTATAATGCAAAATACAAATTATTTTGAAGTTGCATTTGAAGTTTTACCATTGGAGAAGAATACACACAAACTTCAAATATGAAGTTTTGCAAACTTCAAAAATGAAATTTGTATTGGAGATGCTCTTAATAATTACGCTACTTTAATTTGTATTAATGACTTAATAGTACTCTGCTTACCACAGGCAGATTTTGCAGCAGAGTACAACAGATTTGGAAGCAGCTTACAACCAAAGTACGGAAAGCATAGGGCAGATTTGGGGCAGGGTACAGGTAGAAGATGGGCAGATTTTGAGATACTTACAAGAGAGTGGACCCACTTTCTAAATACAAAATTGGACTCATATCTTAAATACAAGAGTGGGTTGTTTATATATTGAATATACGTTAATTTTGTCGTAATATGGTGAAACATTCTTATCCAAGATTTATATCATGAAACCGTCTATGAACATCAAATAAAACCAATTAACACTAAGTAAATTATCGTTGAAACATAAACATATGTTTATAAGTTCGACTTAAAGATATGAAAATCAAATAAATTGTTCAGGAAGTCGTGGATAAAATAACAAACGCATACATAACTTATTAAATACAACATCCCTACTAATCATAATGACTTCGATAATACTTGATGTTGTAATCTAAGGAGAAGAATTATTCCCAGCAATTGATTTCCCATTGTCGATGTTTCTGATCCTGAAAAATGATATGGTTTCTTGTATTATATATTAAAAATTTGAATATATATAAACAAAATGATATAGTAAAGTATTCTTACTTCATCTTCAATTCGTTAACTTCTCTAATCTTTGGATCAAAAAAGAAATCTCTCCTCCATCAACAACCTTGACCTCGTCTATAACACAATGTAGATTATATTCAGAATTAATGTAGTTATTCAAAATCGGTTTGAACAAATTTGTATATAATTACAATATAAAACTATAGATCCTGTTAACAAATATACCAACCTTTCATTATAACCAGGCACCAATCGGATAAAGCACATATAACAAAATCATAAATTCGAGACAACCAGTCATTGTTCAAATCATCAGCCATTTTCCAAGAGGCAACGCATTGTAAACAAATACCCCTATATCGACATTATTAGGTTATTATCTATTATCTAAAAGAATAATTTGTTCATAACATAATTATCAACAATACTTACTTGTCAGCCAGTAAACGGAAATGTATAGATGTCTTTCCTTCATCTACTCCTTCTTCATAAGTTGTTTCAAGTTCAAGATATTCAAGTTTACCTATTAAGTCTGTTATCCGGAAACAAAAGATTTGGTAAATAACAAAATCAATCATATTCATACTAGATATATCGTATAAAACTATAAATTAATAAATAAAATTATATACCAATAGGAAACAACAGATAATATTTCCGATCAGATACAAACTTGAAATCTTGAAAATTCATGAAATGATGAGGCGACCATCCTCGAGTGGTTTTAACGTATGTCTTGTGATCGAGCATAATTTTTCATCCATGGTGCGTAGTCCTAATGCTCCTCCGTGCACTGTAAATGGTGAAATCACGTATCTCTTTCCATTTTCCCTTTTGGAAAACACAGTTAAAATAAGGAACCGCTAATTTGTTATGAACCGATGCTTGTATTTTGGAACCCTAGAATTATAGTAAAATGAGAAACCATAAAGAAAAATCTATAAAAACTGACGATTACAGATTAATATATAAAATATTAACTGGATTCTTACTTGTTCGTCAACCAAAATGAACTCCAATTGTTGAGTATCCATTTCAGAATGTGTTTCCCATTTTCGGAAGACCAAGATCCGAATCTTCCAATCGTTTCTCCATGCATGCAAATCAGAAACCATATCAAAACGAACCATCGTGAAGGATAGATCTTATTTCCCGTTTGGGTTTCTCCGTAGTGGTTCGAGAATATAATGGTCCTTTTAACGATTAAGTAAGAGTGTTTATATTTATATCGGAGGCGGTAAATGGTTAGTTTGTAGAGTTGCATCCGTTCAATCAATATTTGGGTTCCCTAAGTAATGGTCATAATTAAACAATAAACGCTACTATAATTTGTATTAATTACTTCTAATAGTACTCTGATTACGCGCCTCATTATAGTACTCTGCTCTAATTGATTATTATTATACACGGGCCTTATCTGCATATACTTTACTAAATGAACGCATTACCTCTGCTTTAATTTTGAGAAGTGACGGTTGAACATGAGTGTTGAGGATAACTAGGGATGTTAAAAACGGGTTAAAACCTAGCGGGTACCCAAAACAGGCGGGTCCCAAATTCATGTGGGCTCATATCAGACTTTTTTTTAAAGTCTCATTTAGCGAAACGACCTCGTTCGTGCCTTCTTATCTCAAATTGCATATGAGAAACACGACTACAAGAACCCTAATTCCTCAAATTGAAACGGCAACAAACATGAACTCTAGAAAATCCGAGGAGATTTCCGGCGAGAAACATCTCATTAAAAGTTTCAATTTTCTTTTCCTCCCTTAGTAGCTGAACAAACCCAAGTTCTAGCTCTTTATGAGTATATACGTGAGAGTGATATTGTTTCATGTGATCTAGTTGTTCTTTCTATTCAGATTCTACGGAAAAAAATCCTTCTTCACATCAGGAGACCAACCAGAGTACGATTCTCCTTTCTTCACACTCTCTCCATTTTTTTAGAATGGATTTGCAGTATGTAGAAACAATATCAGTTCTTAATGCTGAGAATGAGCACATGACTGTGAGAGTGTAAATCCACGCCAATTGAATTTGTTGAAGGTTAGTTAAGAGAGATAAAATTTCTGTGCAAAAACCACCAAAAACACAAACAGAGATCCAAAGATGATCTTTTCTTAAGCTGCTTAGAAACCTTTTGGTATGCGAGCAAAAGTACAGAGTTTTGCTAGGTAAAATTGCTGATCCCCTTTTCAGAGGGAATACATGAGTATATATACAAGTTTAAGTCGGTTAGGCCAATATCTAAAGGGATAAGGAAGATTTCCTAATTCCTCGGGATTTCTTTTTAGCAAAGCCTGCTACCGCCATGGGCCTTGATTCATGGGCTCATCGTCTCGGCCCATACGCTCATCAGCCCGACCCAACTCCCTGTCATTAAGACTTGGCTCAGATGGCGGTGGCTGAGTGGCTCGGGTGACACCATGGTTCACGGCTCGGGTGACACCATGGTTCACGGCTCGGGTGACACCATGGTTCACGGCTCGAAGGACACCATCGTTCACGGCTCGGGTGACACCATGGTTCACGGCTCGGGTGACACCATGGTTCACGGTTCGGGCGACACCATGGTTCACGGTTCGGGCGACACCATGGTTCACGGCTCGGGTGACACCATGGTTCACGGCTCGGTTGGCATCGTGGTTCATGGCTCAGGTTGCATCATGGTTCGGGTGGCATCGTAGTTCAGGGTTCGGGTGGCATCGTGGTTCAAGGTTCGGGTGGCATCGTGGTTCATGGTTCAGGTGACGTCGTGGTTCATGGTTCGGGTGACGTCGTGGTTCATGGTTCGGGTGACGTCGTGGTTCATGGTTCGGGTGACGTCGTGGTTCATGGTTCGGGTGATGTCGTGGTTCATGGTTCGGGTGACGTCATGGTTCATGGTTCGGGTGACGTCGTGGTTCATGGTTCGGGTGATGTCGTGGTTCATGGTTCGGGTGGCATCATGGTTCATGACACCCGATCCACTCTGCCGTACCGTGGGTCGTGACACCCGATCCACTCTGCCATACCGTGGGTCGTGACACCCGATCCACTCTGCCATACCGTGGGTCGTGACACCAGATCCACTATGCCGTACCGTGGATCGTGACACCCGATCCATACTGCCGTACCGTGGGTCGTGACACCCGATCCACTCTGCCGTACAGTGGATCGTGACACCCGATCCACTTTGCCGTATCGTGGGTCGTGACACCCGATCCACACTGCCGTACCGTGGGTCGTGACACCCGCTCCACTCTGCCGTACCGTGGGTCGTGACACCCGATCCACTCTGCCATACTGTGGGTCGTAACACCCGATCCACTCTGCCGTACCGCGTGTTGTGATACCCGATCCCTTTTGTTTCGTCATGGATCGGGGTACAAGATCCAATCTTCTTCACCATGGGTCGTGACACTCGATCCCTTTGCTATACGATGGATCGGGGTACACGACCCAACTTCTCCACCATGGGTCGTGACACCCGATCCGTTTGCTGTACCATGGATCGGGGTACACGATCCAACTTCTTCACCATGGGTCGTGACACCCGATCCGTTTGCTGTACCATAGATCGGGTACATGACCCAACTTCTTCACCATGAGTCGTGCCACCCGATCCGTTTGCTGTACCATAGATCGGGGTACACGACCCAGCTTCTCCACCATGGGCCGTGACACCCGATCCATTTGCTGTACCATGGATCGGGTACACGACCCAGCTTCTTCACCATGGGTCGTGACACCCGATCCGTTTGCTGTACCATGGATCGGGGTACACGACCTAGCTTCTTCACCATGGGTCGTGCCACCCTATCCGTTTGCTGTACCATGGATCGGGGTACACGACCCACCTTCTTCACCATGGGTCGTGACACCCGATCCGTTTGCTGTGCCATGGATCGGGGTACACGACCCAACTTTTGCACCATGGGTCGTGACATCCGATCCGTTTGCTGTACCATGGATCGGGGTACACGACCCAACTTCTTCACCATGGGTCGTGACACCCGATCCGTTTGCTGTGCCATGGATCGGGGTACACGACCCAGCTTCTTCACCATGGGTCGTGACACCCGATCCATTTGTTGTTAACTTCAAGGGGGTGAATATTGACCCCAATAGTTAGCCCCCAGCTCGTTAGTTTTAATAATGAAAGTGTCGAGCTAAGAAGCAGTTTGAAGTTAACATGCCCCGAACCAATTCTCTTTGTGACACCGAGCTGTTTTTCACTATTACTCCGAATGGCTTTTAGTGGTCACCCCGAACCACTTGTTATATCAAGAATTTAGATTCTGTTCGGGGGACTTTGGCAAGCTATCACCTTTATGGAGGAGTATAAATGTTTCTGCCGGTTCCCGAGGTATATGACGTCACTTTTTTGCCTATATAACTCGTGATGCTCCCCATTTTCTTTCGCTACTCCATTCTTCAAAAATTTCTTTAAACATGTAACCTCTCTCTTTAGTTTTTGCTTAAGTTTAATTTTTGCTTGTTCCTCCGTTATTTCTTCCCTGCCGCAGAGCCGTTTGGGTTTCTTGATCCATCTTCAATCAGCTCCGCCGTTATCCTTGAGTTTTTCGGTGGTTTGCATGAAGATTTGGATCTAATTTCAAATTTATTTTGAAGATCTCGTCTTGTTCTTCGATTCCTAGAAAGTTTCGATCCATTTTGATAGGCTGTTGATAAACCCGATCTGTTTTTTTGAACTTTCTAAAACCTAGATCTTTTCTTCTGAGCTTATGGAGTTCCCGATTTGTTTTCAAACAAAGGATGTCTCAGCTATCTGCGTCTGCGTCACCCGATCCCTATGCCAGATTGTTTGTCAGTCCAGACCAATCTTCACTTCCTGAGCCTTCTTTTTCCCTCGATCCAATCTTCGCTCAAAGTTGCAGCCGAGCAGATTCATCTGGCGCGAACATCCTAGAGGATTTGGATGATTCAAATGGTTCGGGGGTAGGACCTTCTCTTCTCGGTAGGAAAATGGTGCTCTCCGAATCCTCTAGAGCTGACAGTAATGTTGGGGCTCTTGTGGAATTTGAAATCCCCCATCTTCATGATTCTCCATTTGACGAGATGACGAACCCGTTTGCGGTCACAATGGATCCCGAGCTGGCGAAAATGGAACCAGAGGATTGGTTCTACGATCCGGCTGTGGTGAGACGAGAGTTAAAGCGTTTGATTGGACCTATCCAATGAGCCCCGAGAAAGAGGAAAACGAAAAAATGACCCGATCCGCCAGGTTTAACTCTTTCAACTCCAGATTCATTGACAACCCTTAGGCAGAGATTCAATATCTCGGAAGAAATCGAATTTGTTCTTTCCTCACCGGTGGACCGAGCCAATCGACCTCCGCCCAATCACTTTACTCTCTATGAGAGTTTCTTTTATCGCTGCCTACTGTGGCTGCCTGTCCCCGAGGTGATCCTGCGGTTTTTATGGAAACATAATCGAGCTATTGACCAGATCAACGCCAGGGGAGTTAAACATCTGGTCGGTATTCTGGTAAGGAGTTATGAATGCGATGTCGAAGTTGGGGTCGAACATATACTACATATCGGGTAAAGCCAAGAGGAAGATCATAAAGGGATTTCCGAGCAAGGACGACAACTGGGAGATTTACTTCTTTTTTGTCCCCATCACCGAGGCGTTAGTTGGATCAAGATTTCTTGACTTACTCAAGACAAACTGGGGAGAACTTGGTAGCCGATCCGTGTCTTCTTTTTGGGATACGGCTCGGTTTCCTTTTATACTGATCTTCTTTTGTAGCACGACACTTCCAACTCCTGCTGCCTCCCGATCTATCTGAGATTCACGAAACGCTTTCGGCTAGAAGGTGTAATTGGAATAGAGACTTCAACCTCCAACGAGTGGAAAGAGCCCGAGGCCTTTTCGAAGGTCAATCCATTGGTCCATCATCTTCTTTCAATTCTGACAATACCATGGGAAGACCTACTTTCAGAGACAGAGCCACAGCTAAGGCAAAGCGGAAGCCGAAGCCAAAGAGAGGGCAAAGCAGCCCGAAGCGTTGGGCCAGCTTCGCCTCCCGAACCCCCAGATCGATGCTGCTCTTCACCTCGATCCAGTTTCCTTCTGTAACCAAACCGAACAGACTTCTCATCCCGCGGCTTCTGGCCTTCGCCCTGTCGACTCCCAGATAGTGCCGCATAAAGGTAAGGGCAAAGGGAAGGCCAAGGAGAAGAAGGGTCCGAGCAGAAAACGTCAACCGTCGGCAGATGACAAAGTTGATAGAGTGGCCGAAGCGTCAAAATGATAGCGACGCTCTGAAAAACCCAGAGCTATCCCCAAAGCGATTCCTCTTTCTGCTACCCCCTTCAATGCTGTCGAGGCGTACAATGATGTTGGGGCATCTGCCGTAATTTTTTTGAAGATTACATGCCCCGGCGACCGCCTCCCACCATTTGATACTTTGCTAAGGGACAAATCATATAATGAGGTTTCCCTTCTCGGTGTTAAGGTAAGTTACTAGTCACTTTTCATCTTGTTGCTGCCTACCGAAGCGTTCTTAATTGTCTCGCTGTTTTAACTAACTTCTTTATCCTTGTGCAGTTTATAGCCCATCTTAACAGGATGGTGTTGGGGGTATGAATCTGACGCCTGCAAGGAAAGGGAGAGGGTTGAAGATGCCCGAAAGAAAGCTATTGAGCTTGATGGGAAGCTCAAAGAGATCGAGGCGAGCCATACCGCTGAACGAAAAATGGCTCTCATGAAAATCTAGAATCTTGAGGATGAAACGGAGGGACTCAAGAAACGTCAGAAAGAAAGCGACGAGCAGATCATGCGGCTAGAGTCCAGCAAGGTAAGGCAGAATGCTCATATCGCTAGCTTAACAAGGCAGCTCGATGCAGCGAATGAGCTGCACAAGAGCAAAGTTGAGCAGGCTATGCTCGAGGCCAAATGGGAGATGATGATGATGTTTGATGATAGAGTCTCCCGAGCCAAGAAACTCCTTGGCAAGATTGACGGTGAGTCGAAAGAAAACATGCTTGATCTTGCTCAGATCGAGGGAAATCTTCAGTTCGTCGAACTGCTTAGGAGTGAGGAGCCGCCGTCTCTTGATGCCGAGGCAAGGAGTCTAGCTGAGCAGAAGAGGGAGCTCGAGGGTGCCCACGAGGCATTTTCCAAGCTGCTGGCTGATCTTGGAGACACACTGAGATTGTCGCCCGTGCGATATGACATCTTAAAAGAGCTTAACGATGGCGAGCTTATGGAAACGGCCGTTGCGAGTGTCGGTGTCAAAGTTTTTCTGGTTCGAATCAGGGAACGCCGGGTTTGGCTGCCCTAGACTCGAAAAAGATGTCAGAGGATCCAAACTCTTCTGGATCAAGTGCGGGAAGCCCGAAAAAGGTTCCCGAGCCATTTCCTGAGAAAACCAGCGTAGAAGTCGCGATCGTACCCGAACCAGAGATAGCTATTGATCCTGTTATCGAAGAGCTCAAAAAGGGAGGTGATACCGAACACCCTGAAGGGCTAGAGCAAGAGAAAATCGAGAATCCCGAAGCTCTAGAATCTTATGATCCTTTATTTTTTGTATAAAAACTTTTAGTTGATGCCTGGACAGCTTTATCCGCGTTTGTAGTCTTGTTTAAGAATTATTTCTTTTGTTTTGTTATTGCTCGATTTTCTCGGGACATCGGTTTTTTAGAAGGAACACCTTTTGTTGTGATGAAAAGTCAAGTATGCTCCTTCTGTTTAGTGATAAATTTAAATGCCTTGCTTGCATTGTTTCGATAAGGTATAACCCTTTAGATAATTCTATCTTAATATTAGTGTGGATAATTATATTCGAGATGAACAATTCGGCTTACAGTTATGTTATCGTAAACTTCCCTGCTCCGAAATTATTGATAAGTTTGCATAGTTTCGTTCGAACATTTTGGTTTACGGATACATGACCATAAATGTACTCGCTCCGACAATGGACATATGCTTGTATAGTTTAGGATGGACATTTCGGTTTACGGATACGTTACCATAAACATATCCGCTCCGATAATGATCCAAATATTTGTATAGCGCGCTTTTAATCCTGAGACGGATGTGATAGTTTAGATCCGAAATGGATGCAAGAGGTCAAGAGGTCACCACTGTGGCCATCAGGGAAGATGTGGCGAGATGCCTGTCGTAGCTTAATTCGTTCGAATATGTCTGTTTTGTTAAGACTTTGTGATCCTTGAAGGATGTTTAGGTAAAACTTATCTTTGAAAGCTTTGCTTTGATAGATCGTAGAGTCTATTACAAAGATGGGAGTATACGAGTATACGTACCCACTCCCCCCCTTTTGAAAGAAGGGGGCAACTGAACCCATCCAAAGATGAGCTGCCTACGTACCCTTTGTAGGGATCAAGTCGCCCCGTAATTCATGTAAAGTAGCTTAGTGATAGTACTTTTTGAGATGTATTGCGTTCCATGATCTTGGTACTGGAACATTCGCCATGCTGATGAGTTTGTAAACGCTGGATTTGACTACCTCAGTGATCCTGTAAGGTCCTTCCCAGTTTGCCGGCGTTTGTTTCCGCAGTGTTTTGGAAAACCTTTCGCAAAACCAAATCTCCTTTGTAGAATCTTCGTTCTCGAACATTGGAATTGTAGTTTTTTGCTACGGCGTTCTGATAGTTCTGGATCCTGATAAAGGCCTGATCCCGTCTCTCGTTAACCAAGTCCAACTCGTCGAGCATCAATAGGTGATTGAGCCCCTCTTGCTCTGGTAGTAGTCTGCGGCGGATTCCTGGGAAATGTATCTCCGGTGGGATGACACACTCTGTTTCGTACACGAGGGCGAATGGGGTTTCTCCCGTTGCTCATCTTGGGGTGGTGCGGTGAGACCAGAGTACTCCTTCTAGCTCTTCGGTCCAACGTCCCTTTTTTTCATCGAGACGCCTCTTCAGGCCTTCGAGGATTATTTTGTTGATTGCTTCCGCCTGTCCGTTCCCTTGTGGGTACCTTAGAGTAGACTTGCTGAGTCTTATTTTCCATTTCTCGTAGAAAGTTTCGAAACGATTTGAGATGAATTGCGAGCTATTGTCCGTCACGATCTTGTAGGGCACTCCATGTCGACATATGATGTTCTTCCAGACAAAGGTCTCCACTTGTGCATCTTTAATGTTAGCATAGGAGTTGGCTTCGACCCATTTTGAGAAATAGTCTGTCAAAACCAAAAGGAATCGCTTTTGTTTTGAGGGATGCAGCGGCCGACGATGTCCATGGACCATCGCATGAATGGATACGGTGATGAGATTGATGAGAGCACTTCTGTTGGTTGGTAAATCATTGGCGCGTGGCGTTGACATTTCTCGCATTTGGCTAAAAACACCTTACAATCTTTGACCATTGTTGGCCAATAATAACCGTGACGTTTGACTTTTATTGCTAATGCTCTCCCTCCAGAGTGATTGCCACACGAACCATTGTGAACTTTCCATAATCTTCCTTGCGTCCTTTCCTTCCACGCAGTTTAGCAATGGTCCTGAGAATCTCCACTTAAAGACATTTCCATCGAGTAGAACATAACGAGCTGCCTGGGCTCGAAGCTTACGAGCTGCCCACTTTTCCGTTGGTAAGACGCCGTCGTATATGTATTCTCTGATTGTGCCCAGCCATTCCTTGTCGCAGCCATATTCTGCTTCCTCGTCGATCTCGTTTGCTTCCACGTTTGGTTGTGCTTCGATGATAGGGTCGTCGCTGCTTCCGATGACTGGCGATTCTTCGAGAATGTCTTCTTCCATTGTGGTTGTATCCAGCTCAGCGGATGGTTGGTTTGCCAATTCTTCCTGCATTTCATCTATCTCCTCTTGCCCGGTTGTGACTTCTGTTGCTTGTTTAGCCGCTTGTGAACGAGTTATGGCATTCACTCTATCGCAAAGATTGATGCTCGGGTTCTGGATGAATTCCACCGGGATTATTCTTTTGAGATCCGGATCGGAAGTTGATGGAAGGCCTGCAAGTTCGTCGGCTGAGGTGTTTTCTCCTCGCGGGATACGCGTTAGGATGAATTGTTTGAACTGCGCAACTAATTCTTTGACGATCTTCAGGTAAGCTTCCATTCGATCATCTTTTGCAGCATATTCGCCATTGAACTGGTTCGCAACTAGTTGGGAATCGCAAAATACCTGAAGTTGCTCGATTTTTAGTCCACTAGCAAGTTTCATCCCGACAATCAGGGCTTCGTACTCCGCTTCATTGTTGGATGCGTGGAAGCCAAGGTAGAATGACTGTTCCAGTAGCTTGCCAGTTGGAGAGGTGAGTCGTATGCCTACTCCCGAACCGTTTTTGGAAGACGAGCCATCAACGTGGAGTTTCCAGGGCTGGCTTTGTGTTTTGTAATCGATGCCTTCTTCGGGGAGTTCGATAAGGAAATCGGCCAAGACTTGAGATTTTGCACATGTGCGCCCGCGATATTCAATGTCATATTCGCTGAGTTCTATTGCCCAGTTCGCTAGCCTTCCTGACTGACTTGGGCTGTACAGAACGGACCTTATTGGGAAGGTACTTAGGACGACGATCGAGTGAGACTGGAAATACGGCCTGAGCTTTCTTGCAGACATTACAATGGATAGTGCTAATTTTTCCATCTGCGAGTACCTTGTCTCTGCGTCTGTAACTGTTTTGCTGATGTAAAAGATCGGTTTCTGTTCTCCACGCTCGTCTCGAATCAATACGCCGCTTATTGCTGTGGCGGAAACTGCGGTGTACAGAAAAAGTGGTTCCCCTGCTTCTGGTTTTGTGAGGACTGGGGGGGGGGGTAGCCAAGTAAATCTTCAGTTGTTGAAAAGCCTCCTCGCATTTCTCCGTCCACTCGAACTTCTTGTTCCCACACAACGTATCGTAGAAAGGCAAGCATTTGTCAGTGGATCGTGAGATGAATCTATTAAGTGCAGCAACCCTCCCGGTAAGTCTTTGCACTTCCCTTTTTGTCTTTGGCGAAGTCATGTGGAGGAGCGCGTCGATTTGTTTAGGGTTTGCCTCAATGCCACGGTGAGTCACTAGGTATCCGAGGAATTCTCCCGAGGTGACCGCGAATCTGCACTTAGTCGGGTTTAACTTCATGTTGTGAAAGTTTAGCTGTGAGAAGCATTCCTTGAGATGAGGGACGTGATCCTGCTCTCTTAGTGATTTTACCAGCATATCGTCTATTTAAACCTCCATTGTCTTTCCGAGTTGAGCAGCGAACATCTTATTCACCAGTTGCTGGTACGTTGCTCCGGCATTTTTTAGGCCGAATGGCATTACCTTGTAGCAGTATATTCCACGATCCGTTATGAAGGCGGTCTTCTCACGATTGTCGGGGTTCATCAAGATCTGGTTGTAACCTGAGAAGGCATCCATGAAAGATAGGAGTGCGTTCCCTGCCGTTGCTTCGACTACGCGATGGATGTGTGGAAAGGGGAAGCTGTCTTTTGGACAAGCTTTATTCAGATCGGTGAAATCCACGCATACACGCCATTTGCCATTCTTCTTCTTGACCACCACCAGGTTAGCTAGCCAATCCGGGTATTTCACCTCAGTTATTGAACCGACACGCAGGAGTCTTTTTACTTCGTCGTTGACTGCTTTGGCTCTGTCTGGCCCAAGTTTTCTCCTTTTCTGCTTCACCGGTTTGAACGTTGGGTCAACATTTAGTTCGTGGCTTGTTATGCTAATATCGATGCCAAACATATCTTCTGCTTCCCATGCGAAAGTGTTGATATTTTTCCTCAAGAATGCAACGAGTTCTTCTCTGATCTTTTCATCTAACATTGCTCCAATTTCCACGCATCGCTCTAGATGTTTATTGTCGATGCAAACTGATATGACGGGGTCGCAAGTTGGTTTAGACACTTCTTCTTCGCAATCCTCCTCGATCTGTAATTGCTATAACAGTTTGGAAAACTCTTTCACCGGTTCTCTGTCGATCTTTATCTTCTTGCGCTTTGAACTTGCCGTCGGATCGGTCACCGGGTTTCTGAGCTTGTGTGCGGCGAGGAAGCAGACACGAGACTCTTTTTGGTTTCCTCGAATCGTTATCACTCCGTTTGGTGTAGGGAACTTGAGGCAGAGATGGTAGGTTGAAATAGCGGCGCGCATAGAATTTAACCAGGGGGTTCCCATGATGACGTTGTATATCGCCGGGTGATCAGCTACGGAGAATTCGATGATTTTTGTCACCTCGCCAGCTTGGACAGGCATTTTGATTGTCCCTGTAGTCATGGTGGTTTCTCCGGAGAATCTAGTCAATGGTTTGGGATAGATATCACTTCGGACAGGTCCACATTCATTCTTTTGAGAGTCTCGAGAAAGATAACATCCACAGTGCTCCCGGTGTCTACCAATACGCGTGCTACGTCGCAGTCGTTGATAATTAACTCGATTACGAGAGGGTCATCATGTGGTATGTCGATTCCGATCGTCTCCCTTTTCTCGAATGATATCACGTCGTTTGGAAACTTTGATGGTTTAGACCAGTTGATGCTGATGTCTGCCCTTCGCTGGAATGCTTTGATTGATGAGACGATATCCGAGAAATAGTGAGATCCTCCCATTATCATGCTTATCCTTCTTCTTGATCCGGAGGGCAGCGCTTAGTCATCCCTTCTATCGCGCTTGGTGTGATCTTCTTTTGTTAGGTCGGGTTTGTATGTGTTCGCGTCCATCTCGAAGTCCTTGAGGCTGATGTTTCCTCCAAGTTCGCCAGCTGCTAATTTTTTAGCAAGCTTCAAACTTCAAACCTAGTATTCGGCAGTTTGCGGTGAAATGCCCGTAGATGTGATGGTGCTTGCAATATGCTGTTTCGTCATAAGAACTTTTGCCTTTGGTCCAAGTGCTCCATGAATTTCTTCCGCGGGTTCGGCCTCTTACTCGACCATACCCGGGGGCATCAATTTGATAGTTATGGGCTCCTCAAAAACCACCCTCGTGCTGCACATAGCCAGCGTTTTGACTATTCCTCTTTGCATTAGAAGGGGTTGAAACTTGGGGGGATTGGTTCATTGCCTATGCCTTCCCATACTTCTCGGTTAGGATCTTCATCTCTTCTTCTTCGGTGATGAAGTCTGCAGCTCGATGCATTGTGTCCTGTATTGTTGTGGGGGCATTCAACGCGATTTCTTTGTGAAAATCGGAGTTGAACCAGAGTGCTCGCTTTAGGGCCAATAAGGCTGCTTTGTCGCTTCGGCCTTCCACTTTGGACATGACGGCTTTGAATCTTCCGATGAAACTCCAGAGCGTTTTGTTCTGCCCTTGAGTTAGGGTCCACAGATCGGCGTCAGATGTTCCAGGTTCCATGAATATGGAGTAATGCTTCAAGAAAGCCGCGAACAGTTGGTTCTAGTTATCGATGGAGTTCCGCTCGAGTCTGGAAAACCACTAGAGCGCCGAGCCCTTGAGATGTTCCACGAATAGAAGGCATTGTCCGGCGTCTCTTTCATTTTCTTTGAAGCTAGAGCGTCCCATGGCTATGGCAAACGCCGTTAGATGCTCTTTTGGATCGGTCTTTCCTTCGTAGATCGGGACTTTCATCTTTCCAGGGTCTGGAATTCTTGTGCTAGTAATTCGTGCTGTGAACGGGGTGTTATGTGCTTCCTCAGTACGCGATCTATCTCCGGCACTTTGCTAGTCGCTTTGTGCATCATGGATCGGACGACTTTTATGTCGGCAGCTGCTCGGTCCATATCTGCTCGCATTGCAGCCATCTCTTCTCTCTAGGCTCGGACTCCTGCTCTTCGTTCTTTGTTGACCTGTGCTTGCTTGGCCCAGAGGATGTTCTCCTCCTCCTCGGTTAGCTCTTGATCTACTTCTGGGGTGGCCTCACATCTTTGAGTTCGGGTCTGGCCATCTGCTAGGGGTTCGGGGTCATCACGGCCCTCCACGTTTCTCTCCACTCGGTTATCCTCCTCCAGATTGATGATTGGTGCGGGCTCCTCTTCGATCAGTGTGTTGCTCGCTCCTTGCATTCCGGAAGCTAGGTTTGCTGAGCCTTGATGGAGTGGTGGAAATCTTACACGGGTTCTCGGCGGGTTGAGCGGGGTTGAGAAATCTAGGGCCGTTGGGTTGAGGTGCCTCCCGACTCGTCTTGTTGGTTCCAGACCTGAGCCTATCCCACGGGTTCGACTCGCCGTCGCCAAGGCCTTCAGCTCGCCTGTCATCGTGTTGTTGAGTTTGTCTTGCTCCTCCACCTTTTTTAGCAGCGTCTCCAGCATGATCTTCATCTTCGTGAGTGTCGTCATCCTGTACGCCAGTGTTCCTCACATCGGTAGCATCTTGCTCTCCGTCGGTGGTCATCGTTCTCCGGATCGGTTTTGCGGTGGTTCTTTTGAGTAAGAAAATTTTGTTCCCCCTCCTTCTAGCGCCAAATTTTGGGAGTGTAAATCCACACCAATTGAATTTGTTGAAGGTTAGTTAAGAGAGATGAAATTTCTGAGCAAAAACCACCAAAAACACAAACAGAGATCCAAAGATGATCTTTTATTAAGCTGCTTAGAAAGCTTTTGGTATGAGAACAAAAGTAAAGAGTTTTGCTAGGTAAAATTGCCGATCCCCTTTTCAGAGGGTATACATGAGTATATATACAAGTTTAAGTCGGCTAGGCCAATATCTAAAGGGATAAGGAAATTTCCTAATTCCTCGGGATTTCCTTTTAGCAAAGCCTGCTACCGCCATGGGCCTTGATTCATGGGCTCATCGTCTCGGCCCATACGCTCATCAGCCTGGCCTAACTACCTGTCGTTAAGCCTTGGCTCAGATGGTAGTGGCTGAGTGGCTCGGGTGACACCATGGTTCACGGCTCGGGGGACACCATAGTTCACGGCTGGGGTGACACCATGGTTCAAGGCTCGGGCGACACCATGGTTCACGGCTCGGGTGACACCATGGTTCACGGCTCGGGTGACACCATGGTTCACGGCTTGGGTGACACCAGGGTTCACGGCTAGGATGACACCATGGTTCACGGCTCCGGTGGCATCATGGTTCACGGCTCGAGTGGCATCATGGTTCGGGTGGCATCGTGGTTCATGGTTTGGGTGGCATCGTGGTTCATGGTTCGGGTGACGTCGTGGTTCATGGTTTGGGTGGCATCGTGGTTCATGGTTCGGGTGACGTCGTGGTTCATGGTTCGGGTGGCATCGTGGTTCATGGTTCGAGTGACGTCGTGGTTCATGGTTCGGGTGGCATCGTGGTTCATGACACCCGATCCACTCTGCCATACCGTGGGTCGTAACACCCGACCACTCTGCCATACCGTGGGTCATGACACTCGATCCACTCTGCCGTACCGTGGATCATGACATCCGATCCACACTTCTGTACCGTGGGTCGTGACACCTGATCCATTCTGCCGTACCGTGGGTCGTGACACCCGATCCACTCTACCGTACCGTGGGTTGTGAAACCCAATCCACACTACCGTATCGTGGGTCGTGACACCCGATCCACTCTGCCGTTCCGTGTGTCGTGACACCCGATCCACTCTGCCATATCGTGGGTCATGACACCCGATCCACTTTGCCATACTGTGGGTCGTGACACCCGATCTACTCTGCCGTACCGCGGGTGGTGACACCCGATCCCTTTTGTTTCGTCACGGATCAGGGTACAAGACCCAATCTTCTTCACCATGGGTCGTTACACTCAATCCGTTTGCTGTACCATGGATCGGGGTACACGACCCAGGTTCTCCACCATGGGTCGTGACACCTGATCCGTTTGCTGTACCATGGATCGGGGTACACGACCCAACTTCTTCACCATAGGTCGTGACACCCGATCCGTTTTTTGTACCATGGATCGGGGTACATGATCCAATTTCTTTACCATGGGTCGTGCCACCCGATCCGTTTGTTGTACCATGGATCGGGGTACACGACCCAACTTCTTCACTATGGGTCGTGACACCCGATCCGGTTGCTGTACCATGGATCGGGGTACACGACCCACCTTCTTCAGCATGGGTCGTGACCCCGATCTATTTTAATATGATTCTGGGTAGAATCGATTGTCCCTTGAACACTTTGTGAGGTTGAATGGATGCAGATGATGATGATTGCAGAATTATGATCTTCTGAACGTGATGATGAATGAAATGATGAACGATATGGCTGGGCGGATTGGTCTTGTTGAAATGGAACAGATTGAAACGATTGATACTTCTAAGTGGGATGAGAGACACTTAGACTATCGTAACTACTTGATTCTGTTTGGATTCACCGAAACAGTTACAAGAGATGATAAAACGAAATTCAGAAAGAGATTTTGATAAGAAAATGTTTGATAATTTTATTAGAACGAAAATAAGAGTACATATAGAAGAGAGAAGCCTTGGAAACAAGGTAAGACTTCTCGAAAATGCATAAGAGTAATTAAGACATTAACTCTCAGTTTTGACCAATAAAGAAAAACTCTTCATGCAACAAGTTTTGAAAATAGCAAAACAATAAAACCTAAGTGAAGAATGACCCTTGCCCTTCTGTTTTCGTCACTTCTCTTGGCCAACAAATTAAACACTTGGTTTGGGCTCTTCTTGGGCTTGTAATTGGCATAAAATGCACTGGACTTGATAGTTATTCCTTTGGGTCGAATTCTGATGATTAGACCATGGTCTGGATCATCAAATGAGTGATTTGGATGTCAAACAATTGCCTCATTAAAAACCTTGTCAAGAAAACCCATTGGGACAAAACTTGACAAGGGAAAAAGAGTGCAAATGAGACACATGCTCATTTGATGACCATGTATCAAAACCAACGAGGTTAAGATAACATCTTTTCCATACTCTTTCTCCATTTCAAACGCATCCTCAGCTACAAGCTGCTCCTCTGGTTCATGCTGCTCCACTGGTTCATGCTGCTCCACTGGTTCGAGGTCTTCTCCACGTTCCAAGTTCCTTATGCTATCCATGATCATATCACGTTTGCTGTGCCATGGATCGGGGTACATGACCCAGCTTCTTCACCGTGGGTCGTGACACCCGATCCGTTTGCTGTACCATGGATCGGGGTACACGACCCAACTTCTTCACCATTGGTCGTGACACCCGATCCGTTTGCTATGCCATGTATGGGGGTACACGACCCAGCTTCTTCACCATGGATCGTGACATCCGATCCGTTTGTTGTTAACTTCAAGGGGGTGAATATTGACCCCAACAATGACAATGATGGAAGAGGGTTTGCAAATAAATCTGGTGTGGATGCAAGAGAGGAGAGCCCAACAATTAACCATTTTGAGGCACTAATGAAGATGATAATTTTGGTGAAGATGACGATTGTGGTGAGGATGATGTTGGTAATGACTCATACGAAAAGAGTTTGCACGAGCTGCAGGTATTGGCATCATCGATAAATGAGCGTATTAATAAGACAGAAAGAGATCTGGCATGGTTACAAGAGAGGAGAGCGATAAAAAGAGGAAAATAGCAGCAACTCCTTTAATCTAAGGAAAGATTTATATGTTGTTTTGGGGAGTCAAATGCAAGTAGAATATCAAAGATTAGTCTCACCTGTGTGGTCTTTTCTAGCTTTATTATCTTTTGAAGACTGCTTTGCTTTGCTTTAAGTATGGTCTTGTTGATTTAGTAATTTAATGCATGTTCGATGTTTGCTTTAGTATCTTCTGAAGACTGGTTTACTTTAAATGTTTCATTTTTTATCATTTGAATTCGTTATTTTGAGCGAAGACGTAGTTTTTGCTCGTACTTTGCATCTGCAAGCAGATGATAGGTGGACTCTGCATTTATTCTGCTTCTTCTTTGCTAAAATCATCATAAAATGCGCCGTCTCTACTGATTTTAATCTACAAAGGGTAAAAAAAATCTACCTTTTGATACGTCCTGATTTAAGGATCAGTCAACCGGTTTATGAAGATAGGATTCACGCCAAGAAGCAGGTTGCAAACAAGGTGAATTTGATGGATTGAAGGGTCGCACAACAGATGTGTAAGTCTGCTGATATTCCCACTCCTCAAAACCTCTAGATATGACGCACTAGAACAGCAAAGAAGAGGTTGTTACTTGGATATTACGCACCAAGTGACAGAAAATGTTCTTTAGCAAAGAACAAAGAGAATTCTTTCTCAGAAAACAAAAGTGAAAATCGATTATCCAAACTGATCAAGAGTGTTGCGTACATAAAGAAATGAGAGAGTCAAAGAAATAAATGTTTTGTAGGAAAAAGAGACATAGAAAAATGCATTAAGGACCGAAAATAAAGAAGAGTCAAAGAAATCAATGCTTAATCAAAGTGACCATTCGGTTTCTGTCCAGATTCATTCGCAGATTCAAAGCTCTTCATGGATCAAACTGATTTCGGATTTCGGATGGGCTTAGTAGCAATGTGATCCAATTTGCCTCATTAAAACCTTTCCTGGAAAACCCATTGGGATAAAACCAAGGATAAGGAAAAAGAGTACAAATTATCACATACCCATTTTAGTGATCTTCTCGGGCTTGTATTAAAACCAGAATGGTTTGAGATACATTTTCTCCAATCCCGTCCAAGTGATCTGGTTGAGTAAACATTTGATTAAGTAATCCTCCAATTCCCTCCTTGAGTCTTTTAGCTCTCGCTCGAGTCATAGGTCCAACTGGTACAACTAGGTCCTCCTCGACTTCAAGCTTCGGTTCAAGCTGCGCTCCATGATCCATCCCATCCCGAGCTAAAGCATCATGCTGGTCCAAGTCTGAGTCCTGCGGTGCATCATTCCCCTCCTCTTGAAAAGGATTCGACCACGAATCTGGAACATCTGCCACAAAAGAAGAGAGATCAGAAACATTAAAAGTAGAAGAGACGTTATACTTGCCTTGCAAATCAAGTTGATATGCATTGTCACTGATTTTCCGGATGATTGGAAATGGGCCATTAATGAGCGGCATGAGCTTAGTCTTCCTCTCTTCTGGAAACCGTTCCTTCCTTAGATGCACCCAAACAAGATCTCCTTCATTGAACACAACTTTGCTTCTTTTCCGGTTTGCCTTCTTTTCATAGATCTTGGTCTTAGCCTCAATGTTGCTCCGGACCATCTCATGCAACTTCCTAATGGACTCCGCTTTCTTTTCGCCATCTGTACTAACCCTTTCACTCATAGGCAAAGGAAGAAGATCAAGTGGAGACATAGGGTTGAAACCATAAACCACCTCAAAGGGAGAAAACTTAGTTGCGGAATGCATTGAATGATTATACGCAAATTCTACATGTGGCAAGTTTTCTTCCCAAGTCCTAAGGTTCTTTTTGACTAGAGACCTAAGTAAAGCTGACAATGTGCGATTTACAACCTCTGTTTGGCCGTCTGTCTGGGGGTGACTAGTCGTAGAAAACATCAGCCTAGTTCCTAGCTTAGACCACAAAGTCTTTCAAAAATAGCTAAGGAACTTTGTATCCCTATCTGGGACTATGGTTCTGGGCATTCCATGCAACCTAACAATTTCTCTAAAGAAAAGTTCAGCAACATGCACAGCATCATCAGTTTTATGCCAAGGAATAAAATGGGCCATTTTAGAGAACCTATCAACTACCACAAAGATAAAATCCCTACCGGCTCTAGATCTAGGCAAGCCTAAGACAAAGTCCATGCTAATGTCTACCCATGGATGAGAAGGTATAGGTAGAGCTGAATACAAATCTTGGGGTTGCTGTTTTGAGTTGGCTTGCTTGCACACCACACACCGGCTGCATATCCTCTCCACATCTTTCAACATGCTTGGCCAGAAGAAGTGTTCATACAACACCTTGTGGGTCTTCTTAACACCGAAATGTCCCATAAGACCACCACCGTGGGCTTCCCTGAGAAACAACTCCCTCAAAGAGCATTGGGGAACACATAAACGGTTATCAAAGAACAAAAACCAGAAACAAGGTAATACTTCCCATAAGCAGCCTTAGAACACTTCCTACACACTTCTTTGAAATTCGCATCAGTTGCATACAAGTCTTTAATGAATTCAAACCCAAGCAACTTTGTTTCAAGAGCAGAGAGAAGCACATACCTGCGTGATAGAGCATCAGCTACCGCGTTTTCCTTACTTTGCTTGTAGCGGATGACATAGGGAAAAGTTTCAATAAACTCAACCCAGCGCGCGTGCCTCTTGTTCAGCTTGTTCTGCCCCTTAAGATGCTTTAGTGACTGATGGTCAGTATGGATCACAAACTCCTTGGGCCACAAGTAATGCTGCCACGTTTGGAGAGCTCTCACCAAGGCATAAAGCTCCTTGTCATACGTTGGATAGTTGAGCGTGGCGCCTCCGAGTTTCTCACTAAAATAGGCAATGAGCTTCTTTTCCTGCATTAACACAGCACCAATACCAACTCCTGAAGCATCGCATTCAATTTCAAAAGTCTTAGAGAAATCAGGAAGAGAAAGTAAAGGTGCTTGGATCAACTTAGCTTTAAGTGTTTGGAAAGCTTCCTCCTGGGCTTCCTCCCATTTAAAACCAACACTCTTCTTGATTACCTCCGTGAGAGGAGCTGCTATAGTGCTGAAGTTTGGCACAAACCTCCTATAGAATCCGGCAAGGCCATGGAAACTCCTGACCTCTCCAATGGTCTTAGGGTTGGGCCAATCACGGATGGCCTTGATCTTCTCCTCATAAACCCGGACTCCATTTTCACCTACAACAAATCCTAGAAAAACCACATGATCCGTTCCAAAAGATCACTTTTTAAAGTTAGCAAACAACCTTTCTTTCCTAAGGACCTTTAACACGGATTTCAAAGGTTGTTCATGCTCTTCATGGGATTTGATGTAAATCAAAATGTCATCAAAATATACAGCCACAAAATGACCAATGAAAGACCTTAACACATGATTCATGAGACGCATAAAAGTGCTAGGTGCATTTGTTAAACCGAAAGGCATAACAAGCCATCCATACAAACCTAGCTTTGTTTTGAATACAGTCTTCCAGTCATCACCTTCTTTCATGCGAATTTGGTGATAGCCACTTTTCAGGTCAATTTTAGAGAAAACAGATGAACCATGTAACTCATCTAACATGTCATCTAGCCTAGGGATGGGATGCCTATATTTTACCGTAATGTTGTTTATGGCACGGCAGTCCACACACATGCGCCATGTCCCATCTTTCTTTGGAACGAGTAGCACTGGCACGGCACACGGACTAAGGCTTTCCCGGATGTATCCCTTGTCAAGTAGCTCATCAATCTGCTTCTGAAGTTCTTTGGTCTCCATGGGATTGGTTCTGTAAGCTGGCCGGTTGGGAAGAGAGGCGCCTGGAACAAAGTTGATTTGATGTTCTATGCCTCAGACCGGTGGCAATTCCTTTGGATTCTCCTCAGGAAAAACATCTGAAAATTCCTGCAAGACATCTTTAAGACCACTCGGAAGCTCCGGTGCAATGTTAGAAGATGCCATTAGTGATTCTTTGTAAACAAGCAAAAGAAAAGGCTGTTGAGAAAACAATGATTTCCTTACCTGACTTTGCTTGACCAAGTTAGAAATCTTGGGGTTCACCTTTGGCTCATCAGACGTCTTTGTTGCTTCCCGGTTCTTCTTGAGCTGAATCTGGTCCTGATGCACTTCTAAGGAAGACAAAGGCACCAAAGTGATCTTCTTTCCTCGGTGTTCAAAAGAATGCCTGTTGGTGTAGCCGTCATGAATGGCTCTCTTGTCAAACTGCCACGGCCGGCCAAGCAAAATATGGCTAGCATCCATTGGAAGAACATTGCACAGAATCTGATCTTCATATCTCCCAATTTTTATAGGAACCGTGACTTGCTCCTTCACATGCTGTTCACCGGATTCATTAAGCCATTCCAGCTTAAAAGGACGAGGATGAGGCCGCACTTCCAAGCCCAATTTCCTGACAAGAGTGTCACTAGCAACGTTAGTACAGCTGCCGCCATCAATAATAAGAGAACACACTTTATCATTAACAAAACATCTAGAGTGAAAAAGGTTCTCCCTTTGTTCTCGTTCATCAGGCTTTGGCTGGACACTTAGAGATCTTCTTGTGACTAGAAGTTGGCCTTGAGCTGGGTATTCAAACTCCCCTTCCTCCTCATCAAAGATAGGACCGAGATCCTCCTTCTCTTCCTTCTCTTCCTCGGACTCCACCTCACCATTATCCAAGAGAATCATCACCTTTTGATTCGGGCACTTATTAGCATAGTGTCCAAGCCCTTGACATTTAAAACATATGATGTCTCTGGCTCGGTTGTTGGTCTCCACTGTCTTTCCTTTGTCAAAACGAGCAGGCGCATTAGTTTTAAAATCAGTATTTGACTGAGCTGGAGACTTACCTTTGTCTTGGTAGTTTGGTTTTGGAGCAAAGGCTGGCTTAGGGGCAAAAGTGGGCTTTGAGAATCCCCTCCTCTTGGCCTGCTGCTCAATCAGGGTCGCCTTATGGAGCATCTCCTCCAAACTCTCATATTCCTGGAGCTCCATGCGGTCCTGAATGTCACGGTTGAGACCAGCTAAGAAACGGGCCATTGTAGCCTCCTCGGACTCATCAACATCTGCCTTGATCATGAGAGATTCCATCTCCTGGAAATAGTCTTCCACGGACTTAGTGCCTGGAAGCAAACGCCTGAGCTTTCGGTGAAGCTCTCTGTGGTAATGGACCGGTACAAATCTCTTTCTCATTAGTGTTGTGAGCTCATCCCAAGTAGCTATTGGCCTCCCACCTGATCTCCTCATAAGAGTCACAGCTTGATCAAACCAATTAATAGTGTAACCAGAGAATTCAGTAGCAGCCAACCTTACTTTCTTAAGCTCTGAAAAATTCTGACAATCAAAAATAAGCTCAACTTTTCTTTCCCATTCAAGATAAGCATCTGGATCATTTTTACCATTAAAAGTGGGAATTTTAAGCTTAAGATTTCCTAGATCATCATTCCGTTCATTTCTCCTAACAGCAAAAGGATTAACATCACCTCGATCTCGGTTTTGTCTCCTTGGTCTGTTGATAGATATGTCATTCTCATTCAGGTTCTCCTCTTCAATCTCACCATCTGATCGGTTATTTCTCTTTGGCCGGTTTCTCCTCGGAGCTTCTCTAGGCTGGTTTTGCTGGCTAGCCTGGATCTCATCAAGCCTCTGGTGAATCTGGTCCAATCCTGCATTCATAAGATTAGTCATTTGGTCTTTTAAAGCTCTCATCTGGAGACTAGACAATCCGGCCATTGAATTTCCAGGCCCTTGTCTTTCATCATCACTAGACTCCATGGTTTCCCTGAAAAACACTTAAACAAACGATTTAGTAGAAAAGATCTCACACTCTCAAAGTGTTTAATCTCACCCACTCAAGTGTTTCTCTCGAAGTTTTGTGGTCACTCAAGAGACTTCCTTCCCAAGGTTCTAAGAAAGACAAATCCTAATCAAACTCAATGGAATTTCCAAGTAACAAGGGAAAAGAATTCGTTGAAGATGAAAGGTTTTGAGGGATCCGTTTTAACTGTTCCAAGGCCGGTTTTCTCTTCCACCACCCCACCTGGATTTCTCTTCAGCCGTGATTCAAACTTCTGGTTTCTTTTTTTTTTTTGAATTTTCTCTTTTTTTTTTTTTTAATGTAATAAGGCGATCACTATGGGGGTAAAGAACAGCCCGGATCCAGTAAGAAAGAAGAAGAAAGAATTATGAAAAGATGAGAAGATGATTTTGAAGTGAAGATACCGGATTGAGTGGCTCTTATACCACGTTGATACGCCCTGATTTAAGGATCAGTCAACCGGTTTATGAAGATAGGATTCACGCTAAGAAGCAGGTTGCAAACAAGGGTGAATTTGATGGATTGAAAGGTCGCACAACAGATGTGTAAGTATGCTGATATTCCCACTCCTCAAAGCCTCTAGATATGACGCACTAGAACAGCAAAGAAGAGGTTGTTACTTGGATATTACGCACCAAGTGACAGAAAATGTTCTTTAGCAAAGAACAAAGAGAATTCTTTCTCAGAAAACAAAAGTGAAAATCGATTATCCAAACTGATCAAGAGTGTTGCGTACATAAAGAAATGAGAGAGTCAAAGAAATAAATGTTTTGTAGGAAAAAGAGACATAGAAAAATGCATTAAGGACCGAAAATAAAGAAGAGTCAAAGAAATCAATGCTTAATCGAAGTGACCATTCGGTTTCTGTCCAGATTCATTCGCAGATTTAAAGCTCTTCATGGATCAAACTGATTTCGGATTTCGGATGGGCTTAGTAGCAATGTGATCCAATTTGCCTCATTAAAACCTTTCTTGGAAAACCCATTGGGATAAAACCAAGGATAAGGAAAAAGAGTACAAATTATCACATACCCATTTTAGTGATCTTCTCGGGCTTGTATCAAAACCAGAATGGTTTGAGATACATCTTCTCCAATCCGGCCCAAGTGATCTGGTTGAGTAAACATTTGGTTAAGTAATCCTCCAATTCTCTCCTTGAGCCTTTTAGCTCTCGCTCGAGTCATAGGTCCAACTGGTACAACTAGGTCCTCCTCGGCTTCAAGCTCCAGTTCAAGCTGCGCTCCATGATCCATCCCATCCCGAGCTAAAGCATCATGCTGGTCCAAGTCTGAGTCCTGCGGCGCATCACCTTTGTAGAGTGTAAATCGAGGATGACGAATCTTGAGCTCGTACTCTACATCCATCATCAGATGAGGAGCTAACTCTGAATTCAAGCTGCATCTATTTTTCTTACACTGAGCATAAAATGCCTCTTCTCTACTTGCTTACATCCAGAAAGAGTTAAAAAAAATCAATGCATATAAAGCATAGACAGAGAAGACATAGCTTATGCTCGTACTCTGCATCTGTCAGCAGAGGAAGAGTGGACTCTGAATTAAGTATGCATCTTCTTTGTTTACACTTAGCATAAACTGCGCCATCTCTACTTATTTTCATCTATAAAGGTCTAAAAAACAAAAGGCATACCAAAAGAAAGTAAACCTAAATTTCGAAGTATGAAAACAAGAGAGATCATAGTTTTGATACAAACATAAGTGTTAATCCGAGTCTCAAAATACCGAGTGAAATAACATTAAACAACACAAGTTGACGAGGTTTAACCTAGTTGGCATTGTAAAGATGAATAGGGTCATCAATGTATGCATCTTCAACCATTGAGAAATCACCGGTCTTAATAAACCTTGGTTGCTGGATTGCTTTTTTAATGGCAGAAATTACTGGATTAATGAGGAGTTCATAAAATGGGTAGAGAGCCGAGATACGTATCTCACCTGCAAGGAAGTAACACTACCTCCAAAATAGTTCATACTCCAATTTTGTAGCACGCAGAATATGTCATTCCCAATTGGCCGAAGTCGCCATAAGAACTCAAATTCATCAGCAAATGTTTCTTTCATAATACAGTTGATATCTTCGCCGCTGCAGCTCACAAATATGAATTTAGAGTACTTCGTTCTCAAAAGACATCCTAAACTATAAACATAATTAACTTACTTGAAATTCCTCAATGTGAAGTGTAGAACTTTGTGACCAGGGACAATGTAAACGTCATCTGTGAAGCTTTGATAAATTTATAATTTCTTGACTTTCACAATAGCACCAAGAAAATTAACTATAAACAGAGCAACATTAATATAGATGATTTGATATGACGTTAAATGGAAAATCAAACAACTAATATTTCATAAAAAATTACCAACACTAATCTTCTTATGCAATGAGCCGTCTAGAACTCTGTGAAATGGAGAGAAAGACATCATATGGCTACCAGGAATTCCTGCTACCTTTCGAATCTTGGTTTCTTCATGGAAGAAGATACGGAAGTCATGGTGTGTTATTTTCCACTGACCCGGCCTAGTCGCCACTTCAAAATCCTTAATAAAATACCATTTCTCTTCATTCACCACGTCTTTGTACTCTGACAAATGATTTCGAATGGTTGCAGAGATCTGAACACCCTAAACCATAAAACCAAAGATTGTATCTATTCCTCTAAAAATTAAACAAAATCTTATATTCCTAAGAGACAACATAAATACATTAAAGCATGCATTTCTTACAGCTTGATAATTTGTGATGTAATCATGGAAAGCACAAAGGAGAAACCAGCAGGAGCTAAGCTTAAACCAGAGGAAGCTTTGCTTATGCCAGTTGGACCTATGACCAGAGCTCGTGCTAAGAAACTCAAGAAGGGAATTGGAGGATTACTTAACCAAATGTTCACTCAACAAGATCACTTAGGCTGGATTGAAGAAGACGTGTCTCAAAACATTCTGGTTTTGATACAGGCCCAAGAAGATCACTAAATGGGTTTGTGACCATTTGTACTCTTTTTCCTTATCCTTGGTTTTGTCCCAATGAGTTTTCCAGGAAAGGTTTTAATGAGGCAAATTGGATCACAATTCTACTAAGCCCATCAGGACAAATTCGATCAAAGGAGAGCAAGAGTCAAAACGTGTGCAGAAGCAGCTGATGAGTCAGTCAAAGAGAAAGAGTTATTTCAGTCCTAAGAAGTTAATGCTTTTATTATTTTCGAGTTTACTTTGTTTTTACCACATTTCTGCTCTTTAAAAACCCTTGTAAGATCAGAAACGAAATTATCCAACTTTTTTTAATAAAATTTCTTCTTTTTTTTAGAGTGATTCTCATTTGTTATTTGTGAACAATATCGGTTGCTTGGTGTGTAATATCCAAACAATCAAACTTGATCTATCTTAGTGTGTCATATCTAAGTAGATCATTTCTGGAATATCAGAAGTCTTCCGCAACTTCTGTGCGACCACTCAATCCTTCAGCTTTGTTCTCTGTGGCTAAGTGGCTCATTGCACATAAGGCCTATCTCATTATCAACTCAAGAGTGAAGATTCACTTGGAGGATCGTGTCAATTTGCAAAAATCAAGTGTCTTTCAGGTTGAAAGCATGGATAGTGCTCTCCAAATTCTCTGACGACTTGAACCAAGATTCTTCCACCATTCTTCATGAGTGGCAAGTCTAAAACCATATCAACTGAGCCATCTTTTAGTGAAGAAAAGTTTTGAGAATGAAAAGTTATGGAGAAAATTTTTGAGACTGAAAAGTTTTGAAGAAACGGTTCAATGTATTTCAACGCTTTTTTCTTGTCTTCAAATTGCAGGATGGTAAATAATCAAACTTACTTTTTACGGTTCCAAAAAATGTTCAGAGTCAAAGCAATAATGCACTCTTCTACAAACCGAGACATATATTTTCGCATGTACCATGATTACAAAAAATGGTTTGGCAAGATGAAAATCCTAATTGGTCATACTCTGCAGCTATCAATGAATGCGTTTAGAACAAGTGCGGGTTGCAAAGCACCACGTGTCGATAACTGCATGATGCAACACGAGAAACAAGGTATTGCAGTAATTATGAGAAGGTGCCTTATTTTCCAGTTTGTAATGATGTCAATGGAAGAAAAATACTAGATGAACACTTTATATTCTACGAGTTCTTTAATAGGCCTCATTTTTAGGACACTCTAACAGCAGAGAAGGAGAGGACTTCTGCTCTTTGTCTGCGTCTTGTTTGTTGGGCCTCATTTTGTTGGACACATTAACCCCATTTAGTTTATCTTCTGCTCTTACTCTGCATTTAATTGGTACATCAATACCTTTTGATTCGACTTATAACTACTAATATAAATATATTTTTAGACGCAACCCAATAAACTTGTTTAATTATGGTTTTTTCAAGCGTGGTAGTACTGCTTTTTCTATTTTAACCCGATATTAAACTTCCCGAAAACCAATATATTTTTATTGTTTCAAAAAAAATTATGATAGTGAATACATAATCATTACATATAAATTAAACATATATAGTAATAAAAAAGCAGGATAACCCCGCATTTAACTCTTTTACCATATCTTCACCTATTATACCAATGACACAACATTATTTTGAATTAGTAATGTAGAGTATGAGCAAAAGCGGCGCTTTCTCTGCATATACTCTACTGCGCCTTCTTTGCATTCATCATATTAAGTTCATTTATAACAAATATACTATCGTATGTAAAAGCGAATACAAACAAAATGACTTAGGAATTCGGGATATTTTTTCCAATATAGGTAATGATATTATTTTATTAAATGATATCATTTAATATAACGCTCCATTCGCTTTTATTTTATTAAATGATGAGCGGACTCTATTTCTATTCAGCGTCTTCTTTCCTCCGCCTAGCAAATTTGAGAAATTTCGCGACGAGCATGGGTTTCTGAGAATTTCAATGCAGAGATTTCAAAGATTGTTTGACTCTTCGTCTGTTTTCACCATTCCAAAGAGGTACACTTTTTTTTTGTTCTCTTTCAATTCGCTTGTGTCTTAGTAACTGTAATCTCCAATATAGACCTTGGTTCCTTTATGAGTTTCTCCCTGTTTATCGGGTATGTACGAAACCCTAGATCAATCAGTCTGATTATGGTTTCTGGATCAATTCAAGCTTTATTGTTTTTTCTCAGCAGATAACATTGATCTGAAAGTTTGTTTATTTCTCCAACTTAGATACAGATGGGTCATATATAAAAGAATCAACTACATTCATATGCCCTGAAACAAAAAATGGATCTACCGATGTATGCCACTGAACATTTTGGGCATGCCCATGCTCCTCATTTTAGATGCAAGGTTACACTTCCTGGACAGACTTTCCAGAGCGAGAAATTCTTTCCCACACTAAAAGCGGCTGAACATTCCGCTGCAAAAATAACATTGACTTCATTGGCGTCGCAAAGTCCAAAGGCTAGTTCCCACTCATTTTAGACCACAATTATGTGATTTTCCATGTTGTTTAAATTGAATATTTTGTCTTTGTGTCATTTTTGTTATCTAGGGAATTGATGTTGCTGCTTACAAGAACTTGTTACAAGAAATTGCGCATAAAGAACATCCTCTTCTACAAGTTTATGAAACTGCAACATCTGGTCCACCACATTTTCGTACCTTTTATTTCAACGGTTGAGATAACTGGGAAGGTTTTTAGTGGAGAAGAGGCAAAAACCAAAAAACTGGCTGAAATGAGTGCTGTTCAAATGGCTTTCATGAGTATCAAATATGGTATTTATTTAACCTTGACTATCCCTTGCTTTTCCTATTTTATTTACTCCCTGGAAAAATAATCAAATCTTTCAAAATCAACAAGTTATGTTAATTTGCAGATGGTGTGTGATATGGGGTAAAAAATGATTGTGAAATTTTTTTTGCTATACGATGTGCAGGGGACCAGAACCAGACAACCGAAGAGGATGGGTCGGAGGAAGATGCAAAGCAGAAAAAGGGAATATCTGTCGAGATCGAAACCAACCGTGACAGATCGGGCAGGGCCAATCGTGTGATTCGACAACCACTACGAAGAAGAAATTACAACCCAATCCTCCTTTGATCGGTTTCGGGATAAAGAACATCATTCTGGAGAAACGTCACTTGTCCCATAAAGTCAAAGCCAAAGAAAAAATGATGGATAGAAGAAACCAGGGTTAAGCTGGTTGGACTGTGTGACTCTAGTTGATCGGGAATGTTGAGTAGCTAAAGAGAAGTGCACGTTTGTAAAATGCTAAATCGAGATCTTTAGACTTGTTTTGTTTGTTAAATGTCTAATTTTAGTTTTGGATGATCTTTGGATATCAAGAAAATCGAAGTAACAACCTGTTTTCAAACGACTGATTTAAAATGCTTTATAAGGTATTTAAAATGATCTTTGTAAGTTTTATAAGGTATTTAAAATGTTTTATAAGTTTTTAATCTTCATTTAACAGCAGAAGATGAGCGGACTCTATTTCTATTATGCGTCTTTTTTGCTGAACCCCAGTTTGCTGGACACACTAAGGCCGTTTAGTTTTTAATTTGTATTTACCAGCAATAGATGAGCAGACTCTATTTCCATTCTTCTAACACAATTTGTTTGTAATATGCGCCTATAAAGAAGAAGAAACACAAGTACAGACTTTTTGTCCTTTGCTTGATTTACGCCTTTCGCTTCCTTGTCCTATTCCTCCTTGGATCGCCGTTTAGCCTTTGAAACTCTCTTCCCTTCCTTTTACATCTGTAATGATGTCCTCTAGTTCATCTTCTTATTCTTCTATCCCGGCTTCGCCTCCCTTGGTTCTTTTTTTGGCGTCCGAGGCAAATCCACCGGTGACTCATGGAGAGCATGATTCCTCCCCTCATCCTCACCGAATCATTTATCCAAAGCAGTGGAAGGATCCTACTTTTCCCCCATGTGGTTACATGACAGTCTATTTGTCGTGTTTTCTTGCTGGGTTCCGGGGCAATCTGTCACGGTTGATGATTGACTATTGCGAACTGGTGAGACTGGCTCCAGCTTAACTGGGACTCTCCGCATTGGGTCTGATCCACTCATTTCAGGTTCTCTCTGACCTTTCCGGTATTGATGTCTTGGCTGAGATGGTCGCCGGAGCCTTCCGTACTCAGCTTCTGCCGGGAGAGTCCCGACGTTTTTATGCTGATCCACTGCAAGGGTTGGTGGAAACCTACTCCAGTCTCCTTACACACTCTCTTAATCCCTCCTTTGGGTAGAGACCCTTTTCTTTTTCTCCACCACAGTGGATCGCCCAGACTCCTTACCGATTGGGCTCCGGTAGGTAAATAGTTGCAAATCTTGACAATTTTTTAAACACCCGTTCATTTTTCCTCTGACCCTTCTCGATATGTATCTCTTAGAAGCTCTTCCATGGGATACGCCCGCCTATGTCGAGTTCCCGATTGATCTGTACAAGCTTCCTGCCGCCTTTCGTGTTCAGCTTTTCTTCTTCGAGATGAGGTGTTGGAGAGGATTTCGCTGACCGTCTCCCCATGGAAGCCGTTTTTCTACTCCGGTAATCTTTCCCTCCATCGTCCTCCTTTTCTTGTATTTTGTTGATTTCTTTGACGGTTATCTGAACATCTTTTCCGGCTCCTCTTCTTTTTGTAGAGTCCGTTCTTACGCTGGCCGCCTTCTTGTTCAACCTTAACTTGGTTGAACTTACTCTCCCTCTCCCAGATACGACTCGTCCCGGGGCCTCAATAGCGTATATGAATTCCATAGGGTCCTTCACTGCTACCCTTAGAGCTCACGCTGGATGCCGGAGATATGGTGTCACTGTTGTTCATGCCTTAATCGTAAGGACCCAAAGCCATAACCCCGAGTATTGACTCTTTTTCGAATGAGAAATGTGGGTTTAGCCACGAAAATGAGAAATTTAGGGTTTAGGGAGAAAATTGAAAATTCAAATCTCTTTGAATTTTTAAACATTTTTTTTCACGTGGCAAAAAGGGGCACATATCTTTATAGAACTGATCTGAAATGGTACTATCAATAATATACGACAAAAAGCATGAATTTTCGCCAACAAAAGGGGTAGAATCATTATTTAACGGGACAATCAAAGGGCAAAGTAGGTGTAATGTTAATTTAATTTGTATCCATTTGGCACTTCTCGCCACGTCATCATTTTTTAGTAGCGAAGGCATGTCCTACGTGCCAAACCAACGTCAAGACGTGTAGTTCTCTCTTTTTACTTTGCCTTATTTGCATATTCACTGCAAATATTATGCAAATATGGTATAATATAACTTATTATACAATATCAATGTTACGCGGCTTCTCTGGAAATACTGTATTAAATGCATTGTTTACAAGCATATTACGTCGCATTTTAAGTAGATAATAACATTTTGCTTGCAGAGCATTGGCATATTCGATAACTAAGAGATAAATAATAAATGAATTGGCATATTCGATAACTAAGAGATAAATAATAAATGAATGTACCATAATTACCGTTTATCTTATAATATTGGAAACTTAAAATTACAAAATTAAATAGATAAAAAAACATTGGATATTCTACGAAGCTTCCGGGGAACGGTCGCGCTTCTTCCCGCTAGAACTCTCAGGAACATCACAGCCAACGTCCGCTGATCTAAACTAGCGACTAATATGATCCAAGAACCTTGACTGGTGGGTCAAAGTTGTTGCCACAACCCTAACCGAAGCCACTGCCGTCTCCACATTCTGAAGACGAGTCTCCAAACCACAAATCCTAGCATGTAGGGCTACTCCCTCCAACTCCAACTCCTCGCAACGAGGACAATGAAAATTAGCGCTGCGAGATGGATACATGTTTTGCCAAGTAAGCTTAAGGCGATCCATGCTACATGGACGGACCTCTGCTTCGTCGAAATCCGCCCGAAGAGAACTCTCGTCAACTATGTTGTTGGAGAGAAGAAACTCAGGGCGTCGGTAAGGGAGTAGAATCAAGAAAAAAGCATTAGGAAATTCAGGATATGTGCGACGATTCTATTTTGTAAGAATTGATGAAGCGCAACAGATAGAAAACGCATGTTAAAAGAGTGAGATTTATGAATTCATCAAACAATTCCAAAAGGAAAGAGGGAAATTACCTAGTTCAGACCACAAGCGGGGAAGCCCGACAGGACTGGAATGACGGACAAAGAAGTAGTGAATCTTGTCATCATCACCACCCTCAATAGGAGGGGAAGTCCAACTGGAGATTTGCAACCATCATGAAGAACAAGTTCATATCTATTAGACTAGGGGTCTACACTCCGAACCTCAAAAGCCCCAAAAATCATAGCACTCGAAACAGTGATTCCAGATAAGTCCAACAGTATTTGGAGAGCATTTATTAACCCCATGAGAGGGTATTAAGCTGGCTGGATGCAATCCGAAGTTCTCCACAAAACTCCATCAACAAAGACAGCCGATGGCAGAAACCTGCCCGAAAGGAAGACCAATAGACGGTGACATAGGCTACTGGAGGAATACCGGGCACGTCTTGAACCTCTGGATATTTGAACCAATCCGACATCCAAGACACAACAGGATGAACACTGATGGGTTCACTCCTGCTAGAGGAAGAAGAAGATGAGGGTAAGGCAGACATCGGAATCAAAGAAGCTTGGTGAGACTGATGGGTAGAAAAGAAGAATAAAAGATTATCTTGCGTTGTGTTAGAAGGGAGGAAAGGATAATCTTTGTTTATCCAAAAAAGGAGATACTTATCCTCGTGGAAGGGAAGTGGAAGCCCTAATTGGTCGTACTCTGCAACTATTACTAGACGCATTTGCGATGATTGTTGGGGTCAGTTTTCACCATTGGTAAAATCAACATTGAAAATGGGTCGAGGCAACTACAGTACGCGCCGAGGCAACAACAACACGCGCCGAGGCAAGCATGACCGCACACCAAGGCCACTACAGTACGCGCCGAGGTAGATAGCAAGCGCCGAAGCAGATGACAACACTCGCCGAGGTAGATAGCACGCATCGAGGTAGATGACAGCACTCACCGAGGCAGCCAGCAACACGCGCCGAGGCACGTACAACCAAACACCGAAGCAATTAAGCACGCGCCACGACGAACTTCGTGTTAATGGGCTGAAGGCAACTACCTCCTCTTTGGGCCGAAGCAAAACCAATTTGGGATATACCAGTGAATGTAGCCAACGCAGAAGTCGGTCAAGGAAGAAAAGGAAATACAAATCCGAGGAGCAAAAGGAAATATTCTGATATTTCCGCTAAGATGGTTTAATCCGAAGTCTATAAAAGAAGGAGAAGGCATTCAGAGAGGAGGACACAATAAGACAGAGCAACAGACTTTATGCTCGCCTTCAACCCCTAGATTATCTTTGACCAGCAGATATTGTTAGATGTAAACAAAGATCGTCTTTCCCAAGAATGTACGTACTTTCGTTCAAAATCGAAGTCTGTAAACAATCTTATACTCAGATTTCGCTTCCGTCTCTTGGAAAATATGAGTAGATCTAGGTTAAAGGTGGAGAAGTTGAAAATGTTTATACAAACTCAAAAAGTAAGAAGTAATGGCATTCTTGTTATTATTGTGAAAAGAGCGGAGTACATTGTAATTGACTTCAAAATCCGACCGTTTATACAATTTAGTTACGTTGCAAATGTCAAGCCAGGTCATGCGAACACTATGCTACTGTCTGACGAGCAATATCTGCCTTATGTCTACAAAAATGCACACACAATATCTACCTTAAATCTACAAAAAAACCACACACAATATCTGCCTTAAGGCTACACAATTGACACACTATCTGCATTAATGCTACACAATTAGCAGAGTTTAAGCAGAGTCTGTCCAGCCTAAGCCTTAAGGCTACACAATTGACACACTATATCTGCCTTATGGCTACAAAATTAGCAGAGTTTAAGCAGAGTCTGTCCAGCCTAAGCCTTAAGGCTACACAATTGACACACTATATCTGCCTTAAGGCTACACAATTAGCAGAGTTTAAGAAGAGTCTGTCCAGCCTTAGCCTTAAGGCTACACAATTCACACAGACTCTGCCAAGCGTAAGGGTATTTTAGACATTTTCAAAAAAAATGTACTAGTTCTACAATTTTTCCTACGAAGGTACCCCGCTTGACATTAAAGTCATAAAATGCACCATATTGACAACTCTCCCTTAAACATAATTGCCTATATCATTCCCCTTTGTGAAGCTGGTTATATAAATCTTGCACTTGTCTTTTTGGGGTTTGATTGCATATTGATCCATTCAACATATGTATGTAGGATTTTGTTTGGTTTTTATGTGTTCATACATGGTAACTTGGTCTGTCACTTCATATATATGAGTATCCTTGACAACAAGAAAGCTGGAGCCAGTTTTTCTATTTAGTTGTTACCAACATACGAGTTTACTTAGCACATCAAAAGATTGCCATGCTTCAAGCTTAGATCACAAACATATATAGCATTGTGGTGGGCTAGGGACAATCGAAAAATAAATGAGCTTATCAAGAACCTACGCAGCATAGATTAGTTTCTTTGGGTTTTTGGTGAGCGTCTTCTTGATAAGGTCGTTCTCGCATATATGGAAAGTCATGATTCATTTTAAAAATTAGTTTGAGCTTCTTCAATCTCACCAAAATTTTGTTCCTAAAGTTCTACAATATACATACAACAAAATCATATGAGTTGCATATCAAACCTAAAGAAAAGAATAAACAAAGTAAAAGTTTTGGTATAGTTTAAAATTAAATTTTCGAAATAAGAATAAAATTAAAAGAAACAATAATTTAAGAGACATAGTTTGTCACATAATCAAAAAGATAGAATATTCTATAAAATCACCGAAACATAGTCTTTCATTTGATCAAGGAGGCTTAGTGTAACACCCGTGATCCGTGTTTGTATTTTTGGTTCGAGTGGCGGGTTGAGGTTGGTTCGATCATGGCTTGAAAAAGCTAAGAAATTGCCTAAGACATGTTGGGCCATGGCGGGTTGACCCGTGGGTCACGTTTTTACCACCCTTGGGTCGAGTTTCATCTAAATGTTGGCTAATGGGCCGAGGATTACAAGGTGTTGCTATTGGACCTTTGGGCCGTGAATCATATATTAAAATGGCGGCTGGTTTAGGGCTGGTTTGAACCGGTTTGGGGTTGAACCGAATGCCTTCCTCTCCAAGGCTAGGGTTTTGGCGTTATATATATATATAGAAGAAATAGTCCAAAATAGTACCTTTTCTGACTTTAATGTCAAACGGGGTACACTCGTAGGAAAAATTGTAGAACTAGTACACTTTTTTGGAAATACCAGCGCTACCCCTTAAGATCAGCAGAGTTAACGCGGACCGGTGGCACACTGTCTGCATGTTGACATTGGCAACGCAAGTAAATGTAGACTACGCTGAGTACAAGTAGAGAGAGAAAAGAGTATGCGCAGTCTCTGCTTTTACTCGCAGAAGAAAAACAAAGCGTTCTCAGTCTCTGCCATTGGAAGCAGAGTATACGCAAACACTGTTTATATTCTACTTATATTATGCAAAAATTTGGTATACACTGCTGTGCTTTTTTACAGTTAGGGTTTCGCAGACCAAACCACCTAACGGTAGACCAAAGCCAGACTGGTATCAGACTTTAGGATAATTCATTACAAAAAGAGCTGAACATTGACTCCTTCCAATTAGCTTTGCACTTATGTTTCTTCATAATAAAACATAAACTCCAGACAAAAAAAAACAAACAAACATAAACTCATAAACAGTTTTATTAGAAGTGATCAGAGTTGTAATCTTGAAGGGGTGGAAGAAACAACACAAAGGCGTCTCGTCCTCATCCATGAAGCGCTATGCGAGCGTGTTGTTAGGAAAACGGGCCGAAAGTGAGTGAGTATTGGTTAGGCCCAACCATGAAGTAGACATATCCATGTCCATTCGCTTCATCCTCAATGAACTTCACCGTGGCAAGGAAATGCATGGTTGGCGCGGGGTAGGTCAAGTAGTCCATATATCCTCCAACTCCTTCAAGTGCTTGAACCCTTCTTGTGTCCACTCCTCAAAATCGCAGGTGCCTTGAAAAGAATGGTGACTGATTCTTGTTGAAGTGCTCGTGGTTGTGAAATAATACCAGCACTACCCCTTAAGGTCACCAACGGCAGAAGACAATCACCAGTAGTGTATTAACCGGTATAAGCCGAAACCAGAAAACTCGAGAAACTCGGAGAAAACCGAGTGGGTAGGGTATGAAAACCGAGTGCGTAGGGTTTCACAGACTGACTGAATATCACCAACGGCAGACCGAATGCAGATCGCAATCGGAGAATTCGTTTGTAGAGAGTTTTTGTTGATGTATATTTGTATATACTTCCACTTCCTTTATACATTATTTCATTAATTTCTAACTGTTGTCAAAGTACAACTTATGTTAAAAAGAAAAACTCCAAAGTGAAAACCGAGTGGTTAGGGTATCGCAGACTGAATGAATGTCACCAACGGCAGACCGAATGCAGATTGATATAGGATTTGTAGTGATTTTTTGTTGTTGTATGTTTGTATATACTTCCACTACCTTTATACATTATTTCTTACTGGTTTCAAAGTAAAACTTATGTTAAAAAGAACAACTCAGACAAAAAAAAATCGTTATCATATGTTTCTTCGTGTATCTTTGTTCAACACGACACTATGTGAAACATTTCCTTGGTATTTACCATGGTTATCGATTTTTCTTCCATTCTGTGTTTTCAATGTAAATAGCTTTTAAACACTTAGATTGAAGATCACTTTGGAGTTATGACGGCTAAACAAATGTTAATCGAAGTTTTTGAAGAGTTTTGAGTGGTTTAGGGTTTCGCAGACTATATGCCGATGTAGCGTAGCGTTTTTGAAGAGTTTCAACTAAAAGAAAAAGGCGGCGCTGACTTAACTGTAAGACAATAAGGGGCGCCGTCTTAATTAGGTAATATTAGTTTAAAAATATTTCCACAATATATATTCGGGCCTCAAAGTAGTTGTTTCAGGCCCATGAAGCCCATAAAGCTTGGAAAACACAACATTGACTCTTCTTCTACTTCCCCTCGGCAACCCTAGAGCAGAGGAGTGTATCTTCAATTTTGTCGATCTCTTTCTTCATTTTCTTCATTTCTACGATCTCTTCATTTTTCCGATATTTCTCCTTCGAATATATCATGTATATGAATGATTACGAGATGGATTTTCCTGCCATTATTTTTTCCAAAGGAAACGAGCCAGATCCAAATACCAGAATAAACTACAGTTCGAAGTTCAATCATCTTTCACTGGTGGAAAGTGTAGTGGGTGAGGAAGTGTGGGATTATGTCCGCAAGTCACAGCTAGGAGTTATTTGTAAGTTTGAGAAGTTGGGTTTCGGATGGAGTGCGAAATTAGTGCATCACCATCTTATTTACAAACAATTGGAGTGTGAAAACCCATTTGAGTTGTGGTTTTTGATCGCGGGGCAGCCAGCACGGTTCTCGCTCTTCGAGTTTGAAGAGATCACAGGTCTTAACTGTAATAAAATTACGCAGTTGGATGGGTTGGAATCTTCTGAAGCTAATCACCAAACCTGGAATCGCTTTCGGGGTCTTCTCAAAATACGCCGTCCTAGCCCTTGTATTGAGGACATAGTGAAATTGTGTATGAAGCATGGTGGAGATATAAGCAAATCTTGGTCCAGGGAAGATAAAATTAGGCTTAGTTACCTAGCTATTCTGTCTAATGGTCTGTTGGCTATTGATCGGCGTACAGAAATTCCCCTTAACCTAGCTAGGTTGGTGATAGATTTGGCAACTTTCGAAGGGTATCCCTGGGGGAGGGTTGCTTACAAAGATCTTGTTGAGCAGGTTAAGTTAGTAACTAAAGAGAAGATATGGCAAGACTCTTATGTTTTGAAGGGGTTCGTGCAAGTTCTACAGGTCTGGGTGTATGCTTATGTGCCCAAAGTGGGAGAAAATTTGGGAACACCTATAGCTTTTGAAGGTACACATCTGCTAAGATACAAGGGAAAAGTTGGCAGACCCGATATGGAGAAGATCTTCTCGAGTGAAGAGGTATGTATATCTTTGGCATAGTTTGTAAAAATGTAGAGTTTTGGCAGAGTAAGCCACAGTGGCAGCGTCTGCAAAAACATTCTCGGGCAGAAATCCCGGGCATAAATCCCGGGCATAAATCTATCCACGTTGGAAAGGAGAAGAAGAAGAAGCTAAAATCCCATCTACTGGTTCAACAGATTTCGTCGACATCATTGAATTTGTCCTGGATAAACAGCAGACCAAGTTTGACGCAGTTGTAGCTAGAATTGAAAACGCCAGACTTGAGCAGCAACGAGTAAATTTGGAACAGCAACGAACCAGCATGGAACAGCATACTGTTTTGGGTTTAACCTTAAACTAGTTGGCACAGGTCGTTGAAAAGCTGATGGAGAGGATGACTTGTTTCGAGCAAGATACTCGCTTCTCTAACAACAAACTAAAACCTGACAATCGCATGGTATGTCCAACTCAGCAATTGTTGAAATAAAAGCACTGGCATGATATGCGATATCATGCTCTATCAGATGTGGTAAAACAATAGAGGGGCAAGGCATACTCTGCTTGCCTAGGTTGTATCATTCATTTATGTGAGACATGTAATTGTTACGGCAGACTAATAATGGCATTCAATTCTATTCATCATTGGCATCCCTTAATATCCTATATGGCAGAGTATGCCCTTAAGGTGTAAGAGGTTGAAGCTGAGTTCATGTAACAGTCATTACTTTGAAATTTTGCAGAATGACAAAGAAGAGACGACGGTGGATAACAAAGGAGATGGCAAAGACAACGAAGGAGAAGGAATCAAGGTTGTTGCCTCTGGCTCCTTTTCAAATGAGAAAGTAAGAGATGGCAAAGAAAAAGTAACTGATAATGGCATCAAGGCAGAGGATGCCAACCAAGAACAAGTAGGAGATGATGCAAAAATAGATTGCAGTGAAAAGGCAGATGGCATCGAGGCAAAGGATGCCAAACAAGAACATCTTCAAGATATGTTCCATGGGGAAAAAATATACAAATGTGAAAAGGCAGAGGATGCCAAAGAAGAACATCTTCAAGATGATGGTAGAGTTGGAGATGTTGAAAAAAGTGATGGGAGTGAAAAGGCAGAGGATGCCAAAGAAGAACATCTTCAAGATGATGGTAGAGTTGGAGATGTTGAAAAAAGTGATGGGAGTGAAAAGGCAGAGGATGCCAAAGAAGAATATCTTCAAGATGATGGTAGAGTTGGAGATATTGAAAAAAGTGATGGGAGTGAAAAGGCAGAGGATGCCAAAGAAGAACATCTTCAAGATGATGGTAGAGTTGGAGATGTTGAAAAAATTGATGGGAGTGAAAAGGCAGAAGATGCCAAAGAAGAAAAAGGAGATAATGATCCCAAAGCATGCCTTCAGGCAGAAGATGCCACTCCCGCATATGAAAGCAATGTCTGCATTAAGGATACCGCTGCAGCAGATGAAACTAATGTATGCATTAAGGATCCCATTACGGCATTGATAACAAACGTCTGCATGGAGACAGTTGCTTCGACTGCTGAAGATGGTAAAGGCTCAGTGATTGACACTGAAATCATTGAAGAAAGAGGAAGAGGAAGAGGAAGAGGAAGAGGAAGAGGGAGAGGAAAAGAAAACTCCCAGCCAGTTAATATCATTGAACCATCAGTGGATTCAGTCCACCCAACTACATCTCAAATCGAAATATACGAAAGCTCCAGAAATCTTCGCCAGACCAACAAGCTAACAACAAGGAGGAGTGAAAAGTTAAGCAAATCGACTGCGCTTCCTGTTGTACCTAGCAACAACGCAAAACCAGTGGCCCAGAAATCTGCTTACGAAATTGTATTTGGAGATGTTGACAAAACACTGGTGGACAAGATGAACGTATTCAGAGCCGATGAGTAAGTACACACAGCATATAAGATCGTCTATTTTATCTTGCAGTCTAACTTGAATGTTGATTTTCTTCGACAGAACAAATATTTATCCATTTGGAGGGAAAACAACGGCCCGTGAATTCTTCAACTTACTTTTGAAGCCTAGGGAATGGTTACACGATATGGTAAGTACATTCTTCCTCGTCAACAGTGGATCTGGCAAAAGTGTTTATTTCATGTTTAGCTGGCAGACCGTTGTTGTTGTGTGGCTAGTAGACTCTGCTTTGGTGCCTAACATTTGTCCTTCTTTTATTATCAGCACCTTGACGCAGCACTGAACTTGTATAGACTAAGGCTAAAGAGAAATCCTAGTTCTTTCAAGAATCCGCGGATTGCTATATTGGATGCAGCATTTCAAATGCTTTGGAAGAATAGGTACGCCGAGTGGCTTGAGCTTGAAAGATGGCCTGGTGGTACTTACGAGAATGTACACGGTATTCTTCCAGCTTATGCCGCAACAAATTTGGCCTGGGGCAAAGACGTTGATACGTTATACTTCGTTCTACACGTGAGCTCGAATCATTGGGTTGGGGCGGTCATATCATTGGTTGACCGGGTTGTCTACATATATGATTCCTTAAATACTCCAGAATCAGATATTGTGGCAGCGGCGAGGGCTTTTGCTGAAATGGTTCCTGCCGCAATTCATATGTTCTTTCCTCAATACTACGATGAAGCAGCTTTTACAATCACAATTGTAAAAGACGTTCCCAAAATGCGTCCACTAGTAGGTGATTGTGGAGTATACGCACTCAAATACATTGAGTGTCACATGTTAGGATTGCTGCTATCAGCAAGAGAACTGTGTAATGCCAAAATGATGACCTGGAGGACGAAGCTCGCTGCGGAGGTGTTGGATGAGACATCTTCGTATACCGATCAACGCATGTGTGATGAGTCAATTATTGCAAGTATCTACGATCCCTACGACGTTCAAATTTAATTGCATCGTTAGTAAATATATGTATATAGTAAATAGGGAGATTTGTTCTAGTAAATATTACATTAACCAAACTCTGCGGCGTACAAGCAGAATTTAAAATTTTCCTTCCTTAGTAGAAGAGAACTTATTCTGCTTATTCTTCGTTTACACGCATCATAAACAACGCTGATAGATTGTAAACCGAGAATACGCAGCACCTGCTCATACTCTGCATCTGCTTTGCTTACACTCAGCATAAACATGGGCAGAATAAGTTCTCTTCTACTAAGGATGAAAAACATAAACTCTGCGGCGTACAAGCAGAATTTATGTTTTTCCTTCCTTAGTAGAAGAGAACTTATTCTGCTTATTCTTCGTTTTCACGCATCATAAACTACGCTTATAGAGTGTAAACCGAGAATATGCAGCACCTGCTCATACTCTGCATCTGCTTTGCTTACACTCAGCATAAACATGGGCAGAATAAGTTCTCTTCTACTAAGGATGAAAAACATAAACTCTGCGGCGTACAAGCAGAATTTATGTTTTTCCTTCCTTAGTAGAAGAGAACTTATTCTGTCCATGTTTGTGCTGAGTGTAAGCAAAGCAGATGCAGAGTTTCATTGAAGTTGGAATATCTAGCGTCATCACTCTTGTAATTAATTTTAAGTGGATTTCGTCAACCACTCTTGTATTTATGAAGTGGGTCCACTCTTGTATTTCGTAACTCGGTCCACTCTTGTATTTATGACGTGGGTTATCTTCAACACTTCTTCTTTATTTGCAGAGCACATATAGCCGACTTTTAATGGAGCCATCTGTAGTCTCTGTCTTCAATCCGATGAACGATAATAAATCTTCCGCGAGTTCAACAACTGTATTTGAACGATCCGGATTGAAGATTCCTTCAGTTTTACTAATGAACCATAACCCGAGATGTTTTCAGCAATCCACAGAGTTCATAACTAAGGTAAAGGTGTTGCATGTTTTTCAAGAGTTTTCCATTGCTGTTCCTTATGTATCTATAATTTATTTTATGCAGCTTAACGAGAAGTACCGGCGAGCAATCAAGACTCACAAGAAAATCTTGAAGAAACAGGCTAAACTTCACAAGAAACAGAAGAGAATCGAGAAGATTATAAAACGGCTCGAGGCCCATCCTTCAGAATGGGAACAGCTTGGATTTGACAAAATATCCCCTATCCCGGAAATTATCCGCCAGGTATTTCACAATGATCAAGACGAATAAGAACATGTACCAGTTTTTGCTCGAATTTTTTTGTAATAAATTTATAAAAGGAATATGAAGAATCATCCCATTTTCCAGCAGAGAAGTTGATGTTTATTATAAATGCAGAGTTGATGTCAAAAAAAAAAAAATTATAAATGCAGAGAAGAAGAAGTAGTAAACGCAGAATCTGCAGAAACATACATGGTACGTATATAAACATAAGTTCAAAATCTGCCTAAAATATGCTCCAAACCTAGGTCCTCTGCTTCGCATACTTTTTCGGTACTCTGCTTCTATATTTGAGTCTATTTGTACTCTGCACCCAAATCTGGCCGTAGTTTGCATCCAAAACGAGATGTAGGTTACTCTGCACCAACCGTAGTTTGCATCCAAAAGGAGATGTAGTTTGAAAGTTTTGAATACACACAGAAACACAAGTCGAAGAAAAGAGTTCAAAAAACAAATCCAAGAAAAGATAAACAACATCAAGTAAACTAAATGTTGTTGAAATTTTAAGAAAAGTAAAATAATTAGGATAACAAGAGTTCTACATAACTTTATTCCTCCATAAACGAAAGACCAAGTTTTAACCAATCAATACGAGGAACTGTAATTCCTCTCAGCTCCTCCTCAGCAATCATTTCTTTCTCTGCTAACTGCTGCCGCCTAGCATCCATGACCACTTGTTCTTCATGCATCATCTTCTCCAACATAGAGCGTTTACCGGCTATTCTTTCCAACTTGAGTTTGACGCGGTGAGCTTCGTCCTTCGCTCTCATTTGAGATCGCACCAGCAGAAGAATTGCCCTCAGGCAATCCTTTCCTTCCTTTTCTGCCTCCATAACTGCATCATTCCGCTTCTCTTCTGCTTCCAACTCCAGGTCTAACATTGGTGCTTTTCTTTTCTTCGAATGATCTGCGGCCATGATGTCTTGAATATGTGCCTGTAAAAGAGTTAAATGCAGAGAATGTGTTGAGGGTTCTTCTTTCTTTTATAGACAAGAGGGATAAAGCAAAACCACGTACGTCAGTTTTTTTTGCTTAGCTGTCATTTCAACGGTCCACCTTCCCATCATTTCAGCGGTCCACCTTCCCATCATTTAACCTGTTATTTCGTAGAGTATATGCAGAGAAGGTGCCTAAGCAGAGTACTATTAAATTTATTGCAGAATATAAATAGAGTAGTCGCAATCACTGCCATTCCTTACTTAACGTGTTCTATCATGTATGATCGACACGTGGCGTATGTCGTATTGTAGTAGAATAATTAATAATGTACCTTGTTTCTCGTGTTCAATAATGCGATGATCGACACGTGGCCCTTGGAATGGAGCAGCATCATCTCAGAGGTATCCAGTAATAGCTGCAGAGAATGACTAATTAGGGCTTCCATACCGATACAGTTTCCTTTCAACGAGTATAAAAGATCTCTTCTTTATTTGGGTGTAAAAACTAAGATAATTTATCCTTTCCTCCATCAGTCTCAAACAAACAAAACAAAGATAATCCAAAAGCTACAGAACGCAAGCGTATCTTTTATTCTTCTTTTCTACCCATCAGTCTCACCAATCTTCTTTGAATCCGATGTCTGCCTTTTCCTCATCTTCTTCTTCCTCTGGCGGGAGCGAACCCAACAGTGTGATTCCTGCTCTGCCAAGGAATTCGGATTGGTTCAAATATCCAGAGGTACAAGATGTGCCCGGGATTCCTCCGATAGGCTATATCACCGTCTATTGGTCTTCCTTTCGGGCAGGTTTCCGCCATCGCCTGTCTTTTTTGATGATGGAGTTTTGTAAAGAACTTCGGATTGCACCCAGCCAGTTTAATGCCCGCTCATGGGGGTTGATAAACGCCCTCCAAATACTGTCGGACTTATCTGGAATCACTCTTTCCAGTGCTATGATTTTTGGGGCTTTTGAGGTTAGGAGTATAGACCCCTGGTCTAATAGATATGAACTTGTTCTTCGTGACGGTTGCAGATCTCCAGTTGAACTTCCCCTCCAAATTGAGGGTGGTGATGATGACAAGATTCACTACTTCTTTGTTCGTCATTCCGGTCCTGACGGACTTCCCCGCTTGTGGTCTGATTCAGGTAATTTCCATCTTACAAAAAATTCATTAGACTCTGGCGAATTGATCAAGCTAACTCTTTTAACATGCGTTTTTTCTCTGTTGCGCTTCATCAGTTCTAACAAAGCAGAACCGTCGCACATATCCCGATTTTCCTAATGCCCTTTTTTTATTCCACTCCCTTACCGGCGCCCTGAGTTTCTTCTCTCCGACGCCGCAGTTGACGGAAGTTCTCTTCGGGCGGATATCGACGAAACAGAGGTCCGTCCAGGTAGCCTGGATCGCCTTAGGCTTACTTGGCAAAACGTGTATCCGTCTCGCATCACTAATGTTCATTGTCCTCGTTGCGAGGAGTTGGAGTTGGAGGGAGAAGCCCTACGTGCTAAAATATGTGGTTTGGAGACTCAGCTTCGGAATGTGGAGAGGGCTGTGGATTCGGTTAGGGTTGTGGCAACAACTTTGACCCAGCAGTCAAGGTTCTTGGATCGTATAAGTCGCGAGTTTGGATCGGCCGACATTGGCTGCGATGTTCCTGGGAGTTCTAGAGGGATGAAGCGCGACCGTTCCCCGGACACTTCGTAGAATATCACCTGTTTTTTTATCTATTTAGTTTTGTAATTGTCACTTTTATCTATTTAGTTTTGCTATTGATCTTCCGTTGGTTTGCTATTGATCTGCCATTGGTTTGCTATTGATCTGCCATTGGTTTGCTATTGATCTACCATTGGTTTGCGACTAAATAATGATGATGTGGCGAGATATGCCAAATTGATAGAAATATTATTAACACTACACCTATACATTGTCCTTTGATTCTTCTGTTATATAACAAATGCGTGCTTTTTTACCGTTTATTTTCGGCAGTATCAGCACGTATTTGCCATGAGATTGATAATGTCTAAAAAATCAAAGATATTTGAATTTTCAATTTTCCCCCTAAACCGTAGAATTCAAATAGACTTTTTCCCAGCCTCTTCTGTAAAATGCTAAGTAAAAGCAAACTCACCACATAAATCTGCAGTTTATGCAGCATATTTTTACTGCAAGTTAAATCAAATATAACATCTACTGCAACTCAACTTTGATACTAGATGCTACCATTCGGACCCATCAGCTGATAGAGTGTCCAACAAAATGGGCCCCAGAAAGGAGTACGCAGATTAAAAATAGATGTCTGCGATTATCGACAAGTCCTAGACAGAGTAAGAGCAGTATATGAAGTTTGCTCGTACTCTGCTGTGGTGAAGTTTGAAATATTATACTATAACTTTTCTACTAATTCAATAAGTTTATTGGGTTGCTGCTAAAAACTTATTTATAAAAGTAGTTTTACGTCGAATCAAAAGTAATTGGCGCAACCCGATCTTGCCATTGATGGCTGCAGAGTATGGCCGTATACGAGTGCATGATGTGATGTGAGTTGATATTGCTTTGACTCTTAACATTTTTAATGGAACCGTGAAAAGTAAGTTTCATTTTTACTATATATTCACAATCGTAAATGTTTTTGAGACAATTAAAATACTAGTGGTTTTTGGGAAATTTAATATAAGGTTAGGATAAATGCAGAGACAAAGCAGTACTACGCGTAGAGAATTAGCAGCGTCTGTTCGTACTCTGCAATAGGGAAGTTTGAAATATTTTCCTATAACTTATCTAAAATATTATTTCGGAATAACGGTAAATATACGTTATTGTTTGTTTTACCAATTAAATGCAGAGTAAGTAAATGCATGACACTGGGCATTCTAACAAACGGTTGTTAATGTTATGGTACATTTAGCTATGATCTGCTTAAAATGTGCCGTAATCTGCTTTACACCATATTTGCATAACATTTGCAGTGAACATAAAAGAATACGCAAAATAAAAATAGAGGTCTGTTCTTCTTCTTCTGTCGTAGGCAGAGTAAGAGCAAAGTAAATACTAACATTATTTAATAAGCAGATTATAAATAGAGAAAGAGCAGAGAAAGCGCAGTATATTAGTTTCTCGTACTCTGCTGTGGTGAAGTTTGAAATATTATACTATAACTTTTCGAAATATCTCCAATGACCAATTCAATAAGTTTATTGAGTTGCGTCTAAAAAGTTATTTTTAAAAGTAGTACTACGTCGAATCAAAAGTTATTGTCGTATCAATTAAAGAAGTCCGCTCTTCCTCTGCTAGAGTGTCCATCAATATGGGCCCCATAATAAAAAATCGTAGAAACTAGCAAATAAGTCCTCTTTTACCAATTAAATGCAGAGTAAGTTAATGCATGACACTGCGTATTCTAACAATTACGGCAATGCCTTGTTTCTCGTATTGCATCATGCGATTATCGACACGTGGCTCTTTAACATTTTTTGGAACCATAAAAAGTCAGTTTTGATTATTTACCGTTCTTCAATCCAATCGTTTCTTCAAAACTTCTCAGGCTCCAACACTTTTCTCCAAACATTTCAGGCTCAAAACTTTTCTTCCAAACTTTTCTCTAAAACTTACAGTCTAAAGAAATGGCTCATTTAGATATGGTTCTAGACTTATCACTCATGAAGAATGGTGGAAGAATCTTGGTTCAAGTCGTACGAGAATTTGGAGAGCACTATGCACGCTTTCAACCTGAAAGACACTTGCTTCTCGCTGATTATCACGCCGTAAGAAATGCATGCTTTGATGTCCTTATGTGGTCTCTTAGGAATACATGATTTTGTTTAATTTTTAGAGGAATAGATACAATCCTTGGTTTTATGGTTTAGGGTGTTCGGATCTCTGCAACCATTCGAAATCATCTGTTGTCAAAGTTTGAAGACGTGGCTGAAGGGGAATGGTATTTGATTAGGGATTTTGAAGTGACGACGAGGCCGGGTCAGTGGAAACTAACACACCATGAGTTCCATATCTTCTTCCATGAAGAATCAATCATTAAAAAGGTAGCACGAATCTGTAGTAATCATATGGTGTCGTTATCTCCATTTCGCAGAGTTCTAAACGGCTCATTGCAGAAGAAGATTAGTGTTGGTAAGTATTGATGGAATATTAGTTGTTTGATTTTCCATTTCACATCAGATTTCTTAATCTATATTCATGTTGCTATATAACACAGTTGATTTGCTTGGTGCTATTGTGAAAGTAAAGAAATTAGAAATTTATCAAGGCTTCACAGATGACGTTTACGTTGTCCCTGGTCACAAAGTTCTACACTTCACATTGAGGAATTTCAGGTAAGTTAATTATGTTTATAGTTTAGGATGTCTTTTGAGAATGAAGTACTATAAAGTCGTCTTTGTGAGCTGCAGCGGCGAAAATATCAACTGTATTGCGAAGGGAACATTTGCTGATGAATTTGAGTACTTCTGGCGACTTCAGCCAATTGGGAAGGTCATATTCTGCGTGCTACGAAATTGGAATATGGACTATTTTGGAGGTAGTGTTACTACTTCATTCAACCATAGAGAACTATTGCAACATATATGAGTAGGTGACTCTTTGGCATTGCAGGTGAGATACGTGTCTCGGCTCTCTACCCATTCTCTGAACTCCTCATAAATCCAGCAATTCCTGCCGTTGAAGAAGCAATCCAGCAACTAAGGGTTGTTAAGACCGGTGGTTTCTCAATGTTTGAAGATGCATACACTGATGACCCTATTCGTCGTACCAAAACCACCTAGAATAAACCTCGTCAACTGTGTTGTTTAATGTTATTGCACTCGATCTTTTGAGACTCGGAGTAACACTTTTGTATGTCTCGTTATAATAGTTCAGTAATTTATGTATACTTTATTTTGTTTTGTTAGACCTTTGTGGATGAAAACAAGTTGAGAAGATGCAGTTTATGCGCAGTGTAAGCGATGTAGATGCAGCCTAAATGCAGAGTCCGCCCATCATCTGCTTTTAGATGCAGAGTACAACCAGATACTGCGCCTTTTACGCAGATCATAGCTGAATGTACCATAACATTAACAACCGTTTGTTGGAATGCCCAGTGTCATGCATTTACTTACTCTGCATTTAATTGGTAAAACAAACAATAACGTATAATTACCGTTATTCCGAAATAATATTTTAGATAAGTTATAGGAAAATATTTCAAACTTCCCTACTGCAGAGTACGAACAGACGCTGCTAATTCTCTATGCATAGTACTGCTTTGTCTCTGCATTTATCCTAACCTTATATTAAACTTCCCAAAAACCAATATTATTTTTATTGTCTCAAAAACAATTACGATTGTGAATACCTAATCATTACGTATATAATAAATTAAGAATATATAGTAAAAATGAAACTTACTTTTCACGGTTCCATTAAAAATGTTAAGAGTCAAAGCAATATCAACTCACATCACATCATGCACTCGTATACGGCCATACTCTGCAGACATCAATGGCAAGATCAGGTTGCGCCAATTACTTTTGATTCGACGTAGAACTACTTTTATAAATAAGTTTTTAGCAGCAACCCAATAAACTTATTGAATTAGTAGAAAAGTTATAGTATAATATTTCAAACTTCACCACAGCAGAGTACGAGCAAACTAATATACTGCGCTTTCTCTGCGCTTTCTCTGCTCTTTCTCTATTTATAATATGCTTATTAAATAATGTTAATATTTACTTTGCTCTTACTCTGCCTACGACAGAAGAAGAAGAATAGACCTCTATTTTTATTCTGCGTATTCTTTTATGGGGCCCATTTTGCTGGACGCTCTATCAGCAGAGGAAGAAGAAACTAATAAATGATGGGTCCGACTGGTAGCATGTAGTATCAAAGTTGAGAAGATGCAGTTTATGCGCAGTGTTAGCGATGTAGATGCAGCCTAAATGCAGAGTCTGCCCATCATCTGCTCTCAGATGCAGAGTACAAGCAGATACTGCGCATTCGCTCAAAATAACCAATAACCGAATTGATCCGCGAGTTCAAAATGAAACACTTATAGCAAACCAGTCTTCAGAAGATAATAAAACAAACATAGAAAAGATACTAAAGAACACACAGGTGAGACAGCTCCTTTCTTTGCCTCAACCACCTCACTCTGATCCCATGGCATACTTCTCCGTCCAGCTTCGCGCAGTTGACTCGAACCTGGATTTGTCAGTCTTGTAAATATGGGCTATCTCCGGCAGAAAAGGATCATCTAGGATTGGGCCAGTCATCAGCGCGCAAATTGACATAAAAACCTAATTCCATAACAAAAATCCATCCCATTAACACACATGTTTGGCTGAAGTATTTTTTTCGACAAAACTTTGTTAAATCTGAAAAAAATTCCAAACCTGGGACATGGTTAAAGCAGGAGACCATTTTTCCCTCAAGATATCATAGTCAATCGCTCCTTTTGCGTTGATGTTTGGGTGGTAAATCTTTGTTTTGAAAGCCACATGCATGCAAAGACAAAGAGAATATCAATTAAAAGCAAGATGAAAAGCAAGATGAAAAGCAAGATGATCAAGAGTGAAGTTTCATCCTGCAACAAATAACAATTAACTGAAAAAGCAAAAAGCAAACCATTGGCGCCTTTATCGGATAATCCAGAGGAAAATGGATGGTAAGCAAAAAAATCCCTCCGGCATAGGGACTGTCGAAGGGTCCATTGATAGCTGCTTCCCATTCGTAAACACAATCACCAACGGGACCTAAAACATATAAGACTCAACTCAGACATTTAATCTAAAATAATACTACATCCGTAAAGTTCCTATTATCATCCGTAAATAATACTACCTCAAACTGCATAAAAGACTTGGGAGTTCTAGATTTTATACCTGCCCTGATGAACTGTGTAGGAACATCCTTCTGGATCCGATTAAGTTCCATTTTAATTCGCCTTACACTATAACCCATAGTCACAAACTTGGTAAGAGAGACGAAGATGATGAATGTTGCGTCTTTGGTAAACAAATAGATGTAGAGACAAACAGACACGACTTTCTCCTATATGAACACGAAGCGTTACTCTAGGGTTTTGGCAGACTAGGGAATGTGTTTTCAACTACTGCAATAAACACATGTTCATTGATGTATACTTTTTAAATGAGTTGTCATTCATCTCCTCATGTGTAAAAAAATGATTTGTCCTTTATTCTTATGGGTGTTCGCGCCATTTATTGCGCGGCAAATTTACGCGCTTTCTCTGCCATTTCTTATTAAATTGAGTTGTCTTTTTCAAGGCAGAGTATCTTATGTTATGATAGTTGACCGGTTGCACAATAATCATCCCGCATGCCTCTCGTGTCGAGCCATTAACTGAGGCGCGTGCAATGACTGTACTAAATGTTTGACCGATGTCCCTGTAAATTGAGTTTTATTTTCCAAGATAATTTAAAGGAAGATCGTCCCCTTTCATTTCTTTTCTTATCTATAAAAATAGTAGATTATTTACGAACATAGTGCCTGTTAATTATTTTCAAAATCCAAATACCGCATCACATCGTAGGTTAACATGCAAATACCAGAGCTCCCTTCGGACATTATCTCTGTCATTGCACGAAAACTTGGCCGCCTCACCTTGTGGAGAGTCGGACACATCCTCCGAATAGGGCGGATCGGTAGAGATGTAGTGTACAGTGATGAAGTCCTCAAGGAACTTAATATCCACGATCTATGTGAAGACACAGATAAAATTCTCCTAGACGGGGCGAATCGCAGCTTTTTTGTAAGATGCTTAAACGCCGGAAACCCAACTGCTATTTATTATGAGGCTGCAAGACTCGTGACCGCAGAACAAGACATCAGCGCAGCCATGGAGCTTTTGGACCGGCTTGTCCTTTTCAGTGCTAACGCAACTTATCTCTGTGGAATGATGTGTGTATGTGCTGGACGTACGAAAAAGGCTGCATAACTTCTCAAATTATGGGTCGACGTACACGCTGAAGGTGATTTTGATAAACTCACCAGGCTTGGGGAGGAGGTTCTGGATGCGGTTGTAGCTTTCTATCCACCCATGAACCATTCTTTTGCATCAACGTGGCAATACCTTGACTGTCCAGATTTGCCTTTTCCAAATTGTGCCACTGAGCACGAATATCAACCTGGATGCGAAAACTGCTACCTGTATTGGTTCGCAAGACAGCTTTGCCGCATTATATAGGAGATTTGAACTATTTCTTCTAATTTTATTTGTTTCTGTATTTATAAATCCTTGAAAAGTTATGATTCCGTAATTCAAGATGTGGATTTTAATTGAATAACATGTTTTACCCTCGGATTTGTTGAGCATATATATTTTATGAATGAAACTAAAAGTAAAATCTATAGTAGAGCACAGGAAGATTAATAGCAGGTTACTGGATGATTCATGCAGATATCAGACGCAGACTTCGCGATACTTGATGCAGATGCAGACTCTGCGATAACGGATGCAGACTCTGCGATAACAGATGCAGACTCTGCGATACCAGATGCAGACTCTGCGATACCAGATGCAGACTCTGCGATACCAGATGCACACTCTGCGATACCGACTATTTTCTGATACCCACATCAAACTAAAAGACTAACATAAAATAACGGAGCACCATAAATAAGGACAAATAAATAAATAAAGTTATAAACCAAGATTTGTTTCCTTGTTGAAATAAACTTGAAGCCAGAGTGAAGCCAGAGTGAAGCCAGAGTAAAGCCAGAGTAAAGCCAGAGTCAAGCCAGAGTCAAGAAAATGGGCATGTTTTTCGATTGTGTCCTGCATTATGGCATTTTGAGCACATGTGATGAATTTTTGGGCTACTCTGGAAAAGACTCTTTTTCATCTGTGGGGGTGGAGTACTCTGCCAAAGTTTAGCTTTCTTATTTGGTGTTTGAGTAGTCGGAGAATTACGAGATCGTTTCCTTCTCACCTTTGGGGATGGAGTAGTGGGTGAAATATTATCGCTGAATGGAGTACTCTGCATCGTTTTCTTCGTAACGGATGGAGTCCTCTGCTTCGTTTGATTCATTGTGGATTGAGTCCTCTGCTTCGTTTTTTGCTTTGTGGATGGAGTACTCTGCGAAGGTTCTGTTTTTTTCTTTTTCCATTGATTACGCTTGAACCGCTTAGCCTTTTCAATAGCAGAAAGGTATCTCTTTGCCTTCGGTCTACTGGAAGGTACTCTTATGACTGGTGGCAGACATTGTTCACTAATTACGTGTGGTGGTAGAATCAAATCTTCGTCTACAGGTTTTATAGGTTCTGAGTACGTTGAATACAAGTAGCCGTTTGTGAAATGATCATCCACCAGGGTAGCTTCATCAGTTTTCCCACTTAATGCTGCTTTAATCGCGTGCTCGCAGGGAATCTTCTCGACATCATATTGTTTACAAGTACAAAGTCTCTGCAATCATAAATTTTAAAAAGGAATCGAACTCAGAGCAGATAAACAAGGCAAACGTTTCCTGAGACTGGCAGACTTGCTCAGGATATGTTTCCTGAAACTGGCAGTGATAAATAGCAAAAAAAAACTTACATACCTTCTGTAGATCAACCACACAATCATAATCTCCACCTGTAACATGGCTACAATTTGAATCAGTATGATGAACATCTAAAATTTCCAAGCTACCGTGTCTTTCATGCAGTAACTTTTCAACGTTTGGGGGGAAATTTGTTTTTAATGAGGCAGCTTTGTCTCGCCTTTCCACAAACCACCTTGACAACAACTTTCTAATAGCCTCCACGAAATGTTTAACAGGAAATGATCTGTCTTCCTTAAGCGCGGCATTAATGGATTCTACAATGTTGCTCGTCATTATACCAAATCTATCTCCTGGAAAATGTGCACAAGCCCATAATCGAAATTCCGCCTCTTCCAAGTAAACTGCTAATTCACTATTCTGACGACGAATCACACCAAACAATTTTTCAAAATCTACCAGTCGATATGCATATGCAGCACGACACACCAAACTGAACATTGCGTTCTTTTTGAACTTTAAGATGAGGTTATTTTTGAGGTGATAGTAACATACTCCCCTATCAGCTGCGGGGAAAACCTTCTCAATGGCCTTTGCAATTGATGGATGACGGTCAGAAATAATGGCCAAATTTTTATCATCAAGTATCACACCACGCAAATGTGTAAAAAACCATTCCCATGAAGCATCATTCTCTGAGTCTACAATCCCAAAAGCTATAGGAAATATACTCGAATCTGCATCTTGACCTGCAGCTACCAGCATAACACCTCTGTACTTTCTAGTTAGATGTGCTCCATCTACCACAACAACCCTCCTCAAGAACTCAAATCCTTTGATGGAAGCACCAAAAGCAATGAATAAATACTTAAACCTTTGTTGAGCATCACGTTCAAGCTTTATAATCGTACCTGGACTGGCCTGCTCTATTTTGTATAGATAGGAAGGTAAGTCCTGGTAACCCCTCTCAAAAGTGCCTCTGACCAGCTCTCGTGCATATGCCAACGCTTTATGCGCCTTCGTATAGTCTATGTCAAGACAATGTAGTGACTTAATACAGTTCATTACATGCTTAGGCGTGATTCCTTTAGGATCATTACCACCACTAAACCTATCAACATACATCTTTCCAATAAATTTTGCATTAGCCTGTCGTTGACGAGAATACCTACAGACAGCAGAGCATGTATGAGCTTCTTTATATATCCGAACGAGAAATTCTGGAGATTCAGATGAAACTGACAGAGTCGACGCACGAATCCTCCAAGAACAATTAGGAACAAAATATTTCGCGATAAATAGTTTCTTCCTCGACGTGGCGATTTTGAAATCAAACTTCTCGATGACTGCAATCTTGCGTAATTGCATAATTAATGCTTCCTTGTCATCAAATATTTCGCCAACCTTAATGGATCCAGATTTCTTCATTGGTAATGGCTTCGTAGGCGTCTCATCGAATACATCGCAGAATAAAGGCGGCATCTGCTGTTTCTTCGCATACTGTCGGCAGTCTCTGCTGTTGTTCGGTAGTGGCATCATATGCTCGTCTTTAACATTACCAACATCATCAAAATCCACACCACCATCCTCTTTGACATCACAAGCTTCATCTTTACCCGCAGCTTCTGCTTTAATTCCATCGTTTCTTTTCCATGACACGCAAAGCCGGATAACCTCTTTTTCCGCCATTGTGATCAAGTTTGCAAGTTGCCTATCGTTATTCAAGAAGATAGGAGGTGTGTCGCTAGGCATTTTCTCCATGATATGTGTAGGCAACTTATAAGAAATCTCGACTGCATTCATCTGCGTTTCCAAGTTGTAATCTTCACAAACAATGCGGAGAAATTCCTCATACTTGATTTGGTCTTCAACCGCAAACAACTTGCTTCCTTTGCTTGAATCAACGTCGAAATCCCAACCCATTTTTACCTTCCATTGTCTAAAAACAGTCAACAAATGCAACATTATCTGCAAAAAAGAGAATGTTCAAAAGATCTGCAACACACTATCTTAGAATGTACTAGAGCTCTAGACGCAGTTTAGAAGATGGTGGTTTAGATAACTAGTGTAATGTTTTGAAGTGTTACATGTGTTCGTTCTTCCCGAAAATATGCTCGCCTTCAACCCCTAGAATATCTTTAGATGTAAACGAAGATCGTCTTTCCGAAGAATGTACGTACTTTCGTTCAAAATCGAAGTCTGTAAACAATCTTATACTCGGATTTCGCTTCCGTCTCTTTGAAAATATGAAATCTCCCTTTGAGGGTGAAATCGAAATAGTAGATCTAGGTTAAAGGTGGAGAGGTTAAAAAAGGTTTATAGCAAACTCAAAAAAAGTAAGAAGTAATGGCATTCTTGTTATTATTGTGAAAAGAGAGGAGTACTTCAAAATCCGACCGTTTATACAATTTAGTTACGTTGCAAATGTCAAGCCATGCCCTGCGAACAGTATGCTATAGTGGGTCGAGCAATATCTGCCTTATGTCTACAAAAAAGCACACACAACATCTACTTTAAGTCTACAAAAAAAGCACACACAATATCTGCCTTAAGGCTACCACAACTGACACACTATATCTGCCTTAAGGCTACACAGTTAGCAAAGGTTAAGAAGAGTCTGTCCAGCCTTAGCCTTAAGGCTACACAATCGACACACTATATCTGCCTTAAGACTACAGAATTAGCAGAGTTTAAGCAGCGTCTGTCCAGCTTTAGCCTTAAGGCTACACAATTCACACACTATATATGCCTTAAGGCTACATAATTAGCAGAGTTTGTCCAGCCTTAGCCTTAAGGCTACACAATTCACGCAGACTCTGCCAAGCGTAAGGGTATTTTAGAGATTTTCAAAAAAAGTGTACTAGTTCTACAATTTTCCCTACGAAGGTACCCCGCTAGATATTAAAGTTAGAAAACGCATCATATCAGCAACTGTCTCATATATATGTATTACCAATTATGTATCTAAACGAACAATACATTTACTAACGAAGTGAAAGTCACAATTATGATTGTAAAATGGACCGACTATATTTCAAAAAAGAAAAGTTGGTGGATGCAAAAAAATTAGCATTTAAAACAATTGTTATAATCACATTCTTCTATATCTACATGCAAATGATGCAATTACGAATGCAAACATTGGGAAGAAGGATCAAATGTATATATTCCACGTACATGACTCCAACATTACTCAATCAAGGAGAGTTTTAGAATTTTAGTAGATGATGACTATCTACGCAAGTCACCAAAATTGGATAGATTCGTCTCTTAATCGCGTGGGCAGTTGAGAAGAAATAAAGGGAAAGCAGATCATAAAAAGATTATAAATAGAGGGTGTTACGTACAATGCAGGACATGAACAATTACACTAGCTTCTCACAGAAAATTTCAGATAATCGAGAGAGAGGAATGGGGACCATGGTGTTCCAATGGCAAGACACTCACTATCAACTCCTGGTCCTGCAAAACAGAGACGACTGGCATAGCAGGTATAAGTTTATTCCACCTAATTGCATCATTACAAGATCAATGTTGCTTGCTAATTTGGTTTTATCAAATTGTGATTATTTAAAGGGTATTTAAGGCGGCTGCTTGGTGGGATGAAGATGAGAAAACAAAAAAGATATTGAAAGGAAGGGATGAGAAATCAGGAGGGACATGGTTTGGTTGTTCAAAGCATGGCCGAGTTGCACTTGTTACGAATGTAACGCCTTTTTGCTAGAACGGGGCCAAGTTTCTTCCTGCTAGGTTCTTGAAGGTGCTCACTGTCTTTAATTTCTAATTTTTTTTTTTTATTACTATAAAAGCTATGGATTTGGTTCTCACGATCGAGATGTCTGATACAGGGCAAAATGACTCCAAGAGAGTTTGCAGAGGAACTTGATAGGAACAAAAGTCAAAAGTCTGTCTTCTGGCCTTACTTTTAACTTAGTTGTGGCAGACATACCTTCAAATTCGATGGTTTACATATCTAAAAAGTCTCCAAATAACAAAGTCGATCAGTTTAGGGATATTGGTCCTGGTATTCATACCATTTCTGAAACCGGACTCGATGATCACACACGCCCAAAGGTAAAAAATATGACCTAATCTTGTTAACATGTTTTAGTGCGTTTGCTAATGTTTTTGGTCTTCTGCAGAGTAAACATCTGAAAGAAGAGTTCAGTAAAGTAGTTACTGAATATGAAAATAGAGAATTACCAATCGAGGTGATTGCTGACATTTCGATGAGTGATGATCAAGTCATGTCTGAAGAGGAAGGAGACAGCTCTGTAGATACTGATACTATTTCAATTGTAGGAAAATTAAGCATTGAGCAACCCTTTTTATGATCCATTATAATATATTTTCTTTACCCTTTTTTTTGTTTGGGTTGGATTCAGGTAGAAAAAGAATGCTATGGAAGAACAAGCACAACAGCATTGGTGGTGAAACACACAGGAAAAGTAAGCTTCTATGAGAAGTATCTGGAGAATGGTGAATGGAAAAAGCACGATATCGGTTTCAGCATCGAGCCAGCCTCAAAATGAACTGTGATGAATATCAGTATCATATCAATAAGTAATATTCTTGTTAAATCTAATAAGCTGTACTAGCTAGATCTCTAGCTTTTCAATTCAGGGGAACGTATTTCGGGATGTTCGTTATATGTTTACGAAGAGACAAGGCAATCGATGTGCAAATTAACTAGCTAAGGAAAGCTATAGATAAACAAACAGCAAATGGACAACTTGTGTATATCCTCGAAAGCCCTTGGCAACGGTTTTGCCCGCCTTGTCTTAAACGGCGGTAAGTGATAGATGTTTTCCTCTGGACTATTGTTCGATTATGGTTGGTTACGCAACTTTATTAAAGTTAAAAGCGATTTGGGAATTTTTCTCTGAATTCAGAACAATTAATTTGAAGATAACCCATTAACCCAGCAGATAAAACTAAGTAAATTCGACATAAAAGGTACGGCAATAACAAATAACATACGGAAAAAAAAAAAAAAAAACATCAGGAAAAGAACAACCCAAGTTTATTACAAAAACACAAAGCACACATAATAACTTCAATCATCAACGGAGTACACCGGACCTCTCTCCGCCTAAACTCTGGTTTCATGATAAATGTCGGGAAGAAGTTGGAAAGCAGGATTCTGTCGGACTTCTCGGAGGATGGTTACAAGTGCGAAGAAAATTTGTATGTTTATCTTTCCGTTGCTGCCGCCTCCGAGCATATTGTTTCCTAAGGTAGCTACAACATATAGTACTTCATGTGCCTCTCCAAAATCATTCGTTCTATAGACTATTTTTATGAAAGTCACCAGGTGAATGTACAAGAAGAAACTGGTTGCTGTTAGAAACCAATCGGTCGGATCCGAATGTTTCTCATGTAGCCCCGACAAGATAGTGACAAACGACTTTATCAATATCTCGAGGGAAATTTTGACCGTAGGTGTTAAGCATTGCCTTATGTACCCAGGCCTAACCAGACACCTAACCATATGGGGTAAAACTCTGGTGGTCGTCATCAAAAAATATGCCAATAGCCCTAGAAATATATATACCTTATGCTTCAGTTCATTGTGCATTTGGAAATGTTCAGAAGTTAAAATTAAGATGCTTCCCGCGACATAAGGAATCTCGAATTGGATCGCTAAGAGAATGGGATGATCTCTGTACATATTCTCTCCAAATCTGATTAGAGGGTCAAATACTTTTAATGGTAGTAGATTCATGAGGCGGATTACACATATCTGAGACCTTACAGCCAAGATATTTTGTAGTATATTGATTTCACGATGAGGCATTTTGTTAAAAGAGAAAAACCCCAAAGAGACGATGAATATAATTGAAGATGATATATGAAGAGCTAGGTTTCAGCTGAATTTATATAGAGATTTTCTTACCCGGTTTGACTCTTTTTCCACGAGAGTTCTTTTGGATAGATTTATCAATCAATGATTTCTAGATTTTTAGATTTCTAAATTATTTAATGATTTATAAAGCAACAAAAGAAGTTGCGATGATTTACTAATTATAACCATTCACTTTTGCTGAGACATTAATGGTTAATCAATAATCATATTTCCATGAAGGTTCAGTATTAATTAAATAATACTTTATTATATTTGTTGACTCCTGAAGCTGGGTATATGACAAAATTTTAATATTTGGTATCTCACCTGACATATCACCTGACATATCTATTACTATAGTAACATCCATATCTGATCCAAAGTTCATCGTGTATTTAGGGTTTCATATATCTTAATGAAAATACAGTATAAGTGGGTAATTTAATTCTCTCATTTATCCGAATCTTATTTTTTCTATTTTCAGATTTTTGGACCAATCATATGCAAAGTAGAAAAGTTGTAGATGCTCATGCTGTAAGAAAACACTCTTCGATCAATACCTATTCTTGGCTTTAACTACCAAATATCCGAATTATTATGTTCAATCACTCAAATATTATTATCTTGAATGCAATATTTTTTAGAGTTCTATCAGTCAATATTTTTCCACGGTCGATTTCTTTAGTAGGGAGGCAGCTCCATCTTCATCCATTATTTTTTTTTTCTTTATTAACTTTTTGTTGGTATCTGCAATTTTCTTTTCGTAGTACCCACCATCTTTTGCATGTGTGTTTCACTTTCTTGGGATATTATGTTGGTGATTATATATATATTATTGTTTGCTATATTCTCTAGCATGTATTAGTGTATATATACTCTCTAATAACAATGAATACAACCCAACGCTTATGTATTGTATTTTGCATGATGTCAAAGTCTACTGCTCTTGAACCTAAATAATGAGTGACACTAGCGAAGGACAATGGTTGAAACAGAGAAAGTTAAAAGAAACCGCATCTTTTATCATTTTTCTTAAAGTTTGAAATCGATGATCTCGCCCATGAATTTAAGAGGTACAAAGTGAAAAACAAAATTGAAATTGCTTTCCGATGAAATCGAGAGTGTGGTTACGGTGAACTCAATGGTCGTGGGTCGGACGAATCACAATAGTGCCAAAGTGAGGTATTATGTGATATTTTTTTCGAAACTCACAAGTTGTAAGCAACTTGGATACACGATTTTTGGTTAAAAATACGACAAGGTTAATCAATTATAGTGATAGCTTGGAGGTTGCAGGGGGAATGGACCGAGCATGGTCAATTACTTCCACAAACTCTTTACCATGTGCGAAAAATATTAGGTGTACGAGCTTCTCCAGTATATACGTGTGGTGCAGAAACATCATAAATAATAAACTACATATGTTTTTATTTGAGTTGAGATTTGTTGTTTGAGTGTCTTTGCCCTGAAATTGTCAGATCCAAACATCTTATGGATGCTAATCATGCGTACCAGTTGGTGATCAGAGAGAAAAGGAGACTGATTGCATCTCAAATAAAGAAACACATGACATGTGAAGTTGATATTTTTATTTTTAAATTACGTTTTTCTTATTTTGGATTGACTTGAAACTTGACATGTAAAATTTTAAACATTAAAGTAGGATCTAATTAAAGGAGAATCGATCTATAGATCATAATTCTGGTGGATGTTTTGTTATACATGAGATTACAAATCTCCGAAGAGGAGATGAGCATATAGCTTTGATTGAGCTATAATTTGGCAGGTAAATTATAGATTTATGGAACTAGGATATGGTCAAAAGAAAACTTATTTAGAGCTTAGAATCATGGTGGACGTGTTGATGTGTTCGAGGCTGTTGATTTACGAAGAGGAGAAGAGAGGAGAAAAAGAAGAGTTGTATTTCGTCATCGCAATGTGATGTAGTGATACATTGATCCACCACTCTTAGTCTTACTTTTTTGCTTCCTTGAATCGCTAATCATAGGCTTTTATTTTTGTCGTTGAAACATATTTGTTCTTAAAGGTGATAATGATATATGTTGTTGATATGTGTAGATGATATATTATGACATACGAAGATAATATATAATGATGATATGTGATGATGATATATGATGTGGATGATATGTGGTAATGATATATGATGATGATATGCAATGATTAGATGTGTTAATTATATTTGAGGGTTGACTGTGTGTTTTCTCCTCTAGATATGCAACTAAAACCCTATCCCCAAATTTTTTACCTCTCTGTTTTACTACACCAATTCTCTTCCCTAATTGTAAAACTACTTGAACTTCATTTCTCTTTATAATTCACCAAATGAAATTGATTCACCAATTTTGTATAATTAAACTGTAATCGCGTTTACCTTTTTGCGTTTAGGTTGACCTGAATTCAAAAGAGCACAACCCAATTACATTTTGGGTCAATCTCGAAACTAATTGACTCTCTTTCAACTTACTAAAACTTAGTCTCTCTATAATCGACTATGAGAAATCTATTTAGGGAAGATCAAATTAGTGTTCCTGAGTTCTTAAAGGAGATATGAAGCCAAATTAGGGTTCTCGAGACACCTTGAGTTAATGGTCTCACAACCACGAATCTTTTGCAAGAATTCAGCTTCTAACCAACAACCCAAGAATCCTAATTTGGTTTTTCCCAAATCAATTTCTCATGGTCGATTATAGAGAGACTAAGTTCTAGCAGGCTGAAAGAGAGTCAACTAGTTTTGGGATTGACCCAAATGCAGGTTTGGTTATGATAATGCACCAAGACGAGTGATTGTGGTTGCCATCATAAGGCATTTTGATGGGCCTTGGTTCAACATCAGCTCAGTCCCTAATGTAACAATCATCCAGTGGTAGGGTAAATTCATAGTAAGTGTTTTGCAAATAATAGATTTTGATGGAATATTATACATATATTCAGGGGCTACTATGTAGTTGTCCATGTACTTACACTAATACATCATGTCTTAACACTTTCTATTCTTGCAGCAAGCTTTCTACTGGGATCCAATTCATGGAGAATGGTGTACTCCTTTTGGCACAACATCACTAGAACAAGACTTAGAGACATGGTCTCTAAGGCTAAACATGGATCTGAGAGGCCTGAGTTGATAAGCCAGACAATATGAGAAATCATGTGGCAATACTGGAACAGGGAAGAAGGAAAGAGGAATAGTCGCATAGCAGTTGCAAACCGAATGTAAAACTGGTTTGGATATGGACCTCACAGACACAGTGCAAGGGTAAGGTCTTTTAACCAAGTTAGAGACTTGATTGTAAGTTCCACTAAACTTATAAGTTCTCTGTTATTTTCAGCAGCTGGTGTATGAACTTATGTGACAATCAGATCTTCTGTTTATGTAATGCAGAGACAGAGGGAAGGGGTTAAGCAATCAATGCTCCGTTTCTCAGAGAAATACATAGGAAACCTGATGTAACCTATGTGGATGCACGGACACAGTCAATTGATGAAGAGATTCAGAGCCAACTCAACGGTCAGAACATACTAGGTTCCGAAATCCAGTCACTTGACGACTCGTGTTACTGGTCTGTCACAGCTAGAGGAAGGCGAGCTCTACTTTAAGGTAACCCTCTCAAACATTTCTTATAGTACAAATAATCAAATGAAAATTTATGTGTCTTTGTCATTGCTGTGAGTTGATGTGAAGATACGAATCTGTTATATCTCTTTGTCTCTAACTTTTATTAAATTTCTTTGTTTTATATGAGCTGATGTTAACCCTGTTTATTCTTATAAGTGTTGGCCATATAAGATCTTTAGGTATTGATATCTTAACCAATTTAATATATGATTTCCACATTTGCCTTCTCTTATTGTAAGTGTATATCAATTACTATAGGTTAATGTTTTTTTGTCCATCCTTGTAGGTTGTCAAACCTAGCCAAAGTGGACGTGTCTTTGGTTGCGGTGGACAGCAATCTATTCGCGAGGGCGGTAAGAGCTTAAACATGGTTGCGAGTTAACCGACACAGGAGCGTCAAGTGACAGCCTTGCAGGTGCAGTTGTCGACTGTTGTGGACTACATGAAGCGATTCATACCACCAGAGGGTGAAGCAAATGGAGATGCTATAAGGTTTTCCATTCCTCACACGGGAGCTTCAGCGACGGATCCACCTCGTGTTCAACAAACTAATTTGGAGGCGAGTCTAGAAGCAGCTGCTCTGCTTGTTAATGTGGCGAACGGTCAACTTCTAAACAAGGTTGACCCACAAGAAGAGAATGACAGAGCAGAAGAAAAATAAAATCCTAACGATGATGAATGTGCAGTTTATTGAACTTGGTGGAGTGGTTGCATCATCTTCTGGTATCATGGTACATATATGGTTTATGTTTATTAAGAGTTTAACTCTTTTGGTATGTATATTTGATGTGTTACAAATAATATTTTACATATCAAATTTGTATTATAAATTTCGACTAATGTAATTAATCGACTAATGTAGGCTCGTAACATTATAAATGTGAAATATTTTTAGGTTTTTGTGAATTCCATTTATGTTTTCGTTTAATTAGGTATATTTTGATTCTTTAAACATTCATATACTATTACAAATAAGCTACAAAATTTTTGAGGTGTTACCTACAAATTTATGTTGTTATTCGGAGGTATCAGGCTACAAAATTTAGTGTCTATATTGTAGCTATTTGTTACACAATATTTTTAGGATTGTAGGAAATAGGTGAAAGAATTTTGTAGCAAAATGAAGCTATTTACTACAAAGTGTTCGTGGATGTTAGTAACAATTAACTTCAACAAACTTGTAGCTCGTGTAGGTAATTGTTACAAAGCAGTTTTGACATTTTGAAGCAAATCGAAACAAATAAATTGAAGCAAATTGTGGTTAATGGAAACACTTCTATTGTTTATCTTTGTGGATTTTTTGCTTCAATTATTTTGTATGTTTTTTGTTTCTAATTACTACGTATACTTTGTAACTAATTCTGTAACAATTTACTACGATACAAAGCGTAGCAAATATGGTTCAAATAGCGACAAGATATCGTTGTGGGTATTAGTCCCAAATTAGCTACAATTTGCTACAAGTAGTCATTTGCAACCACGGAATATTTGTAGCAAAATTGTAGCAACTCGATTTTTCTTCCAAATACATTATCATAGTTACAAAAAAAATTTGTAGCTATGCTGCCACATTCTTGTAGTAAAATGCCAATAAATAAATCCGATGAAACAGAGAGTGTGATTACAGTAAACTCAATGGTCGTGAGTCGGACGAGCCACAATGGTGCCAAAGTGAGGTATCATGTGATATTTGTTTTCGAAGCTCACAAGTAGTGAGTAACTTGGACACACGTTTCTCGGTTAAAAATTTGGTAAGGTTAATCAATTATAGTGAGAGTTTTGAGGTTGCAGGGGGAATGGACCGAGCATGGTCAATTACTTTGGCAAAATTTTTATCATGTGCAAAAAATATTAGGTGTACAAGCTTTTCGAGTATATACGGGTGATGCAGAAATATCATAAATAAGTCTAGATAAAATAAGAAACTACATATGTTTTCATTTGAGTTGAGATTTGTTGTTCGAGTGTCTATGCCCCGAAATTGTCTGATCCAAACATCTTCTGGATGCTAATCATGCATACCAGTTGGTGATGAGAGAGAAAAGGAAACTAATTGCATCTCATGGGAAGAAACACATGATATGTGAAGTTGAAATTTTTATTTTTAAATTACTTTTCTCTTATTTTGGATTGAGCTGAAACTTGGCATGTAAATTCTTAGACTAATTAAAGGAAAATTGATCTAGAGCTCATAATCCCAGTAGATGTTTTGTTGTATCTGAGGTTGCAAATCTCTGAAGAGGAGATGAGCATATAGCTCTGATTGAGCTGTAACTTGGGGAGTAAATTAATAGATTTATGGGACTATAATATGGTCAAAAAAAAATTATTTAGATCTTAGAATCATGGTAGACGTTTTGATGTGTTCGAGGCTGTAGATTTACGAAGAGAGGAAGAGAGAGAAAAAAAAGTTGTCTTTCGTCATCGCAAGGTGAGAGAGTGATATATTGATCCACGACTCTTAGTCTTGCTTTCTTGCTTCCATGAATCACTAATCATAAGCTTTTATTTGTTTCGTTGAAACATGTTTGTTTTTAAAGGTGATATATAATGATGTATGTTGTTGATATGTGTTGATGATATATGATGACATGTGAAGATGATATATGATGATGATATGTGATGATGATATATGATGTGGATGATATGTGCTAATGATATATGATGATGATTAGATGTGTTTATTATATTTGATGATGATGATATGTGTTCATAATATATGATGATGATATGAGATGATGAGATGTGTTGATTATATATGATGTGTTGATGATGTATAATGACAATGATGACATATAATTGCAAATATGTGGCATTGGGCTTTATTTGTGGTCTATGAACGAAGGTAAAAGAGCCAAGACATGATAGAGAACGAGTATGTGTGATGAACCGAGCCGTGATGGCTGGTTATGGCTGTTAATTTTTGTGTAATATTTTTCTTGATTATTGAACATGTGTAGAATGCATGTTTGTTTGATATATTTTTTGGTGAGTGATAAACTTTGAGTAAGTCGTTTTCGCTGTGTCATGTGAATCATGTTGGTAGGCGGGTTGAACTAACTAAATAATTTATTATTTACTTTTATATTTCTTTTAAGATGTGTATATGCGTTGCAATTGTTAAGGTCTAGGGCACGAGATCAATGGTTCAAATGAGAATATTTTGAAAAGACTTGCCTTCTTAGTAAAAAAACGAGACAAGTATTTCAACCACACTTCGGACGCACAAATCGATATGCTACACTCATCTCCTCGTATCAACCTTTATAGTCTTAATTTTACTTTGTTCATAGTTGCTAGAATTCTAAAATATTAAAAACTATTTTACGATTTTTATTGATATCTTTAGTCAAATATTTGGCATGAGTAAAGACCGCAATAAGATATATTTTTTGTAGGGATTTGGCAGCAACACGTGTTCATCAAGTTCTTTTGTCTGCGAACCTGTAATCTGGAATTATCATTTGTGACATCCTGCATCTCAAGTGTTTTTATATATTCTATAGTTTTTAAATTGTAAAAATAGTGTAGGGGGTGTGATATTTTTTCCAGAAAAGTAGATATGAGTTTCGTTCCAAGAAATTTTTATTTATTTATTATGATGTATGGGAACCATGCTGAGCTTGGTCATCGTGTGACTCAATACAATATTTAATCATTGTAAATGATCATTTAAAATCAGCAAAGACTCACTTGCTTCTTGAAAAAGAAAGTTAAAAAATTATACTAAGTTATTGCACTGTGGGAGAGAGTTTTAAGAGTAGTGAAGATTGTGTGAAATAATAATGACATTGAGTTAACGTGTCTGCCAAAATATTTCATAAAAAATGCATCTTTCGTGATTTTTTTAAATTCCATAACATAATGAACATGTTCAAAGTACAAATCTTCACATTCTGTATGTGGCTCACACTTTCAGATTTGAAGCTCATCTTTCACTTTCACTAAGGTTGAAGAACAACATCAACATAACGAGTTTATTATGTGGATAGAACATTTTTCATCAAATATGTGTATAAATTTAAGTTAATGTAAATGGGACCGTTGAAAAATATAAAATTCGTCTTGTCATTATTGGTAATCAACAAGTAGAAGGGTCTAATATTACATATGCTTTTGCACTAATATTACTGTAAAGCAGTTGTTAGGAGTATCAACCAGCAAATAGATATTCAAAATATATTTCGTCACATGAATCTCTATAAACAAAATATTATATAAAGTTACCCCGACTAATTTCTGAAATTTAAAGTTTCATGTTTGATGAAATCAATATATAATATCTACAAAATTCACGGTGTTTATTTTCTAAACTTTCACGAGCCTTCTTATCGTTCAAGGTTGTGTACTCTTTTTATGACTACTCAATTTTCGCACATTTTTTTCGTGAAGATGATTGTCTTTGCATGCTCATATTATTAATGATTTTCTTGAGTGTGGTAATAACTTATCGATTTAAAAAAAAAAAAAAAAAGGTTAGATGATGTTTTGTGTTTTTATTGGATTTTAGCCGATTATTTTCCCTTTTGCATCTTTCCAAATCTATTAAACGGACTGGATACATTTAGATTGATTTCCAGCTGGAAAACACAATACTTGAGAAACTACACAAGTTGTACGTGTCATTATCAGATCAAGTGTTTCAAGATAAAGAATTTGAAGAAACTATAGTATTTCATGGGTCGTTTGTGGCCCAACGGGGATACACGATTCACAAAAAAAAAAAAAACTGTTCGAGATAATTTCAAAATTGAGTTTACCTTGGTATAAACTAGTTAGTATACTAGTGGAGCAACATCATTGTTTAGTTAGTGATGATGGTTTTGCGTAAAACAATATCGACACAATTTTTGTAGATACCAAGATGTTCTATGGATTGCACGTTTATTCAAAGGATGTTCTTCTCAAAGAATTTTACTTCACTCGGATTGCAATTTGAAGATTTAGGCCTATTATTTTTTGAATTGGGTAGTTTTTCATATCACAAAAAATTCCTAAAAAATATATCTTCATACTTTCTTCAGCAGAAATCGGGTAGTAGTCCAATATAGTAAGTATGTGTGAGCTAAAATGGGCGAATACATTCTTTTAAGAATTTAGTTTTTCCCAAAACGATTTAATTATATTTCATTATGATAATCAAACTTGCGATTTAAGAACGGTTTTCGAATTTGGAAACTTATTTAGTCATAGATAGATATTCTTATTTAGACAAAAAAATATATTCTTATAAATTGTAGATATATCTTGTTGTTAGTTTGTATAGATTCACTAGTCTGTATGCATATCTTTTAAGAATGGGCGAGCTAAAATGGACGAATACATTCTTTTAAGAATTTAGTTTTTCCCAAAACGATTTAATTATATTTCATTATGATAATCAAACTTGCGATTTAAGAACGGTTTTCGAATTTGGAAACTTATTTAGTCATAGATAGATATTCTTATTTGGACAAAAAATTATATTCTTATAAATTGTAGATATATCTTGTTGTTAGTTTGTATATATTCACTAGTCTGTATGCATATCTTTTAAGAATGGGCGAGCTAAAATGGACGAATACATTCTTTTAAGAATTTAGTTTTTCCCAAAACGATTTAATTATATTTCATTATGATAATCAAACTTGCGATTTAAGAACGGTTTTCGAATTTGGAAACTTATTTAGTCATAGATAGATATTCTTATTTGGACAAAAAAATATATTCTTATAAATTGTAGATATATCTTGTTGTTAGTTTGTATAGATTCACTAGTCTGTATGCATATCTTTTTAATATCAATAAGTACAACCCAACATTTGTATAATTCGGTTTAATGTACTTTACACACTTTTACCATCAGGGTGATTGGTTCGTAGTCATTCGGTAAAGGATTATGAGTTGATTTTTCCTTTACAGTTTGTTGTGAGATCATTGTCACAGTTGAAACCTTGCCTTTTTTTTTTCTTTTCCATTTTGAGTTAGTTTTCAATGAGTTTAGAACATTTTCAACTCATTATTCCATTTTTTACTTCAAAATAGAATAACTCTAAAATAGAATTGAGTGTACTCCAACCTTACTTTATTTTGGAGTTGAAATAAAGTGAAGAATAAAAAAATGGAGTAATGAATAAAATTACTCAATATTTGGAGTAAACCCATTTTTTACTCCATTTTGAAGTTGAAAATGGAGTAGGGTTTGAAGAGTATTTTACTCCAAACTCTATTTAAGAGTAAAAAATGGAGTGGGGTTGGAGATGGCTTCAATGTTCGTCCAAAATATACATATATATATATATATATATAATTATTTTGGACTCGTTTTCTTTTTAAATCATGGGAACAATTATACGAGTACGATTGTCCCAATATATTATAATATTCGTATTACTCTAATATTTTAAAATTAAAGCATGCCGAGTCAGAAAATATCTAACAATGTATCCCTAATTAATGGTTAATCAACAACTGTTAAAATATTATAGATATTTTAACATAGATTTAATACTTATTTATAGATTTTCACTTTTAAGGTTTATAGATTTTTGTTTATTTATTTCTTAATGATCTAAAATTATTTTTTTGACTTATTAATTATCATTTTAACATTATTTGAAATTCAGTTTACAGTCACCTTAAGGTAACTTAGAAACTTCTCACACGTAAGCTAAATTATTAATGGCATCAAGATATATAGATTTTTCAAAGATTTATAGTTTTTTTTTTTTGCTTAACTTTCTAATTCATATTTATACATTCAGAGATTTATATACTTCCACTCTTACTTTTGAGTTATTTCAGAACTATAAATTTCAATTTTAAGGTTGACAAAAAAAGTTCAGTTTAACTTTTCAGATTTATAGATTTGTCTCTTTTTTTGTTAACAAAAAAAAAATAAAAAAATGAGATTTGTTTTTGTTTTATAAAATTCACTTCCACTTTTCAAATTGATAGACCTATAAATTATTTTAGATTTATAGATTTTTCCTCACTGTGTTTAATTTGTTAAATTCCTTAAAAAGCGATTATTGCAATTAATTTTTTCCCCACTTTGATTTTCTTCTTTCTTTTTTTGACTTAATTTACTAAGTTTGGATTATGTGGATCCGATTTATATTATATATTTGATTTTATCCAATTGAATATGTACTTAATTAAATAAAATCAGGAATAAAAGTCATTTAATACATATCTTGACCATTTTGAGAAATGTCATTTTGATATCTCAATTCACAAAACGAGTCGAAATTGAGAACTTATTCTATCATAAACAGATATTTTATTTTGACAAAAAGAGATATTCTTATTATTTGTAGATATATCTTGTTAGTCTGTATAGATTCAGACTAATGTATATCTTTTTAATATCAATAAGTACAACCCAACGTCCGTATAATACGGTTTAATGTACTTTACACATTTTTACCATCAGCGTGGTTGGTTTTGTCGTCATTCTGTAAGGGATTAGGAGTTTGTTGTGAGATCATTGTCATAGTTGAAACCAACTTGCTTTTTTTTTATCCACTCTGAGTTAGTTTTCTATGAGTTCAATGTTCATACAATATATACATATATATATATATATATATATATATATATATATATATATATATTGTTAGCGTCAGATTTTGGATAAGGAAAACCAATTCGGCAATGTGGAAATAAAGATAATTCGCGATATCCGGAATAAATAGGCCCAATTGGTTCGCTTAAATTGGATCCAATGACCTTTGCTATGTGAAACCCTAAAAATGAATGGCTACTCGAAAATGGGCCTCGAAATAGAGAGATCCGCGAGTTGGGGGAGTTAGAAAGCTGGAGAGTTGGAAAGATGGAGAGCTGGTTCCGAAATTCGCACAACGTAGCTCCCAAATCAAAGAGAGTTGAGAGAGTTAAATAAGATGATAAATGTGTAGCGTGATTGACGCATTTTGTATAGAGTATAAGTACAAAACAATTCTAGAGAAAGGGGACATTCTGAACTCTCTAGCAAGATACAAGAAATAAACTATTCTTTCTGATTTGTCTTATTTTACGTTATATTTATATTCCTACAACTCTCTATTTCGATTACACTTTCGTCTCCGATTCTTCATCTATCTTGGTGTAATCCGAATCGATCCGGATTCAAGACTCACATTTTGGTGCCATCTAAGGGGACCGAAAGTATCTTACCTATATCGGAATTTGGGATCGCCGATCTTTTCCACTATGTCGGACCAAATTGACCAAGTTAACGTTCTGTCCGAGATCAAGACGATGTTGGCAGATTTGAAATCTGCTTTCGAGCACCAGAAGACTTCAAGCGATGCTCTCGTAGCACGCTTCAATTCTCACGAAGAGTTAATCTCTTCTCGACTAACCAGCCTGGTCTGGCCACAGCGCAGACTGAGCTAGAGTCGCGCTTTAACAGGCTTAGCGCTCTGCGGGCTGATGGGAATCCGTTAGTTCACCTTGCTCGCCGAGTAGATGTTTCATGCAACTGCTTCGGCAATGATTGCGGTATTTAAACTACTAATAAGTTTTAACCTTAGATAACCATAAGTGCATGGAACTTGTATCATTTAAGGATCATTCTTCCACAAGGAGTATGCAAAGACAATAAGAATACAAGATACTATAGAAGCTAAGCCAATCACAAAAGATGTGTTTTGTAACCAACTAACAGCCGAAGCAATGATGCAACAAGCAAGTAAAGTTATCAAAAAAGAACAAGAAACATGAAAGAAGGCATGCATAAGTAAATTAAACTCAAAAGAAAACAATAAGAAAGTGATATAAGAAAGTCAACAAAAAGTCAACGGGACAAACAAAGATGATAAATGCATGGACTTGGGGTAAAGATCATAGATCAAGAGTATTTAACCTATGACTAGTGATGGAAGCCCACATAAATAACCATTTCTAAGACATGGATCTCATGATATAGATTAGCTCATTTTCATATAGTACTAATCCATTCTACTAATCATCCAAAATGACAATCCTTTCCGTCCCTATTGAAGTGAGAAGAGATCATTAGCGCATATGCCCATAAAAGTCTATTAATCACCCTAAATATCACGTGTTAATTGGCTAGGATATGAAAAGCATGAATTAGAGTTGGCCTAGACATTTTCACAAATACCTTTCGGGCATGAAAAGACCTTGATCTAAGAATTGACTAATTACTTCAATCCTAGCAATGAGTTCTCTCTAATCAATGGAAGTCATGCAAATCTAGACCTAAGCATCACCAATCATACATCAAACATCATAATCTACTCCACCCATAATTCACTAAAAGACTACTCACTCATTCTTAAACAAACCATCAAAATATGACTAATGAAAGACATAATGAAAGATTAAGAGGAAAGATAAAAAAAACTTCACTAATCAAACATAAAAAGTTGAAGCTTTAACATCCAAATCCAAGGATCCAAAGGATTTTGTTTTTGCCCAAGGGATAAAGAAAAATCAGAAAAAGCTTAGGATTTTAATGTGCTTAAAAGTATTTATAGGAACAAAACATGTACCCGGGTCAACCCGGGACAAACCGGGTCAAACCCGGAATTGTGCAGAAAATGTAAGCTGCATTGACCTTTCCCATCGACGTTGTGAAGAGGGCAGGTCGATGCAGTGAGCATCAGTCCTCCTTCTCGCCTAGTGCAGCCCACATCGACCTGCTGCATCGACCTGGTGAGCTGTGCAGGTTGATGCAGCCTACCTCAGATGGTGTTTAGCTCCTCTTGATTCCCCTTGGTTCTTCTTCCTTTTCCAATTGATTGTCCTTGATACTAGGCCTCCATAGTACCTGAAATATACTCAAATTGCAATGCAAATGCAACATAATGGACCTAGGACTCTAAGACTAAACCTACACTAAATGGAACCTAATATGAAGAGAAAGAGGTATTAAAAAATCTAAATGAGTGTAAAAGCTAGGGAAAATGCATGCTAAGGAGTGCTAAAATATGAGCACATCAACTCCCCCGGACTTATCCTTTGTTTGTCCTCAAGCAAACAAGTAAGAATAAAACCGGAGAAGAGGTTTGAAAGTGAGAACTCAAAGCCAAAAGGAATTAACGAAGCATTCAACATCAAGGCCCAAGATAATACAAAGTTATCGCATAAGTGAATCTCTACTCAATCAATCTCCTCACATCTATCGCAACTTCAATCTTTTGCCTCTATACTCAAAGTTAAGCCTCCGCATTCCATCATATCTACAAATTATTTAACATTCAATTAGGTGTTTAAGTGCGGTCTTGCTTAGAAACTATCGATCATGTTCAATCGGCATGGTAAGAAAAAGGTTTATGATACAAAAGATAAGGCGGTTTCAAAACATTTTTGTGACTTACTCTCAAAGAATAGTAATGCAAAATATCATGCAAAAGCAAGGGAGAAATAGAACAATTGATGCATACAAAGAAGTGCTTCCATTCTATCCAAACCCTTATGCCTTTTGAACCCTATGTTCTACCCATGATCTCACATACTTTATTTCTTTAAGACAAACTAAATGGTTGAGAACCAAACCTTTTTCTTTTCTTTTGCTTTTGCTAACTCTTAGGGAGTTTTTTTTTCTAGACTTTTTCTTTTCTTTTTCTCTTTCATTCTCCTTGATTCTTTCCTTTTCTTTCTAACTTTATTTGGTTTTAAGCTTATGGAGGGAAACTAGGCTTTTTGCCTTAAACACTTGGAGTCTTCTTTATACATTTAATATTTTCCTAGAGTAGTCTTTTTCTTTTATTTCCTTTTTTTTCTTTTTTTCTTCTTTGGTTTCAACCATTCTCTCTTTCTTTTTCTCACAAGTCTCTCACCAAACCCAACCAAGAACAAGATATCATAAACACCCTCCTAGTTTGCTAGCCTTTAAGCTTAAAGGACTAGCCTAATGGAAGACCTTCTTTGTCGTTCCCATCTTTCGAGATTTTGCATGTGTATGCATTTTCACAAAAGGTCCCACTCAAGCAAATAACAAGAGGTTTGAAATGAAAGGTTCATGTTAAGGTGGGGAAAACCATCTAAAAATAAGAATGGCCATTGGGTTAGTATAGAGTGGTAAAAATGAATAAGAAAACCCAAATGTGTCTTTGGAAACCATGAACATGCATCTCAAGATTCTAAGCAAGAATTTAATTTCAAATTAAAGTCAAATAAGGTAGAATTGGTTTCAAGTTTAGCAAACATCAACAAAACCAAGAGTTTTGAGCGAAGAGATCAAGATGCAAAGAAGAGAGATTTTCTACGATTCACTTAAGTAATAAACGCATTATCAAGGGTTTCACATTGAATGCTAAGTCAAAAACCTTTACAAGACAACTTCATCATTGCTCTCATATGTACAATGCAACCTAAAATGAGCATACAAGTGTATGCAATGCAACTAAATGGGAAAATCTTTTTGTATTTTCGAAAAATTTCAAATTTTTAGGATTTTTGTGGTTTTTTATCATATATACAATGCAAATGATGAGACTCAATATGCAAAAAAAAAACAAAAACAACTAAAATGATCATTAGCAACCAATCTCCTCCCCAGACTTACTTCTCACCGTCCCGGTGAGAAAGCAAAACCGAAGGTGGAAGAATGAAAACAATGATATGCAAAAATGAAGATTTAAAAACTATACGGTATTTACAATGGTAGAAACGGTACCTTGGAACTAGTAGCGGTCGGGATTGAAATCTTGTGGAGAAGGAGGCTCAAATGTGAGGTGTCTTGGTAAGATGAACCATATGTCTCGATTGCAACGCGTGTTGCAATACCTTGGTTGAGGCAAGAAGTAACACAATGGGGTTCCATCCTCATCCATGAAGCGGTACACTAGAGAATTTAGGATGAATCAACCCGCGATTGTGTGAGTGAGCATCATGTAGTTGAGGTCCATTTGTGGCTTCTCCAAGAGAGGTGTGTAGAGAGCTAGGTTCACGCAAACGCGGTCCAAGAGTGGAGTGAGCATTCCTCCTATGTGTATTTTGGGATCATCCATAGTAGACACAACAAAGCGGATTTGAGATAGGTGAATGAAGAACATGGAGGTCGAATCCGCATGGAATTCTAAATCATGGTCTATTTGGTGTCCATGGTAGTCTTGGAGGGAGCGTCTTGTGGCTCCATACAACAATCTTAGCTTATTGGAAGTTGGTACAACTGGTCTTGTTCGTGCATAGATGGTGTTTGCTATGAGACGGAGGACATAGCGGATTGTAGGATTCCTTATCTTTGACATTCGGGAACCAATAGATGAGTATGGTTCGTTCATCGCGATGTTCCTCCACACCATGGATTCCTGATTGACCTCTTCCACCATGTTGAAGTTGGTTTCAGGAAAACCATAAACCTCACAAAACACCTTGAAAGGGATAGAGTACTTCTTTGGAACAACCATGAATTCAATGTGTCTTCCACCATAAGGGTCATCATCAATGTATTGAACCGTGTCTAGGAAATTCTTGGATGGTTCGATGTATGTCGCGTAATCCATGTGAGCAAGACCATCCAAATTCATCCTTGTCAAAAGATCGTTCACTTGATCTTCGATTCCCATTTCAATCATAGTGCCACGACAAGCAAAGATGGTAGGATAAAAGGTGACACGGTCTAGTTCCATTAAGTAGCCAAATGCCTCTTGAAACCATCCATTGAAAGAGTGGTCTCATTGAAGAGAGTGGTGTCTTGGCCATGAAGAGGAATACATGAGTTTAGTTTTTGATAGTGGATCCTACAAAAGGCAATTCTCAAATGAGAATGGTCCACAATTTGAAAGCACAAAGTGTCCATCTATATGATCATTTCAAAAACTCAAGTAGCAACAATAGATTGACACTTATACTATCAATTCAAGTGTTAACATAAACCAATCAATTGAAAGTACATGAACACCAATTCAAGGTTTTTCCTTTTCATCAAACTAGCATTTTCATTCAAATCCAAAGCAAGCCTATTTGAGAATTTTTCAACAATGTAGTGGAATGTAATTAATAAGCATGCTTAATGGTAGCATTTGAATGACAAAGCATCAAACATTTTACACTTTCTCTAAAATTTCAAATTTCATGCTCATTTCTTCACTTTTCACACTAAGAACCCTAGGAGGTGATATTTTCAAAATGAAACCATTAAATCATCTCAAACTCATAAGTAATCAACAACCCATAGCATATAAACCTTAGCCAAAGCAAAAGGAAGCAATCTTAGAACTCTAAGCTAACAGCTCCATGAAAACAAAATGTAAGCTTCCATTAGCTTTAATGGAGGAGATGGGTTAAGAGAGAAAGAGATAGAGAGCATACCTTGTACTTTGTAAGAGATGAGATGGATTAAAGCTAATGGGAGTGGAGATTTCGAATTCCCTTTTTGAAAAAAAAAGAGTTTGGATGCAAAAAGTGTGAAAGGTGTGAGCTTTAATATAAAAAGAAAGCTTTAAAAGCAAAAGAGTTTGAGAAATAAGGAAGAAGGAAGAAGATTTTATTTTGAGGGTTTTAGAGGGTCTAAACCAGTTTTAAATAATGTTTAAAATAAAAAAAATGGTCTAAACCAAAGTAAACCGAGTCAACACTTAGACAAAAGTCAAAGAAAACTTACCTTGGCGGATGCATGCTGCATCGACCTGTCCCATCGACTTGGGAAAGATACCTGGTCGATGCAGCACACACCAAAGGGATTTTCGAGCTGGTGTTCGTTCCATTGACTTGGTGCATCGACCTGGTGAAGATGGCTGGTCGATGCAGGCGACATGGTACTCCAAAGTGCCATGTTTTCACCCCAATTGACCCATGCTTCTTCCTCTTGCACCCTACAAGCTCAAACACACTAAAACACAAAGGAAAATAGCTAAAAAATAGATATAAGTATTGACAAGGATACCAAGAGATTATCTCCCTAGTGCGCTTGTTTAACGTCTCTAAGTTTGACGGTTTGAGGAGATTCTAGTTGGTAAGTATGAGAACCTTCCTTGGTGCTTAGTTCCCAATCAGTCATATCAAATTTAAAATACTCCTTCATAGCCTTCTTGGCTTTGTAAACTTGCTCTTTGTTCATACCGGGAGGAAGAATAATCTTAGCCTTAGAGAATGGCTTGAAACCGCCTTTACACTTAGCTTTGCACTCAATTTCTCTTTCAACCAACTTAATGGGACGTAGGGTGAGGGTGGGTTTCTTCTTTGCACTTGATGCTTCCTTTAGATCAATAGGTGCCATAGCCTTTGACACTGTTTCTTCTTGGTCTTCCAAGAGTAAGTATAAACCATCTCCAACAAAAGTCTCTTGGAGATTCTCTTCGTTCCCTTTAGCAAGGGTTTCTTGTTCAACAATAGGAGGCACATCTTTGGTCTCTAAACTCATCAATTGACCAAATTCTTCTTTTCCATAGGAGATTGTGCCACAATGATTTCTTGAGGTAGGAAAGATTGGATAAGAGACATAGGGGCTCACATTGTTTAGAATAGCTTTCTTGTTGAGAAAATTCATTATTACTCGCTAAGAAAGGTGTACCAAGAACGAGGGGCATCCTATTAGCGGAGTATATTTCTACAACCATGAAGTCGGTTAGTACAATACAATTCCCTATCTTTACCGGGTAGCTCTCGAGAATTCCAATTGGACACTTAGAAGAAGCATCCGCAAATGTGATGGAGCTAGTGTTACCCTTCAAACTCTTAACGCCCAAAGTATCAAACATATCATAAGAGATAACATTGACGCTTGAACCGGAATCACACAATGCATCATCGAGTTGTAAATCTCCAAGAGAGCATGGAAGAGAAAATGTACCCGGATTTTCTTGCTTAGTGAGGATTTTAAGTACTTGTGTCACTCCACCTTTGTCTTCATAGTTTTTCATAACATCCATGGCCTTGCCATGGTTAGCTAAGACGTCCTTGATGAGTTGCCAATTGATGGAGATTTGAGCAATACCATATCCTTTGAGCAACTTTACTCCAACTTCATCTAAATCATTCTTGAACCTTGTGAGAACTCTCTTTAGGGTCTTGGTAAAGACCGGGCAAGGGAATGGAAGTTTTGGTTCATAAGGAGAGGGTTCAAAGCTAGAGCATTCCTCTCTCTTAATGATCTTTAGAGCTTTAACCTTAAGCTCTTCATCATTCTTAACAAATTCTTCAACATAAAGGCACTCAAATAGCTTAGCCAACTCATCCAAGTAGAGCTCATCTTCTTCAAATTATTCTCTTGTTAATG